>OY751533.1:8708653-9131825 GCA_963570955.1 Caenorhabditis afra | reverse complement strand
ATATGACGACGAACCAAAGAAGGGCGTTGAAGATTACAAATTTCACAACAGGATTTTCTCGCGTCACTACGGATGGAGGCTTAGGACAGTTCACAAAGGGATAAAATCCGATGACATTGTGATCAGAGACCTCTGGAAAGAGGAAAACGAGAGTTGGCATTACGATGACAACCCGTGGTGGGAAGAGAGGGCAGACGCCGACCAAGAAGTGGGTGCCGTACACGAAGATGTATTGGAGCATCGGCAGCGAGACGTCGACTTTCACCTCGCGATGAGAGTGATGAAAGGAGATGAAATCTTCATCAAACGTTTCGACGATCTCAACCAATTCCCGAGTCTGATGAGACAACTTTTGGCGTCGTACTTCGACAAGAAAGGCGTCATCTCGGTGAAACACCTGGATTTAGATTGTAGCGAAGGTGTGTTGCGTTTGCCGCCAAAACTGAAGATGAACGTGCGCGAGCTGACACTACCCGTCAACTCAGTTGCTGTTCTCAACGCGTTCCAGAAGGTGTTCGCCGAGGAGTGCCTTCCGCTTCAAAGCGTCCGATTCGACTTGGCGTCATTCCAAGATCCGATTTTGTCGCATCCGTTGGTGAGTGTGCATCGCCTATTTCACACATTCAAAGATCGCCATTCCAGATCAGATCGGCGACACGACTCAACATTCGTTATGCGTTCATGTCCCGTACGATCCGTCTCGAAAGAGTCGACCTCCAGCACGATCTCGACGAGGACGAGGAATTTGAACGCGTGCTCATCCACGAAAATTATGTGGATGTGTTTTTGAGGCTCACAAACACTGTTGTCGAAATATCCTTGTTCAACGTCTCAATGACAAATCTCAACACATTTGTCGAGGTACAGTGTTCCCACCCACATGCTCATCACTATAATCATGTCAGTTTTCAGAGATGGATCCAAGACGGTCGTAGGCTCGGATCCACGCTGCTCGTATCGATTGACCGGCGTTATGATATAGTGCTCGACATTCAGGACGCCCTAATTCAAAGTCACGGAGCGATTCGTGGAAGACTCACTGATCCGGAATTCGCGTGAGTTTTCAGTTGTGCTCTCAACAATAGCTGTTATTTGAAATCGTCTCGCTTGTCCATCAATATTATTTTTAGTGGCACTTTCTTCCGGCACTGTGTCACCGTTCCGATGGGAGAGAACGCGGAGCTGAATGTGCACGGGTGCGCCAGGGTGGGATATGAGGACGAGATACTCGACGATCAGCTGCGGCTGCCATTCTTCTTCAGAATGGAGGTCATGAAGAAGGGATCGGCGGTGCCCGTCCAACTGGATTCTTGAAAACTTCAGATTTTTCATTCTCCCCTTCACTCTATTTGTGTTCTCATGTTGTGCTCAAGTTGCCTTACTATCCAAAAAATTGTACCTCTATCATTCTATTTCTCAGAGTTGCAAGATTGAGGGCCGGGCCGGAGAATTCTGAAATCGGCCCGGCCCGGGCCGGCCCGGCCCGCTCAATAAAGTTGCTTGATTTCATTCTTTCAGCAGCTCAATCGTATGTAAATGGTTCCAAAACTTCATTTTTGAATAGTTTTCCGGTGATTACAATTGAAAATGGCCTTTTTGGTCAATTCAAAGTCATTTTGGCCTCCGGCGTCCATTCTGTGTACTGAAATTGACTGAAGTTGCTTGAAAGACATTGTGAAACAAGCTTCTTTGCGTGAAAGTTCCATTTTCTGGAGTATCAGAAGTGTGAGTGAGTCAGAAGTGACAGAAAATTGTTCCTCGACGATTTTCTAGCAACTCCAGTCAATATCGGCGCACAGGTGATGACAAAAATTGCCGAAAAGGTCATATTTTGCGATATCAGCGCAAAAATATACCTTTTCGAAACCAATTATTAATTTAGAAGTGACTACTGACAGGAAATACTTAGAATTGGCGTTATCTTTTGAAAAAGGTGAAAAAATGGTTCAAAACCGGCACCGCTAGACGAAAACCTGTTTTGAAACAAATTTTTGTTTTTTTGCTCGGCCCGCGGGCCGGCCCGGGCCGGGCCGGGCCGGGCTGACTTTCGAATTCAGGCGGGCCGGGCCGGGCCGGGCTGGAAAATTTCAATTCGGGCCGGGCCGGGCCGGCCCGGCCCGGCCCGCTGCAACTCTGCTATTTCTTTCTAACTCTACCGTTTAATAATACTTTCTTGTGTCTACTGCCACGTCAATGTTCTGCTGACTTGAAACTAATTCACTGGATTTCGCACTATTTTGTTTCAAACTTTAAAATGAATTGATTATTTGACAATTTCCGGGTAAGCGGGAGCAGGGACAAGGGAAAAGAAAAGCAAAAACCGGAAAAATGTTGAAATCGGGAATCTGGTTGTTTGATAAAAAATGACCTATTTGAGAGGTAGCAGTAATGTTCGGAAGGTTCACTCGTCCTCTTCATCGTCCGAAACCACAATTCGACGTCGCTTCGCTTTGTTCGTTTGTTCTTGGACGCGACGTTTCCGATTGACACCGTGTTCCTGAAATCACAAAAGTAGCGAAGTATTCAATAAAGTACAAAAACTAACATGAAGTCGATCATCGTCGGAATCTGCAAGATCTTCGCCTTCGGGCTCTTCTTCCTCCTCGTCAATTTCGGATTCATCGTTCTCTGACTCGATTGCTTCATCGTCGAAGAAACCATTCTGAAGCTTGGCCTTACAAACGCTCATTTGAAGTTCTTACCTCTTCTCTGCTCTCAGTCACATCATCCTCTTCTTCGTTATCGCTCAACTTATCCCAATCGACGACGTCTTCCTCTTCTTCTTCTTCCAGCCGATTCTCCTTATCGTCTTCGTCATCCGACAGCACGACGACCTTCTTTTCCTGCCATTTCTTGTGTCTCCTTTCGCTCTCGGCCTTCAGCTTCCTTTCGAGATCTTCCAGCTCGTCTTCTTCCGATTCGTAAACGATTTCAGTGTCCTCTTCATGTTCTTCTTCGTCCGAATAACCATTTTCCGACTCGTCCTCTCGGACTTCTTCGTCATCCTCTTCGCAAAATTCTCCGAGTTCCGCAGGTTCCTCTCCTTTTGGCACGAATCCAATGGGCAGCATTCCAGTCGTCAGGTGACACTTTTCCGCAGGGAACCCGAACTTTCTAGCTAACTTCCGTATCTTTTCAGGCCATTGAGGAGACATTTGGCGGTCTTCTTTCATCAGAATTCGGAAGAAGTCGGTGCTCAACGAGATTCTCTCCGCGATTGGGAACATTCCGGGAACTTCGGAGAGGAAATGTTTCGCTTGCCCTTTGTCCGTGCATTGAGGAGGTGCCAGAATCGAAACGCGTTTGAGGTGCATTCCGATGCTTTCGGAGACTTCGTGGGCCAACATCTGAACTGATTTCTGTTAGAAAGCCGTGAGAAATTTGCAAAATCTTGCCTCGAAGCATTTGACGCCGAAGATTTGGATGTGAAACTCCGAGAGTTCAGGGAAATCATTGATCGATCCGAGCTTTTTGATGAAGTCGACTACGCTCGCCATCACTTTCGGTCCAGAGTCCGAAGGGAGATTCAGTGAAATTGAGCAGGATTCGAGAGAAGGTGGTAGCTGACGATCGAGGTCTTCGAGCTGAAAAATGAAGAATGGGAAAAGGAGGAGGGAAAACATATTTTTTAAAAAGCAGCGCCTCGCAAACCTGTGACTAACAAAAAAACTGAAAAACTACTAACCCCGCAGAGTCCTTCGCTGTGCAAGGAGAAGTGAGTGTAGCGCGAGTTCAAGACGGGACGTCTTCTGTTCGCTTTCTCTTTTTTTGACTCCATACTCCACGACGACGTCATCTTACTGTAGAACATGCATTTGAAGAGTAACGTTACTGATTCGAGTGACGAGAGCTTCTGAAATTCAACGGTGAGCTAGTAAAAAGAAAAACCGCACTAACATTGACACGATCCATCAGGTTTGGCAGATAGTAATCGAGCCCTACGGCTGGCATTGCGTGAAGATTCATCTGTAATTCAATATTTCCAATTTGAATCGCGCGAATCGTGAAACTACGTTGAGGTGGCGAATTTCAGGCGGCGAAAGTTCACTTTCAGCTTCTTCGAACTTGAAAAACGCTTGAAGAATCGAATCGAACGAGCACAATCTATTCAGATTCTGATTGACGTCTCCAAAGTTGACGGTGTCGATGTGCCGTCTGTTCATTGAAATTTGTTGGAAAATTCGTTCGGGCGCATTCCAAAATCCGATTTCTTCGATTATCGGGTATTTTTTCAATAAAATTCCCTTCTCCTCTCCGTACTTTTTCACCCAAATTGCCTGGTATAAGTTTAGTAGAATGTCCATTACCATTCGACTTCTGTAAATGGACAGTAAAAACGAAAATCTGCTCGAAAATGCTTACGGCTTGTTAGGAACTGTAAGTCCAAAGTAAAAATGCTCCAGATTCTCGAATTCGGTTAAAACTTTGAAATCTTGCCAGCTCGGTCGTCCGACTATGTGCGCTGTGAATCGCAGCGTCTTCAGGCGCTCTTTATGAGGTATTTTATCCAGAATCCGAATGTTTCCATGATGCCACGTCAACTTTTCTAGGTTCTCCAAGTTGGGAAAGACGCTGGAGCGCAATTTCATCGAAGCGAGCGCCTGAAGAAAAACTATTCAAACTGACATTTAAATAATGTTCCATTTTACCTTCATGGTTCCCAAATCGAGAGAAGTGATCGAGTTGAAGCGATCGCGAATGGTGCGAATCATGCGGGAGGGTCGCATGAAAACGGTGGAAACAGCGATTTCACGACTGGAAAGTTATTGTTTTGCCAGTCTCTATTCTACTTTTTGCAAATGCGAACCTTTTGAATCTGGTCAAAATGTGCATCATCTTTTTCTGAAGCATAAACGGGGCTCGTTCGAGGTATTGCTCGTCGTGTTCCGCCTGAATTCCGAGCGCAGCCGCGGTTAGATTGTCTGCAAATGAGCTTATAAGCTTTTTTTTGTTCGTGAAAGTTCTCCCAAGCTTACCCAGTTGGAACTGATCGCTGATCTCAAGAAGCTGCTCCAGAAGACGTGCTAACTCGCGGATTTTCTCATGTAGGTGTTTGCCGTGCTCTCGATTGCCATGCTGATAGTATCCCCATTGAAACGGATTCCTTTCGGTGAAAAACTGGGCAATATCGATTCGAATCGGCTCCTTCCGTGACAACTTTTTGATTTCCTTAGCGACAGCCTCCCGGGCTGCCGGATTGAGGTTCCAGAGATCGAGAAGAGCGCGGGAGTTTGTCGAGAACGCGACGATTCGCCGGAACACGTCTATTGGAAGCTCTTCTTCCATCTGAAAATTTTTCTGTGTAATTTAACGGAAAGCAATTAACTTTTTCGATAGGGTGGCAGGGAAAATGGAGAAGAACTATAATTACAGACGAACAATATTGGGAGATGATAAATTGTTTTTTAAGAACATTTTCAGGGTAGAAAAAGCGAAGAAGAACCTAAAAATCATTGCAAAAGTTTAAAATTTGCTTGCACGGTGACTTTTTCGCGACATGCAGTAGAAAAGCGCGGCCTAGAGTCGACCAATCAGCGCACGCGGCTCCGCCTACTGCAACAATGCGGCGCGCGAATGCGCATGCTTGCGGCGTGATAAAAAGGGCGGGACCGACCAATGAGAAATTGCAAGCGGTGCACGCGACTTTGCAAGTGTCCCGCACGGCAATTTTGGGCAATTTTGTATAATTTTTTCTGCGATAATATGGAGAAAGTCGATATAGACGAAGTGAAATCGAGTAAAAAATTAATTCTTTAAAAAATTCCGGGGCCAGAAAGTTCGTTTTACTATTAGTTCGGCCACCAATTTCTCTCCCGGATCTTCAAAAACGATCTCCTCTGTGGATACTGGATATTTTTTGACGCTCTTTTTTTTAAAAGACGCGTATGAACCGTGCAAACAGTTTGATCAGCCAAATTTTTTAATTTCGATCTGTAACTAAAGTTATTGTCGAAAAACCATCGATGGAAGAGGAAAACGCAGTTCGGCCCTGCTTTTTCAAAAACGATCTCCTCTGTGGATACCGAATGTTTTATGACGCTCTTTTTTTTAAAAGATGCGTATGAACCGTGCAAACAGTTTGATCAGCCAAATTTTTGAATTTCGACCTATGAAGCGAGAAAAGTCCAAAAAACCGGCCAAAAATTGGGTTGGTGGCCTAGAAATCGAACGAGATGGCCGGACTTTCTCCGCGGCATGTTAAAAAAATGTCACCGTGGCTTGGCGCGAACTAAAAAATTTTCCCCGGCGTGCACTCTTCCGTGACGGTGTTTGCGGGCATTTGTCAACCGTACCCCACGAAGAATGCAGAAAATCGGCAAAAAAATCCGTTTCCCACTTAAAAAAGAGCAAAAAATGGACGTTTATTACGGGGGATTATTAGAAAACAATAATTCCATTCACGAGTTGGGCCTGGTGACGGCTGGCGACGACCGAATCAGGCGGTGTCGTTATTTGCTCTCTTTCTCTTGCGGCAGTAGCAGATGAGGACGATCGCGATGACGATGACGAGGAGGAGGCCGACGCCGATGCACAACAAGAGGAACCACGTGGTGTCGTAGAAGTTACAGAACTTGTCGCTCAGCTCGCAGCACTTTTTATATCCTTTGTCAAGGCATTCATCTCTGGATTTGAACTCTTTAAACCCTTCCCACTCTTTGCAGAGATCTTTCGGCTCCTTTTTGGCGCCTGAATAGAAAAAGATCGCAATTTTCAGTTGTTATGGTGACTTACGGTCCTCGCAAGCCTTCATCTTTAGCTCCTTCATGGCTTCCTCCATTTCCGGTTGCTGGATCCTCTGAGTGAGTGGATACTGATGCTTCTCTCTTCCGGCGGTACCACATCAACTGCGACCTGACCGTCCTGATTCCGTTAAGGGGCTGTGCTTTCCAGGCCGAGGTCAGTGGAGTGGATGTCAATGGGAATCGGAACGGGCGCAGGATTTGTCACGCAGAAAGTGAACTTTCAGTACATCTTCAAAGACTCTCCGGATGTTCTGCTCCGTTTATAGATCTTTTCCCATACTTGGAGTCACGAAAACGAGAAAAGGAGACTAGAAGGCTCTGGCTCTTTGAAAAGAGAGGCGGAGCCCTCCAGTTGAGCCGTATGCAACCCAGCCAGCGGGTGCCAAGCCTCTGAGAGCAACTTCTTCAGACGCGAAACAGAAGTGTTCAAAGAGAACGAGTTTATTTGAAGACAATAATCAAAAACAACAAGCATTTAAACGAGCTCAACAAATTCAACGCCGTCTGCAGCACCGGCAGTAGATGAAGAGCCCGAGGAGGAGAATGAGCAGAATGCCGACTCCGATGCACGTGAGAATGAACCACGTCTTGTGGTAGAACGCGCAGAAGGCGTCCGAGAACGAGCAGCAGTCGGAATACATCCGCTTGATGCAGCTGCTCTGCGTCTTGTACATCCCCAAAAGTTGCGCCTCGCTCGTGATATTCGGATTGACATGCGCCTTGCAGTACTTCTCCGGGTCTTCATCGTCTGGAAAACAGAAGGCGTCCCTATCAGACTTCTCATCTGAAACTCACACTCGGGACATTTGAGCGACGTGAGTGCAATCATGATTCTGAACTTTCTTGGGGACTACTTCAGTAGTTTGTTTTTCCAAAAAAAACACAAGTATGACCAGTTCATGCCAGGCGAACTAGAACGAAAAACGAAGTCGTTCACGCTCACGGTCTGACAAATGAATTGTCTTCTGTACTCGGATCCCTTTAGAACTTGTTTCCTAACTACTGGCAGACCTAGTAGACCTTCTGAACATTCTGGAATTAGAGGGAGGTAACATCTCGAGCTGGGAACATGAAAAGTCTGGTTGTGATATCTACCCGTTTGTTTCAAATACCGTATTATAAAACGTGCATGGAAATCCCCCGGGGGACCCTACCTCACTTTTAAGTTTTAGGTGCCGTTCTATTTGGAGAAAATACGATGCTTCCCTAGATAAAATCAAAACGATACGGCGTGAACTCTATTTATAAATCGGGAGATGAGTGATAAAGAAAGTGAATCACTTCTAAAACTGGAAACTTTTCGGCTATGAGCGATGGACTTGAAGTCCTTATTAAGCAGAGATGCGCAGAATGTGAGAAACGAATCGGAATGAGAACAGTTCAAAACTGTTTAAGGACCCTTTTAATAAGATCGCCATTTAATTTTCAAATGAACATTTTCAGCCCAAAAAAAAGAGTGGAAAGACGCAACTTCTATCGTGAACGAGGAAGATTGCTGCCGTTTGAGCGACCAGTTCTGCCCGTTCCACAAAACCTCGTGGTTCCTCTACACGTGCATCGGAGCCGGCCTTCTGATCGTCGTGCTCATCGTCATCATTCTGTGCTGCTGCTGCAAGAGCCGAGGCGGCGCCGGAAAGGAAGAAGACGAGGAGAGCTCGGCGAGCAACGACTGAACTCTTTAAAAAAAACGATTCTCCCCCCGAATAAATCTGATGCATTTCGGATGTTTCATTCACGGAAACCCGTTGAAAAACGCATTCTATGAAGCGATTTCTGTGGGGGGTGCGGGTGGGGGGAAAGGGGGCGAAGAATAATAAAGGAACGGCGACTAGTTCAAATACATCAAAATGAAGATCATCAGTGTCATTTGGGGTCTACAAGAAGAAGGAGGGAATCGGAAATTATACAATTTTTACAGATTTGTTCCAGAATAAGGGAGTAAAGTGAACTGAGATTGGGAGTTTACTATTAGATAGGTGTTGAGTTGAACGTGGCGGGGGAACGATCGATGGCACTGTAGGCTGGTGGTGGAGACGGCGGACGGTATGTCTGGAAATCGACAATGGTGCAAATGTGCTCTATTGGACTTTTCCGCGGTCGAGAAATGGAAACTCGCCCCCGGCAGCACTTAGGCCGCGGCCAGCGTATTACCTATCAATCAATCGAGGTGCCAGGCAGGTGGGCTCATTCTACAGTCATTCTAGATAACTGATCAAGATAGGCCTAGCTAATTGGTCGACAGACAACAAGAAAGGCGCACATCATCTACAGTAACCGCTTACCATTGGCGGAGCCGGTGGAGCAGATGGATATCTCGATGAGTTGGTGTGATGTGTGGTTGGCAGTGGTCCATGAGCATACGGAGCCGAGTAGGAGTCGGCGACCATTGGAGGAGGATGACTGACGAGTGGCTCGCAAACCATTTCCTAAAACAAATCATATCCTGCTTCACATTCCGGTGCTCCAGATCACTCACCCTAGCTGCCTGATTCTCCCGAACCTTCTCAAGGCATCGTCGGACGTCTTCTGGATCCAGCGGCTTGTCGTACGGGTCATCGCGAGTGATGCCGCCGAAGCAGTCGCAGAAGCAGCCTTTGACCATCTGAAAATTGAGAAAAGTTAGAAATTCCGAGTGAAATAAGGAGAAAAAGACAAGGCCAGAAGGGGGTACGTTGTATGTAATCCATTGTTAAACAAGTCTCATCACCGCACGTAAAAACTGCTTCTGTTTGTTTGCAAATCGTATTTCAACTGTTAACGCTATCATTTCAAGTGTGTTTGTCGAGAGCACCACCCTTAACTCAATGTCTACTGGGAAAATCGGAAGGAAATCGAGCTGGCTCTTTTTGGCGGGAAAACGCAAACGCTTTTCGAATGCTATGATTTTGAAAAGTGAGCAAGGAATCAAAATGAGAAAGAAAAACACACTTCCAAAAGTAGTGTGATAAGAGAAAAGAGCACTGATTTCATTTCCGTGTGTGCTCAGCAAAAAAATGCACCAATTGGCTCTAAAGAGCTCGAGTCAAAAACATACAGTGCCGGCCAAAAAGAAATCAAAACATGGTTTTTTGAGGATAACTTTTTTGAAAGTTATCTAATCGACCCCATCTTTTAACTGGGTGTGTAAATATGGGTCACAATACTTGAGGTAAAATACAATTGCTTAGCTCCAATCAGAACTTTCAGTATTCGAGAAAAACCCGTTTTTCGCTCAGGCCTATTTTTGAGCCATTTTGTAACTATTTTTCGGAGATTGTTCCAGCTCCCTTCTCAAGTGGGAAATGTTTATTCGGACCGAAAAACATGTTTCCGCTTCAGTTTGGGTGATTTGAAAGTTTCCAAACTGATATCTAGATGACATAGTCCAATAAGTGACTCTTTGTGAGACCTTCATAAATTGAGATAGATGACTCAAATAACGGTGATAAATGCCTGAAGTGCTTATTCTGGGCCTATTTTTGATGTTCCAGTTAATTTTAGATCTCAATTTTAACTTACAGACGAAATTGTATTTTCTCATATTCATCCAGTAATAAAAAATGAGTGATTTGGGCGTGTTCGAAGAAATATAACTTTTTTCAAAAACTTTCAAATCACCCAAACTGAAGCGGAAACATGTTTTTCGGTCCGAATAAACATTTCCCACTTGAGAACGGAGCTGGAACAATATTCGAAAAATAGTTACAAAATGGCTCAAAATTAGGCCTGAGCGAAAAACGGGTTTTTCTGGAATACTGAAAATTCCGATTGGAGCTGAGCTACTGTATTTTACCTCAAGTATTGTGACCCATATTTACACACCCAGTTAAAAGATCGGGTCGATTAGATAGCTTTCAGAAAAGTTATCCTCAAAAAACCATGTTTTGATTTCTTTTTGGCCGGCACTGTAACAAAACTGAGGGAAAAAGAAAAGAAGGGAACCGCCAGATGTGAGAAAACGAAAAACCCGCCTTTTTGTGCTCTTTTCATGCTCTTTTTGCTCCAGAAGAAGAGCAAGCGAGAGGGAGAGAGAGAGCAGAAAAATGAGTGTGCATGTGCTGCGGGAAAATGGGAGCCGAGCCCCTGCTCTCTCTCTCTCGGGCTCTCCGGCTCGCCGCTGAGCCAAAAGTAGTCGTGAGCAGGAAAAAGCGAGAGGGGAAATAGTGTGGAAGAAGACGGATTTATGGCTTTTCGACGAGATGGAAGATGGGGGAGGAAATCACGAATTCATGGAAAACATGCAATCTGGGAAAATGGGGGAGAGGAAGAAAAATACAAATTACTTCGTTTTCAGCACCTATCAGTTGTTTCAGACCTATTTTATAGGCACATGGGCTATGAAAATGCTGCAATTTCAGTTTCAGCCAGCTTCTCCTCCTCCCCGCCTCCCTTTTGTTTATACGACCTTTCTCCTTATTGCACACGCGCCACTGCCCTTTTATCTTTCCGAATGAGAACTTTAAAGTGTCGAAATTCCCGCTATCAGGTTTTCCCTGATAAGCGCAATTTCAGCAAAACGACACACTTCCAGAGCAATTCCAGACGAAGTCTATAAAATTTGGTGAGAAGAGCAAATAGAAGGCGACGGCGAAAGGTCGTTTCCGGTGCCTTTTGTGATTCAGAAAGTGCCGAAAAACTCAAAAGATTGAATTCTGGAAGGAGTCGAGGAAAAAAAGGGTTCAACGTCTTCTAGTGAGCGCGCAGAGCGTAGAATAAAATAACCGCTTCTTGTGCTCGGGTGGGGGGCTCTCTCTCGGCTTCTTCTCCGCCTCCTCTTCCTTTTTCCGCGACTTCCGAAAAAGCAGCGGCGAGTTTGTCTGCTTCTCTCCGGCTCTCTTTATTTTGAGCCCACTCTCTTTTTTCTAATACGGGTGGAGGGAGAAAGAAATAGAAGGGAGGGAGAAGCCGTCTTCATTCCATTTGCATTTTGTTTTTGCGCGCGGAGAGAAGAGTGAGCTGCCGAAAAATGTAGTTTGGAGTGTAGCAGACCCGAGATGAGTGGGTCTGCTAGACTACAAACTACGCGCTTTGGGTCTGCTAGGTTCGGGCGGCTGGGAAAATTGGGTCTGCTAAACTACAAACTACGCGCATTGGGCCTGCTAGGTTCGGACACAGGGAAAAATGGGTCTGCTAGACTACAAACTACACAGTGTGGGTCTGCTAGGTGGGTCTGCCAGACTACAAACTACACATTTTGGGTCTGCTAGATGGGCCTGCTAAACTACAAACTACAAACTTCTCGGCACTGCTGCAATCCATTTTCGGACCAGCCTTTTTCCGATGAACCGGAAACACATAGAGAAAGTATCGAATGAGTCTTCCATCCTCCAAATTTGGTTTAAATCAAACAAAAGTCGAGGTCGGTCATAAAACAAAAAAATGTCGTCGGCAAACATGAGAGGAGTCTATTTTTGCAGTCTTTCAAGAATAAAATGCACCTTTATGGTCTGTTGACTCTGAAACTTCTCGTCTGAAAATTCATGGAAACGGTCTGGAATTTCCAGTCAAGTTTCGGCTCAAACTCGAGAGAAACGCTAGAAAAAGTTCATAAAAAGCTGGCGAGTCCCACATGTGAAAATCCAATAAATCCTTCCGTCCCTTTCTTCTTCTTCTTCTTGTGCCGTTGGTTCTTCTTTTTTCTTTTTCCAATTCGTGAACAAACATCAAGAATTCCATAAAGCCTCCTTGAGCATGAGAAAAACGAGTTGGAAGAGAGAGCACGGTAGGCGGAGAGACGCAGAGAAACGGGGAAGGGAAGGAGGGGATCGGATGACACAGCCTAGTCGAATCGAAAGGAAAAGAACACAAAAAAGTGAGGTTTTCACATGTTTTCCTAGTTTTTCTGCTGTTAGGAAGTTCACTAGTTCTCACCGTTTTCCTAGAAGCTCTCAACATTTTTGTAGGTTTTTAAATTTTCAAAAAAAAAAAAAACTAACCATTGCCAACACTCCCATCATAGCGAGAACAACAGCGGCGATGACAAGAAGCATAGTGATGAGTTGAGCTTGATCGCTGGAATTTTCAGACGTCAGAGCCAACGAGATGGGCGCGTCGAGTTCGCAACTTTGACCGGTTCGCCCGATTGGACACCTGAAAAACGAGAAAAATTTTTTAAAAATCATGAAAGAGAAAGTAGAAAGAGAATCGGAAACTTGAAATTGAATAGAGAATACTTTAAAAATTCGAAAAAAAAAAATTTTTTTCAAATTTTCAAATTTTTTTCGGACACTGAATTTCAGTCACCTCTCAAACTGAAACTCTATGAATCCTATAATTTTCTAGAGCGAAAAAAAATTTGAAAAACCGCAAATTGTACGTCCAACCACCCGCAAGTCAATTGTTTACACAGAGAAATGGCAGTGGATGGGAGAAGCTTTTGGCTCCGCCCACTAATAAAACTTTTCTGTTTCCAAGTCTCGAGGTCACAAGGGAAACAAAGTGTGACAGAAAATAATAGGGAAACAAGAACCGAATGAAGGCGAAATGAAAAAATAGGATGTGCTCGCGGAGCACATGTTGACCGCCAAATGAATTTTTTTTGCTCGCCATTGTCCGGTGGGCGGTTGAAAAGGGAGAATGCGAAAGGCAAAAAAGGAAATGGAAAAAGATCGAATTTCATGATTTTCATTGTTGAGGTCGGATTTCCGGAGGAGGGATCAGACCAGTAATTGAGCTCATATGAGAGGAGCCGGAGCAAAATTGCTCCAGGATTTCAGATTTCATAAAAATAGGCTTGAAAAACGAAAATTAGAAGTCGGCTCGAGCTCTGAGCAATAAAATCGGACATGAAGCCGATAACCCTATTTTCGGGGCGAGGTCTTGTATGCTCAGAGAAGTGTGGATTTCAATTCTTGGCTGAAACTTCAAGAGCAAAAAGAGCACATGTGGAAGAGCTCTCGGACTTCACCTCATCTCATTTCAACAAGACTCCAGGGGTGGAAAGGAAAGCGGTGATGATGATTTCTAAATGTAATCCCGGAGCTCGTTCAGGGAAATGTAATCTTTACACACACACACACACACTCGTTTCGAACATCATCTTCTTCTGCTCCTTTCGTCCTCCCCGCCCCCCTCCACACCGCGGATAATGCAACAAAAGTATTGCGAAATAGTGGGGTGAGCCGGGAGAGGCGGAGAGAAAGGTGCGCGCGCGTGCGCCAACTGCTCTCTCCTGACATAACTAACTTGTTGATGGAAGGTACTTCGAGAGGCGGTTCGTTTCGAGACGGGTGGCAAGGAAGAAGAAGAAGACGAAATGGAAATGAAGTGAAATGAATAGTAGTAGTAAAAGTGATAAGATAGAGCATTGGCGGGCAGGCGGGTACGGCCACTAATCACTGATAATGACCACTATACGAATGAGGTGTGGGCAAGTGGCGTTTCGGAGTTGTAAACTCATTTTCAGACCCCCCTTGCCAATAACAACCCTTAACTACAGTATTGTCTATTTCGGCCGAGTTTCATATTTCATAAAGATAAAGCTGAAATTGTCTGAAACACCACTTCCTGGAGATCCTTCCTACCTGCACAAAAAGTTGGCTTTGTAGTTGTCAAACAAGAACTGGTCGGCCAGATTAGTGAACGTGATGTTGAACATTTGGCACTGTGCCAAGTCCACGCCGAGCTCCTCCACTGGCTGTGCGAGGCTCGAGCTCATCGTTTCGTTCAAGTCTGAAACTGTTTTCTGGAAAATCCCTCATGTTCTCTTTTCCAGGAAGCTATGTACAAGCCGGAGCGACTATGTTGTCAAAAGCGGTTTACTAGAGCCCCCCATGTGTATCCATGACGAATGCCACATGAAGTCTCCGTCTTCTTCATCCCTTCTTATATTTCCCCATTTTGAAGACGTCGCCGACAAAATTGTCGTCGTTAAATCAGAAACGACGCGAATGGCGAAACGTGCAAATTCTCTCGATTCTTGCAAATGTCAGAAATGTGGGCGGAGCCAATTTTGAGAAAAATGAAGAAAACGATAATGGGAATACATAATGCTTTTAACGATGATTCCAATTTCAGAAACTTCAGACGAATGAATGTTTGATCTGTGCAATTTGATCTTCATAAGTTTGACCTACCTTTGACGACGTCAGCCGACCAGTCGGTTGGATCAATTGTGCTATTCATGTGAAAGTCCACAAACGGTTCGCCTCCGAAACAGCACAACGCCAAAAAGAATTCCAGAGCCATATCGAGTTGAAACACGTGCTCAATGCAGAGAAGATGTTCGGCGCCCCGCAAAAAGTGGGATACGAAAGAAGTGTGTAACAGGTTCGCGCGGTCTGGAAACAGAAACGAAAAGCGGCTAATTGGTTTCCTCAATCAATTAGTGAGTCCCTCGTGGGGTGGGGGGAGCAAAGAAAGAAGCGGAGATGGGGGCACAAGAAAATGGACAGAAGAAGGGGAGAATGTGGGGGGAAGAAAAGTACTTTTTGGGGAGGTGAGCGAAAGAGAAGAGGATGAGTACATGGGAGCCGAAAAATCTACGACCAGGGAAAGTTCGACTCTCTGGGAACCACTCCAAAAACAAACCCCCCCCCCTTTTCCTCGAAACTCGGAGCTCAAAAACCCGAATTCTGGAGTTAACCTTCTAGCAGACCCAAAGCGTGTAGTTTCTAGTCTGGCAGACCCAACCTAGCAGACCCAAACCGTGTAGTTTGTAGTCTGGCAGGCCCAACCTAGCAGACCCACAGCGTGTAGTTTGTAGTTAAGCAGACCCAACGCGTGTAGTTTGTAGTCTGGCTGACCGAACCTAGCAGACCCAAAGTAAATAGTTTGTAGCCTAGCAGACCCGGGTCTCACCGTATGAGCCCCGTTGTTTTTTGACGCGAAAAAGTGTGAAAAGTGCACTGAGAAGGCAACTGAAACCCTTTGTCTCTGGTCCGCCACGCCCATTTCATGCTCCATTTGTGCTCACTTTTTCCCCCATGGAGAGGTAAACAGGATAGAGACACCCACAAGAAGTAGAACAATTATTTCCATTCTCCTCTCTCTTTTCCACGAGTTTTTGTTTCGAAAAAGGTATCATTGGACATTTATGAGGTGTTTGTGCGAAAATGGAAGAAAAACGGAACAAGAAGCTGGACAAAACGATCGGAGAACGGGGCGGGAATTGCGAAATTTTAGGAAAAAAAAGGATTTTGGAAATAAAAACGAAAGAAAAAGGAAGAAGAGGTTCGATGAAGCGGCAAGATTTAATGAAAAAACTCTATCCATTTTCAAATTTTTCATTAAAAATGCGGCGAAGAAGAGGAAGAAGAAGAGAATGAAGAGGTCCTTTTCAGAGGGTGGGCCCCTCCGTCATATAAAAATATTAGTATTCGCGAAAAAAAAGGGGGGCCCTCCATTCAGAATATTTCCGGTCGAAAGCAGCAAAAACAGATTCCAGAGATTGACAAGCCGCCTTCAGAACATGTCCATAACATTTGGGCCCCCCTTCCTAAAACGTTTACCGAGTGGTTGCGACTTGAACTCGTGACCTATTGAGTGACAGTGGCGCCCCGTCCCACTGCGCCACGCAGGTCAGAAACCGTGACGTGGCGATCGGTGCAACGATAGCTCAGTGGATAGTGCAGATGAAATTGAAACTTCAGGACCGCAAGTTCAATTCCACACCTTTTCGCAATCGTTTTTAAAGAAGGGAAATGGGGTCTAATGCGAAAAACGGTGAAGAAAACGCTTCATCTCATGATATTTCCGGTACATTGGTGTCATGAAATTAAGAGGATCGAGAAATGCGGATGTCTGTGACCAGAAGCACGTCTTCTAAAGTGAGCTCCCCGGTGACTTCAAAAACGTGACAAAAGGTGTGTAATTAGGCGAGTGCACGAGCTCTGCACTTCTGAAAAAGGTCAGACTTGAAAGGCTGAAACTGAAGCTAAAAATAAGACTGAGATGGAGACGTCCGAAGACTAGAAAGGAACTGGAAAAGAAAATAAAGAGGGGAAGGGAAGGGGGAAAAAAGGTTTTGAAAATAGGCAAAAATGCGGCACACATCCATTTTTCAGGACGGAAATGACTATATTATAGGGTTGCGACCCCCCAAAAAGGCATCGGGGAGACGAGGAAGAAATGGACCTTTTTTGTGCATTTGGTGCTCCGCGGAGTCCCACACAATGGATATGGGGTGTCGCAGATAATCCGTCCCTTGGGGGGGACTTGGGCAAAACGAAGGACACTTCCAGATGAGATAAGAAGGTGCGAGCAGTTTTCTTACTTTTCTTCTTCTTCTTCTTCTCCTCCTTCACAAATCGACGATGATTCGAATTAGCGACGATGATGTCACGTCGCGATTCGGAATCCGATTCTGATTCTGAATTTGGACGACGACGATGCGAGGAATTCAAAAAATCAGGCCGAGAGGGGGGGCGGAGCCAGTTTGACGGAGCCAAGAAAACGACGAAGACGAGCATAAAACCACCGAAAATTGTCGTCGTAAAATCAGAAAACGACACAGAGAAATGTGCAGCTTTCTTGGATTTCGGATTTGGAAAAGCGATGGAAAGTGGGCGTGGCTTAATTTTTTTTAAATTTCAAGTTTAGGCGAACTTTACAAGCACTAAAACCTTTATAAAAAATGAATTTGAATCGAACCCCGTTTGAGCAATGAAAAAAAAGTGCAAAAACTTCTACTTCACAAGACAAAAATCGAAATCAGCAATGCTCCAATTCCAGCGATTTGTCTGAGTGGTCTGAAATTGGCGGCTGAAACTGGCGAGCCGGGAAATTGCTCGGGAAAGTGCTCGACACGCATTTGACCGACTCTATTGCGCGCGTAGTCGGCGGCAAATCCGGTGACCCGCTGAAAATTTCAGACGACTTTCAGAGGTCGTATCTTGAAAACTAGAAGAGGTGGAAAAAAGTTGTCAACTAACAAAATGTTTCTTACATTGTTAGCTACATTTCAGTAGTTGACGACTTTTTTCCATCTCTTCTAGTTTTCAAGATATACGGGCTGAAACTGTTACAGTCCGAGGGCACCGTACGTACATGGGAAATAGCGTTGATCTGATTGACGTCGGTGTCGATCCATTTGATGTGCGTCGTCACATTCTTCGGACTTTTCGGGTTCGGCCACAGATCGTGACAGCTCTGCTGAGAGCTCGAGCACACGCAAAGTCCCACTGCTCCGCGCGTGTGACACATCAGATGGTCGTCGTAACCGCTGAAACATTCCAGATTTTCAGATTGCTCCAAGTTTCAGCACGGAAAATTACCGTATGCTGTAATCGGACACGTCTTCTGCACACCCGGACAGAAACATCGAGCGGCCGTCGGAGAGAAGGTCTGGAAAAAAATTGAAAAATGACCATTTTCAGCCAAATCCAAAATTCCAGATGAAAAAAAAAGAAAACTGACAAGAATAGCAGAAGTCGGAATAGCAAAACGATGGATTTGCACAAACGAGTTTGGAATTGATGAATGTGAAAACGGAGCACGAGAAGCATTTCCTGAAATGACACAGTTTCAGACAAAATTTTCAGAATTCCAGATTTCCAGCTCACCTCAACTCCTCTTTCGGATGGATTTCGAACGCATTCGTGATGATTGGCAAGAGATACGTGTAGAAGACTGCCGGAATTCGCATTTCTGAAATAGTGGAAAAAAGTTGGCGGGAGAGTTGCGAGAAAATCAACAAAAGGCTTATAAATAACCGAATAAACAATTGGAAGAGGGCCGAAAATTGGATGGCCTAAGTTTTGCACCCTTGGAGTTCTAGGCCATCGTTTCTTTTTCGTTTCCTCAAAGATCAATGATCACAACCCCACTCAAGATTAGGGACTAGTTTTTTGGTTTTCTAGGCCATCATCAAACTTGTTGAAAAGAGAATCAGTAGTAGAGCACAGAAGATGCACAAAATGCACAAAAGAGCCATTGAAAAAGTGGGCGTGGTTTGGAATTCGAGGGGGAAGAGAAGGGAAGAAAGAAAAACAACAAAAACAAAACAGAAAAGGGGGGAAGATTTCTTCATTTTTATCAAAACGGACGGGGAAGAAGAAGAAGGAGGTCCTCGGGGGAAATAAGAGAAACGACAAGAAACAGACAGAGAAGCGAAAGAAGGCGTCGAGAAGGGGGGCCTGCTCATTGATGATGATTGAGGAGATTCCAAACGAAACGTTTTTACAAAGTTCAGCCCCAGTTTCCAAATTTTCAGATACTTCCAATTGGTAGATCAAACTAAAGTCAATTTTCTTGTCGTTTTTTTTTTTGAAAAGTTTTCAGACTTACGAGAAGTTTCAGCATTTTCAGACATTTGTAGGTTTTTCGATACTCTTGCTTGAACCCGAAAAAACACGAGTTATCAAATCACAATTTGCCGTTTCTTGCTTTTTGGTAGCTTTTTCAGTTTTGAGAAAAAGTTGGCGATTTTCAGATTTACTATCAGTTTCAGCATTTTCTTCTTTTTTTTCTGACACTTCTAGATTTTAAAAAATGATTAACCTTCCTTCAATATGCGACAAAAAGGAGCTTAGAACGGTAATTGGTCGATCAAGAAAAAGGGGGGGGGTCAAGGCGTGACACAAAGGGGGCGTGACACTCATCTCGGTAATTGCTAGATCATGATAAATAGGTGTGACACAAAGGCGAGGGGGGGGGGCTTATTACGGTAATTTGTCCATCAAGATAAAGGGGGGGGGGGGCAAGGTGTGACAAAGAAGGCGTGACACACATCTCGTTAATTGATAGATCAAGATAGGGCCAAAGTGTGACACAAAGGAGGTTAATACGGTGATTGAGCGATTTGTATCATCTTTCAAAAAAATTTGACTTGACAGTACTCTTGCAGGTAATTACTTTTTGATAGAGTTTTCAAGTTCGGAAAAGTTAGCGATTTTCAGACATTTTTATATTTTCAGATAGGTCTGGAAACTGGTGTCTGGAAAAATCTTCATTTTCAGTTTTCTGGCAGAAGACTAAAAAGGAGAAAATAGGGCAATATGCAGCGAGACAAAAATAAGAATTTCATCGTTTTTTCTCGTTTTTTCTTCTTCTCTCAACTCTTTATTGCTTTTCCTGCCCGCCCTCAACAACTTTTTCCCTTTTTTTTCCCATCGACGAAATCCTCGTGTCTGGATGGAAATAGAGGTTCGTCTGATGACGTGGAGGCCGTGGCCTAGGATCCGACAGTTCGACCTGGGGGATAGTTAGGCCATGAAAAGTTATTGAGAGTTAGGATTCAAAGGGGAAGAGAAATGACAGTTGGTGGCCTAGGATCCGACAGTTTGACCTGGGGGATAGCTAGGCCAGGATAAGTTATTGAGAGCTAGTATTGAAAATGGAAGAGAAATGATAGGTGGGGCCTAGGATCCGAAAAGAAAACTGTATTTGAAATCGGTGGCCTAGGATCGGGGGAAAAAGTTAGGCCACACCGTTTTCCCTCATTTTCAGAGCAGTAGAAAGGGAAACCTCTTCTCAAAAAAGGCGGGAGTGAAAGAGTTTCGAGGTCAGCCGGGGGAGGGGAAAGAAGCCGAAGATAGAAAAGAGCAAGAATGGAGGAGCACATCATCAGAAATGCGAATTCAATTTCGACGGAGCTTCTTCTCCTTCTTCTTCTACTTTTGCTTATTTCTTCCGCGGGGCGCTGGTTGGGGGGAGGAAGAGGAGTTCTGGAAAATGGATGGAAAGGAAAGTTTTGGTGAAATTCAGGAATTGTGGGAAGAAGAGGGGAAGAGGGGGGTGCTCTCGAGAAGATGTGCTCCACTGCTTTTGTGCCACCTTTTTCCATTGTTCATGCAACATTGCATTTCGAGCCGCGAGAAGCGGCAGATGGGGGAATTATTCAAGAAGCCGAGGGTTTTGGGATTCTAGGCCGTGGCCTAGAAGTTTCAGGTGGCGAATTAGGCAGTACAGACTATAAATCATGTATTATCTCGCAAACCAAAAGAGCTATCAAAAAGTGGTCAACTACAATGTTGAAGAGCACAAAAAGAGCTACAACATTGTAGTTGACAACTTTTTGATATCTCTTTTGGTTTTCAAGATAAAGAGAGATCAAAAACGGGTGTTCTAAAAGCCCGGGGGGGGGGGGGGGGTAATCAAACATTTCGATTGCAGAAGTAGAAAGCAGATGGACGGGGGGGGGGAAGTATAAGAGGAAGGAAGAAAAATGGGTGTAAAGTTGAAAGAGAGTGGGCTCGGCGAGCACGAAAAAGAGGAGGAGGAAGAAGTTTGAGACTGCTGTCTTTTTCTTCTTCTTCTTCTGCTTCGAGAGTGTTCCGAAAAAAAAAAAAAAGAAACGAGGGGGAGAAAAGAAATGAGAAACGAGATGAGGAGGAAGGCGGAGAAGGTTTCCGAAGGTAAACAATTTTCGAAAAGTGAACCACTGGGGGGACTCCAGGGAAATCGCGGTTGGCCTAGTTTTTCCATTCTGGGGGCGCCCTTCCAATGGTGACCAATGGAAAATGGAGGAAGGTTGGCCTAGAAATCTCTCTCAAACGGGGCTTTAAGTGTTAAGTCAGCAAATGCGCTCTATTGCACACCGGTGTAGCTATGAAAATGAGTGATACAGTACCCACGAGGGGTCTCGCAGCGCTGTGTAGATTTACGCACTTTTCTTGCTTTTGAAAGGATCTGGATTTAAATTTACGGGGGCTAAACAGTGCGCGGTTGTACGAACGGAGCATCGTTGTTCGTTTAAACCAAATTTGGCCGCTCTGTCCCAAATTATCGATAGAGCGCATTTGCTGTCAAGAAAGAATTGAATTGGAAAAATGTGGAATCGGAAAAAAGAAGAAGAAGTCAAATTCTGAGCGCGGAAACCACAAACAAGTCGATTACTCATTAGGACAAGGAAAAATGGCGAGCCAAAGGGTTTTCTTGGTTTAATCCTCTCGTTTTCCCATCCTTTCCCCTTCCTCTCCCCCTTAACCGCCATCTTTGGTTCCGGAAAGCAGTGGACTTGTGAGGGGAGGCGGAGGAGATGGCCTAGGTTTTCCGGTTCGGAGATTTCTAGGCCATCACCACATTTTCACTGTTTTCACGTGATCTGGCCTCGGAAAATGGGGAAAAATGGTCCCACGTTTATCGTCAAACGAAGCGCTATTCCTAAACTCCTTGGGTCACATCTTTTTCACAAATATGGCGACTTCTGGTGGGTTTCAGATTTTCAGCCAAAACGCCGAATGTCTGAAAATGTTTCAGAAGAATACAGCTCGTACAAGTTTCGCATCTGGATGATGACGCTGTCGATTCTCGTGGTTTCGGCGGCCACCGCGGCGGTGCTCATCGCGATGCGTCTCGTTTTCTTAACCAAAGTACGGGACGGGAGGGACTAGTTTTCCTTTTTGAGTTGCTAGGCCATGCTATCGATTTTCAGCTGTTCAAATCTCTGTTCCGCGCAACTCTCGAGATGGAAGCGACGGGAAGGATTCTGAAACAAGTGGTTCGGAAGACGAAATGAAGGTCTTCAAATTTCAGACAGTTTCTCATTTTCAGCGCATTGAACCATTCATTCTGGCTACAATTGCAGTGGAAAAGGGGGATATCGAGGATAAACAGGCAAATTTTCATTTTGAAAAAATGACTGAAGGAATCTGTGTCAATTTCAGATCGTCGAGGAGTACGAGAAGACGTTTAAGAATCGAATCGGTCTTTTGACGCGCGTTTTTGGAATCGACAAAATGACCACCGATTTTGTGAAACTGTATGTTCGCCTAAAAAAAACCGCGCTTTGGGTCTGCTAGGCTACAAACTACACAGTGTGGGTCTGCCAGACTACAAACTACACATACTGGGTCTGCTAGTTGGGCCTGCTAGGCTACAAACTACAGAAGAGTGGGTCTGCTGGTGGGCCTGCTAGGCTACAAACTACAGAAGAGTGGGTCTGCTAGGTGGGTCTGCTAAACTACAAACTACACATTTTGGGCCTGCTAAACTACAAACTATATAATTTTGGGGGTTGCAACCCAATTTTTTCGCTATTTTTTCAGCTTCGACTCGAAATTCATCACCAAGAAGAAATCGAAGAAGAACAAGAATAAGAAGAAGGAAATCGAACTTTGAATCGGAACTTCTTCTTCTTCTTTTTTTATTGAGGAATGATGAGCACATAAAGTTACCCGCAAATGCAAAATCATCGTTATCAAAACAAAACAAAACACGATGGGAATCAGATTCCCCGAGTCGCGAGTCAGCAATTTTCGTGAATCAGTGTGCTCTTCGAGACGACGTGCGCCGGAAGGTTAGCGTCGGATCGCGTCTGACGTCTTCTGCCGCTTCGGATTCGTTTCGTCTCTCGAATGCATCGAATTGTGACCTGGAAGAGGAATCTCAGTGTTGGAATTCTAGGCCATCTAGGCGATACCTCCAGGGCGATTGCGCCGGCGACCGTCTCAAATAATCCATAAATGCTGGCGTAGAAGTACGTTTTGATGAGCGTCGGCGAGAAAAGAATTGCAAACGAGACTGGAATTTTCAGACCATTTTCATCATTTTCAGCCAAAATTGGAGTAACCTAAAGCGAGCGTGACAATTCGAATGGACTTGAAAATGGCGTAGGGAAGGAAATAGGTGGGTCTGACATGTCGGAGGGCAACCGTATGGGCGAGATACAGGGAAATGGTGAGGCCGACGCCGGAGAGCAAAAAGAAGGCGAATATGATTCCGGAGAAGACGAGCGATTCTGGAAGAGGTGGGAGCTGAAAGAGTTTCAGAACAATGAGAATGGGGTTACCAGTGGAGAACTGTCGGATGCACGCGTGCAAGAAGACGTTGGCGCTGATCAGAAGAGGTGCCGAGATCCATGCCATTTCCTGAAGTGAAGTGGCATGACGTGGCATGATTGGCTAGGCCACTCTATGTGAATATGGAAAAATGATCGCTTGCGCGTTCTTTGCACCTGATTCATGTTTGAAGGCCATGGCCTAACAATTGCAGGTGTGCATTTTCTAGTCCCTCGCGCTCACCTGCAGATAAACAATGATGAAAAGGGTGTGAAGTGTGGAAATCGCTTGCTCTTGACTACTCTCCCTCGAACTCATTTCCACATTCTCTCTTCACTCGGGAAATCGTTTTCTTTTTCCCGCGCAACAGTTGACGATGATGATGATTGTGCTGAAGTGACAAAGTGAAACAATCAAATATGAATCGAAAACAACGACAAGTGGCGAGAATAAGGAATTCTGAAGACGTCGGAGGGAGGGAATAAAGTGGCCGGGGAAATTGAAACTGACAGGTGAGGAGTGGGTGGGTGTCCGATTACGGGAACGCGCGACGGACGCAAATTGAGAGCGGGGAGGAGGAGAAATGAAGGAGAAGACGTTGAAGATGAAGAAGACGTTGGAAGAAGAAGAAGAGGACGAAACCGAGTGTTTTTTCCGTCTATTCTTCTTCGTTTCCTTCCTTCTTTCTTCTGCTTCCTTCGTTTTCCTCGCCCATTCATTCTCATCATAATAATCGAGAACGGAGGCGGAGGCGGACGAAAGCAACTTGTCTGCGTCTCTCTTGTGCTCTCGTGCTCTCTCGACTTTCAGTCAGAGTAGGCGAGATTTGGCTGGAATTGGATGATGGACTGGAAGGGCGCAGTGGATTAGAGGGGGATAAGAAGAGGTACACGGTTTGTACTCCATCTAGTTTCCAGAATGTGATTGCAAAACGCGGAATTGGGTTTGCTCGACATCAAAGTATTTTAGAATAGCTGGGTGGGTCTGCTAAACTACAAACTACATCAGATGGATCTGCTAGGCTACAAACTACATCAGATGGGCCTGCTGGGTGGGTCTGCTAGACTACAAACTATAGCAGATGGGCCTGCTAGGCTACAAACTATACAGAGTGGGTCTGCTAGGCTACAAACTACATCAGATGGGCCTGCTGGGTGGGTCTGCTAGACTACAAACTATAGCAGATGGGCCTGCTAGGCTACAAACTATACAGAGTGGGTCTGCTAGGCTACAAACTACATCAGATGGGCCTGCTGGGTGGGTCTGCTAGACTACAAACTATAGCAGATGGGCCTGCTAGGCTACAAACTATACAGAGTGGGTCTGCTAGGCTACAAACTATACAGCTTGGGTATGCTAGGCGAACCTACTAGCGCTTAGAATGAAGGCCTAGAAATTCATAAGCGTGACATAGTTTTCCCCTTCCCGTCCCCCGCACGACTTCTTCACGTCCTCAAAACAACTTTAAGTAGATAACAAAAGGACAATCAGAGAAATGAATTCATCGTCAAGAAGACGTGTGACGGGAAAAAAGAAGAATGGAAGAGACAGGCTCTGCTCCCTTTTTTTCCCGGAACCAAATGCAGATTCTTCCCCCTAATTGGATGACAAAATAAATGACAGAAAAGGGAAGACGGACTTTTGATGATGAGTTTAGTCGAAGAAGTAGGTCAAAAACTAGAAGGAGGAGGAGAAGAAGAAGAAGAGCACCGAAAACGCGCCAGCAAGTATACGGTCTGCGGCGAGATTGGAGCCAACTAGCCAAAAAGCGAGAGCGCGAGCTGAGAATGTACCGGAAGTACGTTAACTGGCTGAAATTTAAGACAAACGATCTCTCTCTCTCTCTCTATCCCAGAGAATGCGATGCACTGAGAATGCGCCAAGGCACGAGAAACGGGTCAAGATACCATATAACCTTCTCAAGTGCTCCAGCAAGAAAAAAATTATAAGAGGGGGGTGGGTGCTCGGGTTAACATTTTGTTGCTCTCTCATCTCGTTTTCTTTCTCCCCCACTTTCATTTCATGTCTCCACTCCGTTTTTCATGAATAATTCGAATAATATGCAAGTTTATCGGGCCCGAGAGAGCATCGAAATGATATTAGAGGGATGAGAATTGAGAAATAAGTGGGATGAAATTGGAAACTGGAAGAAAATGTTACCCAACCATATGTTTCTTCTTATTCTTTTATTATCCGCCTCCGACGTATTCTGCTTCTTAACGCGATTTGAAAAAAAAATGAATAGGAGAAAGCGAAAGGGGGGACTTGATTTTGATGGTTCCGTGACAGAACGAGAGCCGCCGCCACCAAAACCGCTGGGCGTTTTTTTTTCGGTTTTGTTTTTCATTTTTGCTTTTTTTGCCGGAGCCGCTAGCGGAAAGCAAAAAGAAATGGGCCTGTGTGGGGGAGGAGAGAACCCATTCATTTTTCAGGCGCAATTGCTTCCGAAAATTGCATTCGCACCCTCCGTCGCACGAGCCGAAGGAAAAGCAGGCGGCGTTGCTTTCTCCTGATTTATCGGCTTGTTTGTGTCGTGGTAGTGGTTGGGGAAGAGCAGCGGACGGGGAGAAGTTAGGCCACCGTTGGATGGGAACATGTGGGCTCTCTAAAGAACAAATTTTACCTCGAGAACCGAAAGAGCTATCAAAAAGTGGTCAACTGCAATGTTGTAGAGCACAAAAAGAGCTACAACTTTGTAGTTGACTACTTTTTGGTAGCTCTCTTGGTTCGCAAGATAAAATGAGGTCAAAAGAGCAGATCAAGTTGATGTCTGCCGCGCTTCTAATCCCTAATATTTCTACAGCAATCGCTAATTGGGTTACTGTAGTTCTGGTGGACGGGAGGAAGTTCGGCCACCGTTTAATTTGAACACGCAGGCAACATTTGGTAGATTAGGTTGGCCTAGAAACCCCCATTCAAAAACATATAATTCGTTGCGCTCGAAATCTTTTTAAATTACACCCCTTCTAGCCAGTAATCACTATTTTTCATTTCTCACAAAGATTGGTCTAAAAATAAGTTTAGCGTTATGAAAAGGAGGGGCAGAGGGGGTTACTGTAGTCGTGGCCGCAGGCACACATGCACAATGGCAAACGAAGAAAACAAGAAGGCGTCGGTCGGTCGGAATGCGTGAAAAGGGAGGGGGCGATCGAGGGGGGAGGGGAGAGCCCCACAGTCTTCGGGGGGTGCTCAAATTGGCCACGAATAGTGCTCACTTTCTCAGAGTGTCAGCACCAAGATTTCAGCCAATTTGAGCGACAAAAGCGAGAGAAACGCGAGTTTGAGACATTCGAGATGCTCAGCGCGTTTTTTTTTCTCTACGGAAAGGGGGGACGTATTCCGGATTCGGAGGGGTTTCTAGCAGAGATGGGCGGAATTCCGACTTCCGACTTCCGAAAAAAATTGGTTTTTTACGAAATTTATTTTTTTTTTTTTTACAACGCTCCGGAATGACGGCACCGTGCGTTGTTTATCGTAAATCTACACTAATTTCTTCAAATTTTTCTAAAATCCACTTCCGCCCAACACGGGTTTCTAGGCCGCGGCCTAGTTTTTTCGCAATGGCACTTTTAGGCCGTGACAACAGAGAAGCGATTTATTAAAGTGACAGAGAAGAAATGATCCATTTAGCGACAGAGACGACAGGAAGAGAGAGAGGGAGGATTTTTAAAAACAGATCAATTTCAGATCAGTTTCAGATTATTTGAAATTATTTTTGTAGGTAAAAGGGGTGGGGCATGGGGAATTTCTTTTCTCTTTTCTTTTCTTTTCAGACTTTCCAATGGAAATGCAATTGTATAGTGTAACGGGGGGTGGCTGGAAGGCGGAACGTCTTCACCACTTGGGGCACAGTTTGTGCCACATGGCCACCGGTTGCTCCGGATGGCTGATGCACTCGTTCCAGTGTCGTTGTCCGTGCTCCGAGCCGAGCCCGCCGACGATGACGTGGCCGATCTCCTCGTTCGAGCCGATGACGTCGTACTCCATGGCGGTGAGCACCAGATTCACCTCGGAGCTCAGAACCGTCTTGACGGGCACCGAGAACGCGAACGACTCGTTGAAGATCGGCGACGGCGTGTGCGGCTTCACCGATGTTTTCCGCTTCTCCAGCTTGTTTCCCTGTTGTACCATCCACATTTTCACGTAGGTGTCTGCAAGTGGGTTGGCCTAGGTTTTTCGGTTTGGTGGCCTAGTTTACCGTAGTGACGAGTGCGGTCCTTCGAGTGCAAATCGCGAGCCTTGATGATCGAGACGGTGATCTTTCCAGAGTTGGGCAGGTAGCACAGCGAGATCATGATTTCTCCGCACGCATCCTGAAGGACGAATGCTAGAAGTGCGGGGCCGAGTTTGGGGATTCTAGGCCATGATTGACTACGGTGTAGTCCTTTTGAATTCCTAGTCCCCCGCCCAAACTAGGCGTGTGGGCCGAGTTTGAGGATTCTTGGCCAGGCTGCAGTGAAGTTCCATTGACTTTCTAGTCCCCCGCTCAACTTAGAGGTCAAGGCCGAGTTTGGGAATTCTAGGCCATGATTGTCTACAGTGTAGTCCTTTTGAATTCCTAGTCCCCCCCCCCCCCCCCCCCCGCACAAATTAGATCTGTTGGCCGAGATAGGAGATTCAAGGCCATGATTGTCTACAGTGTAATCCCTTCAATTTCCTAATCCCCCCGTCAAGTTAGATGCGGATTTGGGGTTCTAGGCCATTCTTGACTACCTTGGAGACAGTGGGTCGTTGCAAGTGTTTCCAGTAAACCGGGCTATTCTCAAACTTGACGTGCTTCAACGGCAACAGAATCTCTCCGATCGGATCGTCCGACGAGAAGCGATCGTAGTCCATCACCTGCAGGACGAGAGTCATGTCGTGCAGCTTTTTCATCGAGTGTCCTGAAATATTCATCGTTTCACTCATGTTTTCTTTCAGCTTTCTCTCCAGAAAGATGACACATAGGCTAGGCAGTCTTTGGTTTTCAGTTTCTAAACGGCACCCCCTTACTGCTGGATCTGGAAGTGCTCGGCGAGCAGGTGTTCGACGAGGAAGTCGTCGTGGGAGTCAGAAGATGTTTCGACGACATGGTGACGTCATGCGGGTCGATGCTCACGGAGCGGTAGTGGTGATGGTGATGGTGATGACGTGGAGACGTCCGCGGGGACTGCATCATTCCGCGATGACGTCGCGTCGGCGAGAGAAGTGAGAAGATGTCCATTTTGAATACGATTAAGATGTGGTGGAAGGAGGTGACGCTAGATTACGGTAGGTTTGAGAGTGACGTGGCATTAGAGATATATGCATGTAAAGCAAGAGAAGAAATGAATGACGTGAGTTTTTTGGAGAGGGAGAAACTTGAGAAGTCTAGTTGCTTATTATTATTCCCTACATATTGTTAGAGTTCTATTCTCAACCACCCATATTGGTATGACGCGGCAGAACCAAAAGAGTGAAAATAGAAAACAAAACGAGAGAAAGAACTTGGTCGACTCAAGGAATCGAACTCCAGATTCTGAGAACAACCGCCAAACGTGTTATCCACTTGACTACGTGGCAGCGCTGCGCCATAGCGCTACACAGTGGCGACAGGTGTGGCGCAGTGGATTGAGGCGCTGCTGGGAATCGAAAGGTGACAAGTTCAATTCCCTGAGGTCTAGAATCTACATTGATTTTGGTTGACTAAAATTTCAGAAAGCCGGAACTGCAGACCAACAAGCTCACCACCGAAAATGGGGGGAAAACGAGAAATGGAACTCCTACTCATCAATTATTCCTGTCTCGCTCTCTTTTCTTTAGCTATTCAAAAAGAAAACAAGAAAGCGGGCTAATTTCGGATTCCAAAGTTTCAAAAGTCAAAAACCCATTCGAAAAAGATGACACCAAACTACTTACAAACAAACTTTTGACTTGAAAAAATGAAACTTTCAGATAAAAAGCAGGTTTTATGCACAACGAATGAGTCGAAAAATGCTCATTTTTCGTGAGAAATGAGAAAACATCGCGGGAAAATGAGCCAATTTCCCCTATGTGTGTGTGGGTGACCTAAAAAACAAGGCTCTCGAATTACTACTCGAAAGAGCCGGAAAAGAAAAGTGAGGCAACGCCTAGCAACTGGCTTAAGCCGACTACTTCTATCTTCATTTGGCGGTCCCGTTTTCCCCCGAATTTCTCGGAGCTCATCGAATATTTGAGTACGTCAAAAAGTGGCCAAACTTTGAAAAAGCATGTTTTTCCGACGAAAATTACGACGAGTTACGTGTTTGGACTTTTTTTGGCCAGAAATTGAGACGGAGAAGCGCCGTTTTTTCCTTTTCTCAGAAATGCTAGCAGACCCAAACTGTGTAGTTTGTAGCCTAGCAGACCCAAAATTATATAGTTTCTAGCCTGGCAGACCCATCTAGCAGACCCAAATTTGTGTAGTTTGTAGTTTGGCAGACCTATCTAGCAGACCCGAAATGTGTAGTTTGTACTCTGGCAGACCCATCTAGCAGACCCACAATGTGTATTTTGTGGTCTGGCAGACCTATCTAGCAGACCCAAACTGTGTAGTTTGTAATCTAGCAGACCCACTTGAAAACGTGAAGGAGCAAAAAAGAAAAGAAAATCGTGAAAATTGAGATGAATTCATTAACTTTTGGTTAAAGTAGCCCGAAAAAGGGAGAGAAACTAAACGATTAGAGACCAAAAAGAGGGCAAATTTCATCTTTTTCTGTTCTACACGCCTCATTAATTCTGATCATCGTTCAAAAAAAACCGCGGGAAAATGGAGGTAGAGTTCTAGGAATTCTAGTTCTCTTTGAGTGAAAAAAGCATATTTGACCCGGAAAAAAGGCAAAGAAACATATTCCTGGTCGAGCCAACTCAATGTAAATTGAATAAGGGAAAAGTGAGTTTGAAAGTTGATACATAGAGTCTGGGGGGAGGGAGGTTTATGAAAATTTCATTAGGAAAACCAAAGAATCAGCGAGGAAATCACATGTTTTCACACATATTGAAAAGGGGGCCGACTTAATCCGAGAAGAGAGGATTAGAATTGGGAAAAAGGGCTTTCAGCGGTTTTGGTGTGGAGAATACATGTGACCTAGAAAATCTGTGTCTTTTTGAATGGATCTGAAAATAAACTGAAAATATCTAGTGGCGTAGAAACTAGTCCTAGAAAATTTAATTTTCAGCAGTGAGACTGAAATAAGAATCATAGAATCTGAAAGTTCTGAAAAAGACTGCCCAGCCGATGTGAAACCTCGAATACTCATCTGAAAATCTGAAAACCAACCTCTGAAGGAGAGAGTTTCGTTGAAGGTAGGGTTCAGATTGCGTCTGTGCACCTTGCTCCGCTCGCTTTTTCCGGGATCCTGGAGCAAGAAGGCACGCACGTACGGGTCCGATGATCCTAAAAATAAATTTGGTTTTCTCACTTTGAGCCCGCTCTCTTCAGGGCTCACCAGTGAAGTCCTTGACGGGCAGGTCGACGGCTTCCATGAGCAGGACGTGAAGAGTGGAGCACTCTTTCTCGTAGGCCACCGAGAAGTTGATGCGTCCGCGGTACTCGGACACCACTTCCGGGCGCAGTTGATCGATGATCTGAAACAATTTCAGAGTCAGAAGAAGCGGTCGGGATACAGATGACGTGCGACTGACCGATGTCTTCCACGGGTTGATCGATTGCGAGAGTCGCGTCTTGAGCGATGGCTGCACTTTTCGCGACTCGGTGTCCACTGTCAGAGTGGGCGCGAGCACTTCCGGACGGAAAAGGCGCGCCGTCTGCTCGCAGTCCAACTCATCGATGTCTACTGGTTTTCGCATTCTGGAACAATAGGCTTCTACAGTAACCTACAGTAATCCTAGATTGAATGTGTCTATGAATGAGAACTGGAAGATCTACAGTTTTCTGATCTTTTTAACTCGAGAATCAAAAGAGCTATCAAAACGTTGTCAACTACAAAGTTGTAGATCTTTTTGTGATCTACAACTCTGTAGTTGACATTGGTTAATTTTAAAACCGTTAAAGTTCGGTGCTCACTTGTAAATGGCGGCTCCGACGACGACGAACGCCGACAGCATCGCCGCGCCGACGACATACACAAACTCGATGGGGACCGTTATCTGGGTCACCATGGTGAATCACCCAAACCCTGCAAAGTCGCTAAATTCGTTACAATCAAGAAAGTACAGTAGGCGTGAGCGGAAGACGTGGCGGGAAGATGAATAAGTATGTAGGTGAAGATGTGACGGGAAGGAGGAGCGCGAAGGGGAAAAAATGCGATTTATGGAAATGAAGAAGAAGAAGAAGCGCGGAAAAGCGGAAGTCGGAGAGGAAAATGATGCCATCTTCCGATTTACAAATGAGAAGGAAGCGCATATTCTGTCGCTTTCTTTTTGTTCTTTGCACCCGCCCCTCTACATTTTCAGACATTTTCAGCCAAATCGGCCTAACCATTCTGAGCCTTGAACCCTTGACTTCTTTGGAAGATGAGGTCTGGAAGTTGGGAAAACAACAAAGAGAAGAAGAAACGAGAAAACAGACTCATTAAATGTATACTTTTTCCTTTTTTCTCCTTTCGATCTCGTCTCGCGCAAAAGGAAGAGCTCGAGAGCACGCGCGCGCATTTGTGTGTTTCCATGGAATGGTCCGAAAAGTGAGCGGCTCCGCGCGAGCCCCCGTCCGCGGATAATTTATGGGTTCGCGAATGGAAAATGGAAATTGGAGACACAAAGTGGAGAGGGGGAGGAGAGAAGGAGTCGTAAACTTTTTGAATGATGAAATGACTTCCGTTCAGTGCTCTCGACATGTTTCTTTTCGGTTTCTATTGCTGAAGAAGAATGGATGGGGGGAGGGGTGGGACGTCCGAAGAAAGACGGCTGGAATTCCGAGAAGAACCAGTGAGGGGGGAGGAATAAAACTTGTTTGGTTCCATCCCATCCATTTTCAGCCAAAATACCTCCCACTTTCGCTTCTAATTCGATTGGCGCCGGCTCTACACACACTTTTTATGACGTGCGGCCGAACACCAAAGCTAAAAGAAGAGGGGTGGATTCGAACTTGGGAGTGGCAGAATGAAGTTCAAGCCTGTTATCCACTAGACCACGCTGTACGCTGTGACATGGCGATACGTGTAGCGTGGCGCAGTGGCGGGAGGCGGCGCTGACAATCGGGAAACGAAAGTTCGTTGCCCTAAGACCGCCAACTCTTCCTTACGCGTTTGTTTTTTTCTTTTTTCCCGGCGTTCCATCAATTTAATTCAAGGACTATTTGTTATTTCCTTATTTCCGGTCCACCGAGCAAAGCACACCGAAAACAAGACCTACGGGACACGAGAACGGCTATAAAACCGTGCTGCCGCACAAAATAGCCGCTACAATCAGTGCAAAATGAATGCGAATGCGTGCAGAATCTCGTCTTGAATTCGGAATAAGCTAGAAAAAAGAAGGATAGGAGCTTTTTTTTTCAAATCTCACACCACCAGCAGCGAGAATAGAGTGTTCTCCATAAAAATGAGTGTCGTGCGGGGACGGAGCGGCTCAGAGCGCGGTTTTATAGGCAAGAAAAGAGTATTAGTAGTGGTGGCGGAACAGAAGAAGAAGAAGAAGTAGGCGTAGCAGTAGTAGTAGTACAAGGAGGAATACAAATAAGGATAAGACAGGATAGAGATGTGTTGTAGTTGTACTAGGTGCCAGCCGAAGCGTACGAACTACAAAGTGCTCTCTGAAAGATTAAAAGTGGAAAGAGCTAGGGAGAGAGGAAGAGAAATGGCTCGGGTGTCAAGGTTTACGGGGGAGTGGAAGGCGCCACCTCATCACTTTTTTTGGCATTTTGCCAGGAAACTGAAAGTTGCGAAATCTGATATTTCTAGTTGTGGTTCTTACCTCAATAGCTCCCTTTTATACATGCGTGTCTAAAAAAGTGGGCGGAGCCTAATTGGTTCTCGGAAAGGCCCCAATTTCTTTCAATCTTTCTACACTCGGATTACAAGAACAAAGTCTCGGTTGCACAAGTTCATGACATTTCTTATTACCCTTATTCTATTTTTAACCTGCTCTCGCGTTTCCAGGCACCCCCCGTCTCTCCATTTTGGAAAGTAATAATCTGACCTCGTCCGTGCGTCAGTAGACGTTTTCGAGAGTCACGTCTTCTTAGATTTAGAGGTTTATATTGGTTTTGGAAGTCACTTCGAATTATTTTGGGTTTGCGAGAGGATAGGTGGCTTCCGGGAATCTCAGTGTGTTCGTAGTCTAGACTCAAAAGGAAGTATCGGTTTGTAGGTGGAAATAGGGTGTGGTTGGTAATCAAGGAAGTGAGAGGTTGGCCTAGAAACTTTGACCCATGGAAAGCTAGGCCACGAAAAGATTGGGGCAGTTGGATTAGGCAGGGAATGAGCCAATAAGACCTCTAGGCGATGCGGACCTGCGAAAAATATAGTTTGTAGCCGCGCAGACCCAAACACACTGTCGCTTCTTGGGTCTGCTGCCGCTAAACTGTGGTTTGTAGTCGCGCAGACCCACGCGCAACATTACCTCTTGGGTCTGCTGCCGCTCAAGTGTAGTTTGTAGTCGCGCAGGCCCAACCGTGCTGTCGCTTCTTGGGTCTGCTGCCGCTAAAGTGTAGTTTGTAGTCGCGCAGACCCAAGCATGGCGCTGCCGCTCCCCCGTCTAAAAGAACGCAAAAATCAAAAACTCGGTGATTCTCTCAACTTTTCTTCATCACGCCTCCTTCTCTCCCCCTCGATTCCTTTCTATTGAGGGTGAATGATGAGGATGGTAAATAATTAAATTAGACGAAGAGAGGGCCGTTCATTTCCCGTTTCCTTCTCTTTTTTCTCCCGCAAAAAGAGCCCACACGTATTGCAGGATAAATGAGCACAGAGCACGGAGCCCAGCAAACAGAAGCACAAAAAAACATTGGTGGCAATAAGAAAGAAGAAGAAGAAACACTCGAAAAGTGGTAAGGAACACAAGGAAAGAGGGAAGGGGGAGGGGCCTTAAAAAATGTATGACTGAGCGAGTCGAGTGGAGGGGGGGGGGGGGGGGGGGGTTCTATGCATTTGTGCTTATGCGCCACAGGCTCCGCCCACATCTTCCACTGTTACTTTTTCTTTGCAACGACGACACCACCACCATCGCAAAGATGTTTTAGATATTCATCGATGATTCGTCACCCCCCACGAGAAGGCAAATAGTGGAAAAGAAGAAGAAGAAGGCGAGATTCGGCGGAAGATAAGAAGACGTGAAATCCGACGGAAGTGCTCGCAAAGGCGATTACGGTGATATCAGGTGGTGAGGAGTGGCATGACGTGGCACTAGGAAAAGTTGGCTCCAAGTTCCGAGAAACTCATTTTTTCTGTTGTTCCGTGCAGCAGTTGCACACACACACATACACAAAACAAAATAAATTAGGTCATGCGGAAACGGGAAACGAGGCAATATACGTGCGTTCAGCTGATTTATTATTAAAATTGGCTAGAGCCACTTTATACTACTAATACAGATCTAATTTGACCTGAAGTGAATTGAATTTCGAAAATCAGACGCAGGTGGAACATTTGGACGAGAGAATGGGATTAGAATTCACAAAGGTATTGAAGAGACAAAAAGATTTCGGGAGGAAATGATATCACTTTACTCGTATGGATTTCGTGTGTATTTCAGGTGCGGAACTCAAAGTTGATGTCACGGGACAATAAAAGAAATGAATAAAAAACTTTAGCGAGCAGGAGGAATCGAACCCGGGACCTTCCGAATGACGCGCAAAGATGTTAGCCACTAGACCATGCGCGGGCGCTGCGCAATCGCGACACACGTGGCGCCGTGGCGCAGTGGCGGGAGGCGCTGCCAACAGTCGACGGTCGCAAGTTCGACCACTCCTGGCCTAAAAACCCAAAAGAAAACTAGTCCCAGACGAAAAGGTCGCGGGCCGGAATTCGCATTTCTTGGTTTCGATCCATCCCGCCCCACAGACAGCCTTTTCAATCGTTCGTTTTCCTGGGAAAAAAGTGACTGGTCATGCATAAAAATCTCTGTGTCAAGTGTGTTTTTCGCTTCTCCTCCTCCTCCTCCTCTGAACACATATACACACAAATGCGAATTTCCGGATTCTTGAAAAAAAATCCTCTCCCCGACGTATTTAGGCTTGAGACAAGAAATCGAGGCAGGAAATAAGTGAAATAGAATCAAAAGGATGTGGGAATCAAAAAACTTCGCCTTCTTTTTCTTGTGTACACCCCCCTTAAGTAGCGACGTTTTTGGGGACATTTTCAGCTAGAAAAATGACTGAAAATCCAGAGAAAATAGAAAGTGAGGATGAAAAAATAAGAAGAAAAGAACAAAACTAAAAAAATAAGAAAAAAAGAAAAAAGAAAAAAACGGAAATTTCTCACATCCGTTTCTTTTTTTTCGCTCTCTTCACCTTGAAAACCTATAATTTCAGATGACGTTTTTTGCAGAAATTGATTTATTCTCACGAAAATCACATGCAAAAAATTTGAAAAAAAAAATTTTTTTGGAAACGATACAAAAAATGAACAGAGCAGCGGAATAAGTTTATAAAAAAAACGATCGAGGAAAATTGTTTTTCACACATAAATAAAAGATGAAATATCGAATTCAAGCGCGAATTAGTACAAAAAAAAATGGAATTTCGGAATTTCAGACGGGGATCTGTCTGAAAACGTACAAAGAGCGGGGGGAAAAGGAGAACTGGAAATTAGTTTGGACGCGTAAAAGGATGGTGGTAATCCGTGGAAGAGGTAATCCCCACAGGGTCCGGTTGTATATTTACAGGACAACCGCGCGTCCACGCACATCATCATTTTCAGCCGCAAAATTTTCAGTTCCAAATAAGAGCGTCTAATTAGTATGGCCTAGGGGCGGAAAGTTAGGCCATGGCCTAGCTTTCTCCCGGAATTCAAAATGGTAGGTCAAAAAGTGATGGCTATGGCCTAGCTCGCTCCAAGAATTCAAAAGGGTAGGTCAAAAAGTTCAACCCTTTTGTGATCTTTGTCGGTTCTTTTTGGCGGGAAATTTGAAATGCATACACATATCGGGCGTCGCAAAAAAGGTGCCAATCACTCAACCTTGACGTTTTTTTCGTCGGCCCTCGCCGATTCTTGCGAATTGGTCGTTGATTTTTGGTTGGAACCCCCGTCGACAATAAGAGAAATAAAGAAGGAACAATAAGAAGAAAGAAGAAAGAAGGGAAAAGAAGGGAAAAGAAGGCGGGAGGGGGATTTTCTAGCGCAAAGACTGGAAGAGCTGGAATTGTGGATTATTGCCGAAAGAGAAGACGGGCGGCACATGAAAATAAGCTTATCCTTGCGCACTTGACACCAAAAAAAAAAATAGGCGCGAAAAAGGAATGTGTTCTTTGCCGGTACGAATTGTGAATGGGAGATAAATGTCGAGAAATCCCAAAAAGTGCGAGTTTTTTTCGAAATTTTCTACCATCGAAAATTACAGCGCGGCGGGACCCACGCGTCGAAAAAAACGCATGCTCCTTTAAATTTTTCGGAAAAACTCGCAATTTTTCGCATTTTTCGACATTTTACAACACAAATGCGTAGTTAGGGTAAAAAGTGGAATCACGGATGTTGAATCCTGAGACCCTCAAGTAGATTTTCAAATAGATCATCAAGTGGACCCCTAAATGGACCCCTAGCTGGACCCACAACTGGACCCAGGAGTGGACCCATGTCTGGACCCATATCTGGACCCATAACCGGACCCACAACTGGACCCATAACTGGACCCATAACTGGACCCTCAGCTGGACCCATAACTGGACCCTCAGCTGGACCCACAACTGGACCCATAACTGGACCCTCAACTGGGCCCGCAACTGGACCCATAACTGGACCCTCAACTGGGCCCGCAACTGGGCCCGCAACTGGGCCCGCAGCTTGGCCTTGATTCATCAGTTCTCTCCTTCGTCTCCTTCGCTCTCTTCGAGCTTCAGCTCTTTGTGCGTCCTGTATACGGTAGCACTCGAACGGCAGTTGAAGGGGCTCAACCGGATGTTTTGCTCCATCCAGATAGTTTTCGAGCCACAGTTTCAGGTCGGTGTACGGCTGGAACTTCTGTAACAAACATTGGGCTTGTTCTCGGAAAACGTTCTTTTCAGTGGCGGTTTCACGTACCGCGTAGATCCAACGTTCAATGGCGAAATAGTAGACACTGATTTCGAACCCGCATTTCTCGTAGCTTTCTGAAAATAGAGTGCGGATTGAGTGAAGGAACAGAGTATTGAAAGCAATTATGGGCATGGGGTCTGAAATTGTACTGTAAGGAAGTACGCTCTATTGATAATTTGATAATTTGGTCCAAATGACCTGAAACTCAAATTCAAACGATGCTCCATTTGTACAACCGCGCCAGAGGTAGGCGTAAGTGAATTTTGAGAATCCGGAAGGCGGAATTAGAAATTTTCGAACGTAAGTCAAAATTCCGCCCAACTCTGAACCGCGAAACTCTGTGCGTAAATCTACACCGTGCTGCGAGACTCAATCTATAGAAAATCTGATTTCCGAGAGTTTTCTAGGCCAACCTTAAAATTCTCATTGAGGGGGGGGGGGGGGGGGTGCTAAAAAAGAAAACAAGAAGAATTTCGCCAGCTTACCAACGATGAAATGCACGCGATTCTCGAACTTCTTGGTCACTTTCTCGAGGAACTTTTTGCTGTACGGCCACGGTTGCATCCGTTGGTTCTCGAGATTGAACGTGACGATCGGCTTGCTGCTGGTGGCAAACAGCTTCTCGCGGAACAAGTCACTCTTCTCGATATCGGTGAAATAATTGACGTTGGGCAGGTCTTTCGGTATTTCGCCCTTCTCCTTCTTATGCAATTGGGCGAGTGCCTGTTGGCACAGCTCGGCGAGCCCGTCGAGCAGATAGTACTTGGCCTCCTTCTCCAGCTCCTTGATTTCGCGCTCCGACTCGGGCAGCTCGAGTTCGCTGTCGCGCAGAAAGTTGAGAACGAGCCGGAAGTGGGTGGGGTCCCGATCCACGAAGACGCAGCCGGCCTCGTCGGTTTCCAGCTGAAATTCCGCAGTTGAATTAACGGTCTGAAACTGATTTCCAGACTCACCGGAATTCCCGATTCGAACATCACGCGGAAGAAGCTGTCGAACTTCACCAGAGTGGACTTCGTGGTGTGGAACACCGTACCGCCGATGTTCAACTTCACACTCATTCTTGTCACTGGTTTACCTGAAAACAAAATACATGCTAGCAGAAAGATTTTCAGATTTTCAGATTTCCAGTAAAAATACAAGCATAAGAACAAAGAAAAATTGAAAGTTCAAGTTCAGACGACAGTTTCAGACATTTCGGTCGACAAAAGCTGAAAATGTGTGGGGGCAAGTCACGATGATTATCGATTAAAATGGAATTCGATACGAAAACTTCTAACCGACTAGCGCTACTTTCTTAAATTAGATTAGATAATAAATGGTCTTCAGTCAGTGGCGCCAGTTTGTCGCGGGCAAATAGCACTCCCGATTATGAAATTGGAATGAAGTTTTATTATCATTGTTTTGGTCTGAAAACGTTTTTTGGACTCAAAATGCGCCCCACTTGACTCAAACCAAATTCGAAGGTTTTCATCCGATTTTTTTCACAATTGCGACGAATAAATTATCAGTTTTTGTTGTGATGCAGCTTTTCAACGTTTTTATCCAATTTTTCCTCGGAAAAACTAGGAAAAGTGGGCGAAAATTGATGAAAAACAACGGAAATCCCAAAAACTGCCATTTTGTCGGGGGCGACGTAGTTAGTTCGGCGGGGCGCGTTTGCAGCACGCGTCATGGCGGCAGTGCAAAAATTCCTGAATTTTGATTCAGATATCAACTATTTGGCTGGAATACAATAAAATATTCGGAGAAAGTTTTTGAGGAATTTCTTTCAACTTTTTATTACAAAATCTGATTTTGCGAACGATATCATCACATACAAATAACGATTTCAAAAAACGTTTGGCCTATAAAAGAAGGGTGAAAATGAAAATGCTGGAGAAAAACAAGAATGTGGTAGTTAAAGGGGGGTCTATCACACTTATTGGGGCCAGAAGATGTCTTTGGTGAGGAGATCTCTGCTGATGAGCAGTCTCATCATTTCATTGGTTCCCTCGAGGATCTGATGGACGCGGATGTCACGCAGGTACTGCTGGATCGGATAATCCTTCAGGAAACCGTAGCCACCAAACATTTGCAGCGCGCCGTTCACGATCTGGAAATGGAGAAGGCGTTGAGAGCAGTTTCAGCCACTCTTAGCTTTTCAGTGCTGAGTTTAGGGTCTGCCGAGAAGAGGCTGTAGTTTGTAGCCTCGCAGACCCAAGACAGGCGCTGCTATCTGGGTCTGCTAGGCACCGAGTGTAGTTTGTAGTCTCGCAGACCCACGACAGGCGCTTCTCTCTGGGTCTGCTAGGCACCGAGCGTAGTTTGTAGCCTCGCAGACCCAAGACAAGCGCTGCTATCTGGGTCTGTTAGGCACCGAGTGTAGTTTGTAGTCTCGCAGACCCAATACAGACGCTGCTCTCTGGGTCTGCTAGGCACCGAGTGTAGTTTATAGTCTCGTTGTGACCAATTTCAGCCGCTCTTTGTCTCACCTCGAAACAGTTGTCCGTGGCGTGCAACTTGGCCATTGCGCAGTACGTCGACTTGTCCGAATCGCCGCTATCGATTTTCTGCGCGGCGAACCTCACCAATTGTCGACTGCTGAACAGTTTTGTGGCGAGCTCGGCGAGCTTGAACTGATTGTGCTGGAACTCGGCGAGCGTTTTGCCGAACTGCGACCGACACTTCATGTGCTCGATGGCGAGGTCGAGACTCTTCTGGGCGGCTCCGAGCGAGCAGCTGGCAATGTTGACGCGGCCGCCGTTCAGCCCCTCCATCGCGATGTTGAAGCCGCATCCGTCGGCGCCGATTTGATTTTTGACTGGCACCTGAAAGAAGAGCAAATCGAATTTCAGACCAAGTCTGAAAACGCACTTTGCAGTCCTCAAACGTCAAAATTCGGGTGGGCTGAGAGTTCCATCCCAATTTGTCCTCCTTCTTTCCGTAGCTGAATCCCTCGGTGCCGTCCTCGATCATCAAACAGAAGATGCCCTTGGCGCCTTTCGGTCCACCGTCCAATCGCATCATCACGAAATAACTGCAATTCTCTCGTGGTCTTTGTCTTGAAAGGGGGTTCTTCATGTGGATTCAGATGTATTCATACCAGGGCCTGTTTCGGGAAAATCGGGAATCCTAATTTTGCGTTTTATTTTTTGACAAGTCAACATGGCACACCTTTTCACTTTGGAAACAACCATTTGCAGCTCCAAAGTGCCAAAAGTTGGGTCTGCTAGACTACAAACTACAATTCTTGTAAATTACCGGCCACCACGTCACACCAACGCCACGTCACTCCACGCCTCTTTCGAGACAGGACGTATTTAGCATTTTATCTATCCATCAATCAAGGTGCCAGACAGGTGTGCTCATTCTACAGTTAATCTAATTAAAGATAGGTGCGACACAAAGCGGCTAATTAGTCGATTGATCAAGATAGGGATCGTACAGGTGGAGCAGGTGCGACAAGAAGGGGGCGGGGCTAATCTAGATAATTGGTGGATCATAGTTTCAATTTCGAGCCAAAAAATAAAAATAATTGCGTTGCGAAACTTTTCAAAGAAATGGGCGCAAAAATGCTGTAAGCGGCACCCTTTCAAATTTTCCGATTTTCTCGAAACTTTTCGGGAAATCTCAGGGCCCCTTACTTGTCAGAAGTGCCAGCTCCGCTGATGAAGGCTTTCGATCCGTTGACGATGTAGTAGTCTCCCTGTCTGACGGCCGTCGTTCGAATGCTTGCCGCGTCCGATCCGGCGTCGGGCTCCGTGAGGCAGTAGGAGCCGAGTTTCGAGTAGGTCGCCATGTCAGGTAGGTGCTTCTCTTTCAGTGCTTCTGGACCATAGGTGTCGAGCATCCATGCGCACCTGGAAACTGTGCCCTTTGTGAGTTTTCTACTTTGATATCTCACACTCCAAACATCATACTTCACTGGTTACTGTTCGGTCTTCTATCAGTAGTCATTCCCCGTTTCTCTTGTTTATCTTCCTCCCTGCATCGGTTGACTTACATATTATGAATAGACATGTAGGCGGCCGTGGACACACATCCGGCGGCAAGTTGCTCAAAAACGATGGAGGCGTGAAGCCGCGAGAGTGCAGAGCCGCCGAATCGTTCCGTGCAGTAAATGGCTCCAAGTCCCATTTCTCCAGCTTTTTTCAGCACGTCGAGTGGTAGTTCGCCCTGGTAATTGGATAATTCGAGGGGATTTGTAGCCGCGCAGACACGAGATAGTCAGTGCTTCGGTTTGGGTCTGCTGAGGCGAGGCTGTAGTTTGTAGTCTCGCAGACCCAATACAGGCCCTGCAATCTGGGTCTGCCAGGCGCCGAGTGTATTTTGTAACCTCGCAGACCCAATACAGACGCTCCTATCTGGGTCTGCCAGGCACCGAGTGTAGTTTGTAGCCTCGCAGACCCAAGACAGGCGCTGCTATCTGGGTCTGCCAGGCGCCGTGTAGTTTGTAGTCTCGCAGACCCAAGGCATGCGCTGCTTTCTGGGTCTGCTAGGCACCAAATGTAGTTTGTAGCCTCGCAGACCCAAGAAAAGGGCCAAGTTTTTGTGTATACTTTCCAGGAGCATTCCAAAAACACACTTACCTTCTTATCCCACTCCGCCATTTTCGGGTACATTTCCTTTTTGGCGAACAAGTGTGTCGAGTTCAGCATTTCGATCTGATCCGCGTCCAATCCGACCGTGGCTGAAATCTCTCTCACAATTGCCTTTGCGAAACGAAAAAGCGCTTCACTCACGGTTGACACAGTACGTTGTGATCGGCGGCTTTGTGCTCATTCGGACGAGCCCCGCTTTGGTGAGCACGTTTTTCAGCAGCATTTCTCCGACTGAAACGGACAAGAGGATTGACAAAAATCGAATGTTGGAGGAGGTGGGGGAAGAGGAAGAGAGAGAGAGGGGAAAAGGTCAAAAGATAGGGAGCACGTGGCGGTTTGCAAGTGACAAGAAACAAAGAAGAAGAAGCAGGCCCTCAAACCCGCGCTATCTCTCTCTCTCTCTCTTTTTCCTTCTCTTTTTATCGCGAAGGCAAGCGGAACGAGAGAGTGCACGAATAGAGGAGAGTCGCGAGAAAGAGAGAAAGAAGCAGAGACGCAGAGGGGGGACGAATGGAAGTTTGATCTCGTTGTAACTGGGCGCAGGCTTCCTGTCACTTTCTACTTTACACCTGCTCGACGTGCACTTTGGCTCTTTTGTATTCTAATTAACCCATGGTCTCATCATCAGACCACTAGGCCGACCAGACTTTTCTTAGTCAATCCAGATTTCGAATAGTTTGAGAACATGAGTACAAATTTACTTTTAACTTGACTGTTTTACTCGCGTAAAAGTGGGGTGTGGGGGGGGGGGGGGGGGGTTCTGTTAGTGTTTGATTGATTGGCATTTCAGAAGTTTAATCGTAAGTAGGTTGGGACAACTTCAAACAGAACAGTCATTATCGTGTGAAATTTGGAATTTGTTTGAGAAATACAGGCAATTCGGAGAAAGGGAAGGGTGGATGAAATCTAGTTGAATAGTATCATTACTGGGGGAAGGAGGGAACATCTACACGTTGTCGAAGACGGGAAAAGCTGACTGTATACTGCACAGAGAAGTGGGAGGGAACTGGGATTCTAGCGCGCCTTGGTAGGGGGAAACAAAAAATGGACCAGAAAATCATGGAAATCTTGTCTAAATTGAAATTTCTAAACGAAAAGTGTTAATTTTAAGGTAGAAAAAGAACGACATCCTCTGTCGTGTTAGTACAGGTCGGGCGAAAATCGTGAGACGATGTGTTGGTGGAGGGAAAAACAGGATGGGAAATTGTGAGATATGCGACTAGAATTCGTTGGGGGGAAGAAGAAAAATAGCGAAAAGAGAATATCAACACTTTTGTACAAGAGAAAATGGAATGGGAAGGTCGATTCAAAAGAACGAGGCGAGTAGATTTCAGAAGAATCGCATTCTGGCCGGCTTCTCTTTGATTGGGGCCGCCAACAGTTCCGGATTCCGTTCCATGCATCGGGAAACCTGCAATATGAGATTTTGTTTCCGGGATTTTTCAGTCAAGAACTGACGAGCATGTCCATGTATCCCTGCATATCCTTCATCCGCGAGTCTTTCACTTGCAACTCCAGCTTCAGACTGTCAATAACAGCGAGCAGATCCTCCGAGTTGTTCATTTTCATCGGATTTTTCTGCGATCCGCCGAATCCGGAAGAGGCTACGCTTCGGATGCTTCCCGATCGACGGAACATATCTGACTGGGCGATCTGAAACTGTTTTCAGATTGTCAATTGTAAAGTGTGTTGAAACTGACCACAGGTGACGTCATCGCGTGCGGCAACGTGGCTGAGCCGTTTCCGTTGTTGTTCGCGAGCAACCGACTCGTCGGCGTGTGCTGACGAATCTGCGGGACCGGAGACATTGAGTCGGCGAACGGATTCAAATTGTTGGCGGCGGCGGATGGCGGACGAGAGGAGCCGTTGAGATTGTCGAACACATTGAAGCTGGAGTTTCTGGAAGTGCTTCCTCGTCGATCTCCTCCCGGCGGACCGCTAGTGGCCGTCTCGTACATTCCGTTCGATGTCTCCAGATGGTTGTCCATCGGAGTGAGGAATGTACCGACTGGAAGTGTGGCCGACGATTCCTTCTTGTCCTTCAGACCCAATGTTTTGCCGAGTTTTCCGAAGAATTTTCCAGATTTCGTACTCGTCTTGCTAGTCGCACTCCATGCGGAGGCCATGGACATTGTGTCTTCGGCCTTCTTGTGTCCGCTCTTCGCCTGCGTGATTTTGCGCTTCATTTTCGACATAAGACCCCCGCCGGAACCGCCGCCCTCCTTGTTCTCGTTTCCAATCTGGTTCAAGCTCATCGAGCTGATCGACATTGACGGTCTCTCGTAGGAGAAGTCCATTCGCAGCTGAACTTCTCCTCGATACTTCTCGTCCGAGTTCTTCTTCTTCAGACGCAACCAGTTGGTCTGCCCATTCAGAGTCTTCGCGTTCTCTAGCTCAAGCTCACATTTTCCGATGAGCTCTCCAGACCCGATCTTTGCTTTTGAGTGAACGGCGATGGCGACGGTGTTGAATTTGTCGCTGAGCTTGCTGCAAAGAAAAGATAAAATTGCGAGGGGAGCTCAGCTCGGATAGCTCCCTTACAATTCGCACACTTCATCCCATCGGCAGTCTCCTTCCGTCAGTACGGCCTCTGTAGCGCACCGGCTTCGAAGAGATCCCTTTCCTTGCAGTGTGACCGTGACGAACGCCTCGAGACTCGTCTTGTTCTTCATGTACAGGCCACGCGCCGCACAGACTGAAACTGACGGGACATGAAGAACACGGAGAGGGAGCAAGGTGAGGATGCGAGTTCCTTGGAATGGTTTAAGGAAAGTAAGAGAGTTCCTACTGAAACTGACTTGTGGCAAGCATCACATTGGACTCCATCGCTGCTCCCGGTTGTCCTGTTTTGACACGAGGCTTCTCGTCTTTTCCGGCGCCGATGCGGGCGGTCTCTGGAATTATGATTGGTTAGAAAATCGGAAAAAATTAATAACACAAAGGCAACAAACTACAAAAGCCGAAAAAGTAATCGAAAATCCATGCGAAAATCATCATAAAATGGTGAGGAAAGGAACGGGCGGGCTGGTTGAAACGACCAGTAATGTTTGAAGAAAAATTGAGGAGTGGGGCGTGAAGAAACAATTTTTTTTCCTGTCAACAATTTTTCACGGAAATAATGGAAATTGAACAGAAAGAAAAAAATCGAATAATCGGCTGGTGGCTTGTAAAACAGAAAACAAAAAATAATAACAGTAGAATCAACAATAAATTGGGAGAATTGAGAAAATAAAAGAGAGGGAACAACAAGAAAGTAACAATGAAGTTGAGGCTTTTTCGCTAGAAAATCAAAAAAAAATCTCCATTGAAAAAATTCCTCAAGTGTTGGAAAAACAGGTTATGAATTGAAAAAAGACGAGAAAAGGGGGGAGAATATGATTGAAATGGTTGGTTGTATGGGAGAAGAAGGAGAGGAAGAACCTGAAAAAGAAACGGGAATTAGTTTTTTTTTGGGGGGGGGGGGGCTGTGTGTCTTTGTTATATTTTGTAAAAGAGAAGGTCACAGGGTTACGGTAGGTCGGAGTGACCAGAAGAGGGTCAAGGGACGACAACGCTTCAGAACTTCTACAGCTATAATCGGAGCCCTCTTTCGAAATCCAGCCATTTTGTGACAGTCACGCGTCCAAACAAGCCAAAAATGAGCCAGAGGTCAATGTTTTTGAGTCACCAGAAAACCAAAACAAACAGAAACCTCAAAAACACCTAAAGAAATAACAACGGAAGAAAGAGAAGAGGCGAAAAGGTGAAAGAGAAACGGAAAACCATCCTCCTTCTCCTTTTCATGCCAACTTCTTATCACCTTCTCTCACAAGGTTCTTCACTTCCTCTGCGTCACTGACCCCCCTCTGGCCGTACTATTTTCAGTACCTACTCTACACGTCTGAACCTCGTCTTCCTTATCAAGAACCGTGGTGGAATCATCAGAATCATGAGAGGAGTCTCTCTGATGACGTCACAACTTCTTCTACTTCTACAAGTCAATAACAATCGAATCAAACGCGGAGAGGGCAAAAGTTGATAGGAATGAAGGCAAGGGGAAAAAAGAAACAGAAGACATTCTCCCCCCTCTCTCTTCCAACGCCTTCCAATGGCGGTGAGGAGTGGTGGCGGATGGCAGATGACGACGACGAGGACGGCTTGTTTCGCAATCTGATAGGCGAGAAAGTGAGGGAGAGAGAATGGATAGGGCGCAGTTACAGAGAATCAACTAGACATCCAGAGATTCACAGCTAAGGAACTAGAAGTGTTTATGGTCAGAACCGACATGAACAAACTATAAAGTGGTGGAGAGTCCCAGAAAAACGGTAAGCCGACGGAAACGATTTCAAAAGGAGGTTGTTCTAATCGAAGCAATACATAACTCAAAACAACAAGTGCTGTCACAAAATTCGAAAATTCGCCGACTTGGCACATGTCATTTCAAAGAGATACGTCCTTGAGTTCGAGTGGGGCAAGGGGATTTGTTTCCATCTTATCTCGGCGCTGCCATTGCGTGTTACGTAATAGGCTTTTTTCCCCTTTTCCCCCCTTTCCGCCGCTTCTGCCGCTGCAGCCAAAACCATCGGATCGCCCGATTTCATCACACTTTCACACTTTCTTCCTTATCGGCACAGTTTCTGCTGCTTCATCAAGATAATTGCGCAAACGAGGAAAGTGAGGGTGGAAGAAGTGGTTTTGAGGAGAAAAAAAAATGGATTGACTTTTTGTTTCTCTTGGTTTTAAGTTAAAGAGCCTATCAGCTTCACTCACTTCACTCCTACTCTTCGTCGTCCTCCGCTTCATCGTCCAGCTCGACGTCATCACCATTTATCGCAACCGCATCATCGTCATCTGAGTCTGCCAGATCCTCGACTTCTTCCTCGTCGTCCTCATCACCAGACTCGATTCCCTTCACTTCCGACGCCTTCGTCACCTCTGCCTCATCACTTCCATCAGTGTAGCGGATCGGAAGGATCAGCACCTGGTTGCGAGCCTCTTTGTCCACCTGAAACTGGAATCAGTGAAAAGAGTGTAGAGGGATTGGAAGTCTTTCAGTTTTCAACCTATGCTCCACTCACCCACCACCTTCCGTCTTTGTGCTCTTTTCCGGCTCCCACAGCGATCGCTTTTCCGTTCGGTGCGAAATGGAGAGAATTGATGAAACCGGGCACGGAGTAGGAGAAGAAGGGGGTGATCGATTTGAAGTTGGCTCCGATTTTCCACAATTTCAGCTCTCCTTCGTTTGAGCCGGAAGCGAGCAAGTCTGGAATGGAGATGATAGTCAATGGTGAAACTGGAGGAAAGCGAGGGGAATAACGCTAACATGCACCTCTGACACCTGCTCTTCCGTAGAAAAATAGAGGAGAAAGCTGTGCAAACTCGGCATTTTTCGAGGGGAAAAATTATTTAGCCCAACTTAAAATGCTTACCAGAATACGGCAGAACCGCCAACGACACAATCCATCGACCGTTTCCATTCTCGGCGCCGTGCGCCTGTCTTCTGACGTGCAGCGGACGTTTCTTCCAGAATGACCAGAGAGCGATGCTTCTGCAAATAAGTGGTTGTTTTTGGATGCAAAATATCGTTCCGCGGGCGCGAGACGATGCGCGGAAAAGTGTATGTTTTGGCAAAAGGCCAACAGCTGACTGAGAAGGAGAAGAGAATGACGCGAGAGTATTTCCGCGCGGAAAGGAGTGCGGAAAAGAGTGGAAGATGGGGCGGGAAAAAAAGCGAGAGAGGAAAAAAAGAAAGAACAAGTGCAAACTATGCGTTTGTTCTGGTGATCCGAATGACGTGGCAGACGGATTATCGACCTCCTTCTGGACTTTTTTTTTCGGCGGTGCACCTTACTGGCGTGACGTGGCACTACGATTCGACTGATTTCAAATACCACAGAGAACTTCTACTTAGAAGGAGACAGTTCAGTTTCGTCTCCGTAATCCTACCAGTCCTCCTTCTCTCCCGTGTCCAATGCTTCTTCTTGTCCATCAACTGCTAGGTAACTGGAAAGGCAACCAGCTAATCTTTCGAAAAGGAACAGGTTCTTCTCCGTCTTATTCCGAAAACTGCCGTCGTTGGAAAGCTCTTCTAAAGCTTTCGAAGACGGTGTTAAAGGAAAACTCGAGAAGAACGTCTTCTGTTGAAGGCCAACGTTGTTTCTTCAATTGGTTGTAAACAGACGGAAAAAAAAGAGAGAGGAAATTGTCGAGATTGCTTCCCTTCTCACGATTTTCCTCCGTACGAATGAGAAAGAAGAAATGTGTCAAGTAGGAGGAGGAGGAGAAGGAGGAGGAGGAAACGGTGGAAGTAGGAGAAGAAGAACACTTCTCCTTCATATTACAGAAAGAAGCATAATGGTTATGCTGATCACATTAGATATATGCAATTTCCATCGCTTCTCTCGCAGAATACTGGGCTACTGGGCGGCGGCGGCAGAGAAGCGAATCGGACCGAATCCTGGAGGAGAGCGAACCGAAGAATTGAAGGAAGAAGAAGAAGGGGAAAAGTTATGGGAGCGTTCACTACATTTAAGATTCTGTACATCTCACTTCAGAGAATTTCAGCACAGCTTTCTCTAAATGATAGCCAATGTAAAGCTATCCGTTGGTGCCCCTGAGCACGTAAGCTTCAAACTGGTGGGAACAAGGAGCCCGACACGACTGCTGCCATCAAGAAACTCTACCTCTACGTGTTGGCCTTGAAGACGGGAAGTAGTTCGGTCGGAAGAGAGAGAGAGAGAGACGAGGGTGCAGCGGCACAAGTCGACTCGCGTGTGCACACAACGGGGCAAACACCTGCCTTTTCCTGCTCCCGAGACTGGGATAGAGAGAAAGAGATGAAGAGAGTGTGTGAGGAAGGAACGTGAGCGAGCTGCTCGCGGTGTTCACGTTCACGGAAATACCCATTTCGCCACTTCACGTGTGGAAGGAAGAGACCGGCGGAGAAGCGGAATGACGTATTGACCACCATCACGCAGGTTCTAGTCAAATACACACACACACTGCGTCCCTGCATTGGCGGATTAAGTTTCCGAGGTGCGGAAGACGGAGAGCGAACACAAGAAATGAAGAGCAGAAGCCGCCGTGGGGCGAGAAGGGGCGCCGCTAGGGAGTACTGTACAGTTTCACGAGGTGCCTGGCAGAGCCTGCCGATATGAGGCAGTATGACGTGGCAGCAGACAGTTTCTTAGCACTTCTTCTAAAACACTCACTGTCTGAATGGGAGAAGAAAAGGGCAGAAAAGAAGAAGAACGAACTTCAACCGACAAAACTGTGTTGTGTGTCAGGAAAAGACCACTGGCAAACAAAGAGAATGGGGAAATGTACAAAAGAACGAGGGGAGGTGGAGGAGGATAGACGCGAACTATTTCTGTAGTTACTACCGCCTTCGACCACACACAACTACAACATTCCACGGGCATCGAAGATCCATTCAGAAGCTTTCTGGATCCCATCCCAGAAAACTTCGCCAAATGGAGTCTCGTGTTCGTTTTGTTGTTATTGTTGTTTTGTGCGTGTTTGCGCTCCGGTGTAAATGCTTGGGAAGGACGGGAAAGCAGAGAAAAAAAAGAGCACAAAGAAAAAATGCGGATCCATCCAGTCATCATCAACACAACATCATCACAATGGAATCGTCTGTTTTTTTTTTCAACCGATTCATATGTGTGTGTGTGTCTGTCTGTCAGTCACTTTGCGCATAAGTATCCTCTCCATACCTCTATTTGCATTCGTTTTCTGTACATTGTGTTGAAAAAACAGAATGACGACGAGTTCAACTTTGATTTTCAACACTTTCAGAATAGAGACGCTGATAGTTATGAACGCTCCGAAAAACGTCCGTCAGGAGACGTTGAGACTTCACAAGTCCGGCAAACCAGAGAAGAAGAAGAAGTGAAAATGAAGTGAAGAGGGAGGTGTTGGGTGAGAAAACAACGACGAAACCGCATTTTCTCTTCCTCCCTCTCTCCAGCAACCACCAGACATATTCCCATTCTGCCAGGAGGCATATGCAGCTAACTACTCACGGGCGGCCGGATAATTGGGTGTCCGACGCGCCACGGAGAGGCGAAGGACATGTGCATATTTCGGGGTTACGTCTAGTGGAGAATGGGAAAGTAGCACATTCTGTAGTCCTATGAGAGCTCCTAAATACTCGCGAAAACGATAAATCGTTCAAAATTCGGGTACATGATATCCAACATCGTCAAATATCCGATTTAAAGGAATTTATAGAGTTTTTTGTAATGTTGACATTCCAAGAAAAAAACTAGAACGAATATTATGAATTCCTCCAATTTATCAGAGGAATGCAAGCGATTTATGATACGCATCTAAACGATCCTCGTCATCGTCATCATCATCATAAAATGGCGTTCTGAATGAGAATCGCGGCGTCGTTCGGGAGGAGATCACTTCCCCAACCATTTCCAACAAAATATGACCATGACCATGAAATTCTCAATGTTATTGTCGAAACCGGAAAAAGGAGAAACCGTCGATAGAAAAGCGGAAGACACGGACGAGCGGCAGCTAAGAAGAAGAAGGAGAGGACAGGAAGATAGCCTTTTGAACATAACAAAAAGGCCAAAATTGTGAGTCAGCGAAAGGTGGAAAACGGAAAAACAGTACGAAAACTCTTCCTTTCTCGTCCTCTTTGAAACGATGATGAGTCATTCGAATCGTTTGTTGACTGGCAATCATAAATTTTTCGACTTTTTGGAAGAAACGACATGGCGGCGGCGACGGCGGTCGCGGCGGCCGAGGACGCCGATTTGTGTCAATACTTGACAGGGTGAGAAAAAAAAACGAGAAAAAAAACCACATGAATCTTCAGAGGTGAACTTTCAACTATGAACCTTTTCCCCCTAACAGTTTCAGCAAAGTCTAGAACTCACCCATCAGCTGCTCCGGTGGCAAAGTGCTCCTCGTTGATCATGGCAACACAATCCAAACTGACGCAGTTTGACAGTCCGGTGAACATCTAGAAATGTTGTACTTTCAATGAATGACACATGGTGACTGTAGTACCAGTTGGCTCTCGTCTTCGACTTTCCAGAGACGAGCGCTGCGATCTCTTCCGCCGACAGTGGCAACTCGTTGTTTTGAAAGCACTCCGATCTGCTGAACTCCGTCCTGGTGGCCGTACATCGTGTCGACAAGTCCCAGTTGATCGACGTCCCACATCTGGAGAGATAACTGCTCACTATAGTTTCACTCAGCAAACTACCTTCACAGATCGATCTTGACTGGCAGAGAAGAGATTGTTGGTCTTCAACTGGAAGCAAAGCGAGTAAATCGGCCCACGGTGTCCGCTGAGATCCTTGATGTGCTCCATGCTCGCGAAGTTCCAGATCTAAACGAGTTCAGATTAACTTTGGGTACTAGTTATGTTTCAAACTTTGACAATGTTATCGAATCCACCGGAAACGAGGTACTTTTGGTCCGGAGAGACGGCGAGCGCGAAGATGACGCCATAGTGCGCGTGCGTCTCTTCTTGCGGAACTCCGGCTCTTTTCTTCGTCCGCTTGATCAATCCGACTACTTTTCGTGTTTCCAGATGATCTGGAATGATAGTTGAACTATCCACTGATAATGACCAAACTAGTTTTCGCTTACATTTGACGATACTCGATTCTTTTCCACAACTGACTACAAACTTTCCATCCGGCGAGAAAGTAACACACAAAGGTGTGAGTCTGAAAGCATTAAGAAGTTTCAGAGTTCAAATCGGTGTGAAACTGTTCTTACCGATGAACCTTATAGCTGATCTCGAGATCATCGTCCAGCTCGACGACGTCGGCGACGCTCTTCATCTGTGTGCCCGTTCTCATCACAGCATCCTCTTTCAGCTTGTCGGCCACTTCCTCATGCGACGTGACTGTCGTCTGAATCTTCTCCAGAAGCTTTTTCGCCTCTCGATAGTTCCGCTCGTGCGTATCCTCGTATTCCACGTCAGATCCAGCTTCTGAAGCGGCACGGCTTCCCGCGAGCGAATCCTTAAATTAAGAGCCTTTTTTTCTCCGTTTGGCTTGGCTCTTCAGCTCTGGTGGGTGGGCTAGCTTTTTTTTGAACTAGAACTGAAAAGTGTTCTTTTACTAACCTCTTCGTCAGAATGAATCTCCGTGGCAGCCATCAGTCGTTGTCTTCTTGACAATTTCGCCGCCGTTTCGTCATTTTTGCCGTCTCCTTTCACATTTTTCTGCAATTATCCGAATGAATCGAATCAATTTCAGACAGAAAACTCACTCTTTTCCTGGTATTGTCCTTCTTTTTGTTGGATTTCAAGAAAAATGCGGGCATTTTCACCGCCTGAAAGTGGGTCTTTGGGTTATTGGAGAGAGAATAGAGTGTGAAAAGATAACAAGGCGCATTGAACGCTGAAGGAGAAAAAAAAGAGAAAAAACGAGGAGAATCCAAGAAAATACGGTTATTTATAAGTTTTAATGATTTTGAAGATCAAAAAACTCAATAAAGATCAAATGGGATTAGAAACGGAAAGCGAATTTCGGGGAGAAAATTTGACAGCAAAAAAAAACGAAAGAAATGGTTGAACAATGATAATAGTAATAATAATAACAAAAAGATATTATTTTTTATGAAGGCGATGAATTTGTTGCAGTATTTTTGTTGCCTGAAGCCCTTCTGGTCACGCCGTCTACTCTTGAATTTTCTGAAACAATTGCTGGGCGGAATGAGTTGGAACAGTGAGAAAAGACGAACCCGCAACGTCTTTTGGGCGATCTCTATGACTTCTATGTCGGTGATGAGCGTGTTGAGGAGACCGCGGCCACTTCGTCCGTTTTTGTCGGCCCAGTCGCGGAGGATGCGGAGGCAGAAGCTCTTCTCGTCGGTCTTCTTCAGCTGCGCTTCGGCTTCCGACTCCTCGATGCCGAACACTTCGGCCAGTTGGCGAGCGTGAGTCGCAAGATCTGTCGCCAGTTGATTCAGGTGCTCGTCGGTCAGCGAGCTGTCCGTGTACGGATTCGGAGAGCTGTGCAAATGGGCTGAACAGGTAACACTCGAGAGCAACTCACCTCGACTTCACTTTGGTTGAGTCTAACTTCCTCTTCAACGACTCCTCCACCTTCTTTCTCGCATCGGCCTCCTTCTGCTCGCGAGCTTCTATTCCCGCCTTGAACTCGTCGATGTTACGAGCAGCGTTGTACATGGTTCTCTCGAGAAACTCCCTCATGTTGCTCGTCGGCTCCATCGTTTTCTCCAGCTTCGTCACGTATCCGGGCGATTTGGCCATGAGAAGACGTGCCGCTCTCCATTGGAACGACGAATCGTTGATCGATCTTTAATCAGTTTAATGTTGCTTTAATTTTTGTAACACCTACTTGTACTGCTCCTCGACCTGCTGCTCCGGATCCATTTCGTCGAGCGGATCGCGTATGAAGTCTGCGATACTCGGTGAGAACTTCCTTTTCTGATTCTTACACGCGGCGAGCACATCTGGTTCGTTCGTCCACAGTTTCGTGAGCTCCGGAGTGCCCAAATCGAGGTTTCCAGGTGTGAAGGAGGCACGCGTTCGCCTGTAATCCCAATGCTAGAATTCAGCTAGCAGTCGCCACACCCACTTCTTGTACATCTGCATTCCGGCCTTGTCGGCTTTCTCCGAAAAATCCGGACAGTTCGAGTTCTTCCACGTGTTCCATTCCTGCTCGCGGAGCATGATTTTCTGGAGATTGCTTAATTAATGGGATTATAATTGAATAGGTCAGATTACTTTCAGCCCGGCGACAAAATTGGTGCCACGAGGTTGGGTATCGGCTAGAAGTCGATAGCACTTCTCCTCGCATTCCGACACATATTTCGCCTGCTCCTCGTTCAGTACCATTCGCCTGGAAAACAGGTTCGAAACTAGGGAACTCCACTGGAAATCACTTCGAAGGCGGTTTGAAACGGGATTCCGCCACAAGATACTGAAATATGACGATGGCCTGCATCAGGAAGTATCGGCGAAACGATGAGTCGTTCAGCTGGAGTGCTAGCAACTGAAATCGGGTTCTCGACAATTTGGCACAGTTTCAGGAGGAACCTTAGGCGACGTGAGATACTTCGAGAAGAAGACGTCCTCCTCCACCGTGATCGCCTTCTTCTTCTCTTTCTTCTCGGCCGCTTCCTCCTCTTCTGTTGTCAATTTCTCCAGTTTATTCGCTGTCATCAGCGCCAAGACTGCCGAAAGATCCTGAATTCATATGGAAATTGGGCGTTTTTTTTAATGTGAACTTACCGTTTTGAAGTTGAGAAACCTCTCCTTTTCGTATAACAAGTTCGGGTTTGACATGAACTTTTGGAGAGACCAAAATTGGCGGTACATTTCCGGCGTCACTTGGATCTCTCTGGAAGAATATCTGAGGAATTACAGAAATTCACTTAATCTGATCAATTCCTAGCGTTAAAACAGCTGAAACTGAATTACCTCGCAACGTCCTCCTCGATTTCTCCAGTTTCCATGCCTTCAGCTTCTGTGGTATTTGCAGATGATGTGGCGGCGATCAGCGACTCGGCTTCGGTTCCCGACTACAAAGTCGTTATTTAAAACATCATCTTAACCTTCTCGACGACTACCTCATCGTAGACAGTGACATTCTGTGTATTGAAATGACCCATGAAGTTAACACCGGACTTTTCGGTCAGCGGAAGGAATCTGCAATAAATCGTACTGTTTCTAAATGAGACATCAATTTTTCTACCTTGAGAGGAAGAACATTATTCTTCCGCAGAATCGAGTCTCGGCAGTCCTGCTGAGCCGGCGAAGAAGGTCGTTGCAGAAGCGCAGAATCGAGTTTTGCACCGACTCGATCATTCCTGGCTGGAAATCCCGACGTTTACTTTGGACGTTCATACAATATCCAGAAAGCCGAGCTCTGACAAGGAGGATTTGTTACCTGTTTGAGCTCGTACATGCTCTCCTCGACGATGCTGAACAGCTGCTCGCACTCTCGAATCGAGCTAGTCTCCAGAAGATCTTGAAGACATTGTATCGGTGTCACCTTCGAGCAGACGCCTGCAAAAATTTTTTTTTGTTTTTCTATGGGGCTTTAGTCCCATAACGCTAAAACTCACCGACTCGCATACAATTCATCACGAAAGCAAAGTGCCGGCGAGCGTATTCCTCTTTCGCAGCTGGTGGCTGCTGAGAAACTTTGTAGCCTCGTTTTTTGAGCAGCCCATCCACTTTAACTACCACAAATTCATCATCCTTTCTGAAAACGGTAAATTTGCTTTAATTTTTGTGAGCGACACGGATCTTTTTTCACTATATTTCGTTTTGAAACTATAAGCAGTGATAGGAACTTACGCTAATTTTTTTTCTGCTTTGAAAATATCTCGGATGGCATCAATATTGCGATTTTCGATTGCTTCCTCCATCTCGAATACTGAAGTTGTTGTTTTTAGCGTTTCTATTTCACCGCAGGCTGTTAAAAAAGCTTGTAGAAATATGTTTAAACTCAAACTTCTGATAATATTTAATGGAATGTTGATAATGAAAAACAAAAACTAAACTGTTGAATTAAAATTGAAAAAAAAGTGAAAATCAACGACGCTCCACAATTACGCCTGCGCGTTGTTTAGCCACACCGCCGACCCTCACAGAATTTCTCAATTTCCAGCTTTTTCGCCCATTTTAAGCCGTAACTTGTTCATTCTCACACTGTTCTGGTTTCTAAATTGTTATTTTCACTCAATTTTTGCAAACGAGCCAAAAGTTTTCAAAGAACATTGCTTAAAATGCCCCGAAAGTCATATCACTTCATTTTGATCAAAATCTCGCCCCTTTCCCCCAATCACACTGTTTTTAAACAGCGGTTCAGTTGTTTTTGCAGCGATTCTTTTTCACTGTCGATATTTCTCAATTTCCATATTTTGTTTCAGGGAAACCATGGCCAGCCAAGCCGCATCGAAAGCGATCAAGTTCGCGTACAACGGAACGGTCGCCAACACTCTTCGCAAATTCGCGTGGACTAATCTGTGGGGAGGACGCGAATACGGACTCCAGTTCCACGACACCTACTTTGAGCCGGCTCCGGAAGTCACCGAGGCCCTCAGACGCCTCAATCTTAAGGAGCCGCATCTTTTCGATCAGAGAAAGGTACGAAATTTTACGTGAGAGTAGATGCAAATATTATTCCTTGTTCAGATCCGTCTTTCTCGTGCTCACACTCTGGCTCTTCACGGAGAAAAGCTCCCGAAGTCTGAATGGACTCAGTGGGATCAGGTATGTGTTCTGACATGTTGGAATTTCTTTATATAAACTTTCCAGGAGTCGTGGTATCTGAAGCCGTATCTGGATGAGATTGAGGCTGAGAAGAAGGCTCGCGCCGAGTCGTCCGGGCTCATTCCGCCGTACGAGATGAAGCAACACTAAGGTTAGAAGCAAGAAACGAAGATATTCAGCGTTCACTCCCTTGATTATATTCTTGTAATGTAATTTTTGGTGTAATGTCTTTATTTTTGTTCATTAGAAAATTAAGAATTTCTGTTCCTGCTCACGGGAACAATTGAAAACAAGTAAGGGATATAGATCGAAAAAACAAATGCTACCATTCTTCTAGTTATTCACATGGTAGGAAGTAAAACGCTTTTAAAAATCCTTCACTTGTTGCCCTTTTGGCCTTCCTTACTCTTCGCCGCCTTTCCAGTCTCCTTACTCTTCGCCGCCTTTCCAGTCTCCTTACTCTTCGCCGCCTTTCCAGCCTCTTTGCTCTTCTTCGCCGTTCCAGCCTCTTTGCTCTTCTTCACCTTCTCCGCTTCCTTACTCTTCGTCGCTTTTCCAGCCTCTTTGCTCTTCTTCACCTTCTCAGCTTCCTTACTGTTCTTCGCCTTTTCACCCTCTTTGCTCTTCGTCTTCGCAGCTTCCTTGGTGTTTTCTTGTTGCTGTACTGCCAGCTGTTGGCCTTTCCGGATATAATCATGAGGGATTTCGTCATTACTAGTCTTGAGAATGTTGTATCTCGCGATACACGTGGGCAGGAACCGGAACGAGACCAGCGAGTACATCTCAATATCGGACCGCCACACCGGATCAATCTGCAAAAACTCGAATTCCTTCTCAAATTCAAAATCAGAACGCCACCTTGCTGTCCTCGTATTTCAAAATCCATGTGTTATTCTGATGACCAGGTCCGTAGTCGTCGTACAAAGTGTTGAACGGACCCTTTCCATTCGGGTCGTCTGGCTTCGGAACTGGATCCACGTTGCCGTCCAACATCCTCACGATTTCCTCCCAATCCTTCTTCTCTGGAAAATTCGAACATTTGTTATTAACTTTTCCATGAAGAAAGGACTCACTGGCCGCCTCAACCGGGTCGTTCGTTTCGAGAATCGTGACCGTGACCAGTTTCAAGAACCTGGGCCTTCCCATGTGCGGATCGGTCTTCAGCTTGAGCACAGCGTCCTCGGTCTCCTTTCCGTCGTAGAATGTGTGATCGAGCATGAAGTCGGTGTCTTCATCGATAAGACGAGGGTTTCGAATCACAGCATCCAGCCAGTCAGGATTCATAAGAACCCCAAGTCTGAAAGTCTAGAAGCCATTGAAACGATTGTCTCAAAATCAAAACGTACGCGGCCAGACACTTCCAGGTGAGCATGTTGTCGTTATCGAGCAACAGCGTCTTCTTTTGCTTGTCATTCTTAACCACGGACGGCGGCATCACAATGTGCGTGAAGTCGTCCAAAATGTGCTTCTTCGGGTCGTACTTCCAGGTAATCTGGAGCAAGTTTCTCTCTACACATGCTGTAACCAAGCGCCTAATTACCTTGTGACGAATCCTGAGCGGAATCGACCATCGGAACTTTCTGGTGTACTTCTTCTTGTTTTGGTGGATGACTAGGATCTTGAACGGCCGCGGAGTATCCGGTGGAATCAGTCCTGCAACTCAGAAATCAGAAATCGGGAACACATTTCTTAGGGTCTGCTTGACTACAAACAACGCGATTTATCCCGCGCTGAATTACGGCTGACTCACTTTTAGCCTGCCATCCCTTGACGGAGTCGAACCGGTCGAAAAGATTGCCGAAGCCCCAGATGGGTCCCCACGTGTCGGGCGATTCTCCTTTCAGGTCCATTTGCAGGATCCACGCGCCCTTTTCGAGAAGCCATTTGGCGTGCTCCTGGTCGCCCATGTCGACACAATCTCGAAGCGGAGTCTTGTAAATGTCTCCGCCGCCCGCATCCACGAGGGCTCCCTTTTCAAGGAGTTCGTCCACTTCGGACCAGTCTTTTCTTCTAACTGCCGCCTGGAGAGGTGTCAAGTTGGTTTCTGGATCTCGCTGGTTCATTTCGAGTCGGGAGTCTTGCAACATAACGTAGTTATATTTCCACAATTTCGAGCTGTGTTCCATTTCGAAATCTGCAAGAAGAACCACTAATTGCCGACACCTGCTTAGCTAAAACTCAAAAAAATCGGGTCTGCTAGACTACATTCTGTTCTGTTTCATGTGAACTGGAGCGCAAATCAAGAAGTTACTCACCCGGTTCTGGAGGAAGAGTCGCGATTTCTCTTTTAGCTAGGCGGTCGTCACTTGTCTGCCTCCACCATCTGTACAAGAAAACAATTGCCGTTATTAAAGCAGCCAGAGCAACAACGGCTCCTACACCTATTAGAATCCTGAAATCGAGACGTGTTATAAAATAAATACACCACAGAATCTCACATATTCATCACGGTGGAATCTGCTTCGGTGCTCAGTTTCTCTGCATCTTTCGAAGCGTTTCCGAAGAACTTATCGAATGCTTTCCGCGCTTCTAACAGAGCACCGGTCATGTCTTCAAACGTCTTCCGAGCGGATGAAAAATCCACAGTCAGCACGGCTTCAGATTGTCTCAGAGCTTTTCTGAACTCGTGCATCTTCGTGTTCGCTGGACCTTCTGGCAATTCGGCGACGATGTCGATCATTTCGATGCAACTGGTAGGTGGGACGTCGTAGGAGAAAACGGTGGACAAGTTCCCGTAGTACTGGGTGAGCGCATCGAGGCCTTTTTCAGTTTCGTCTACATCAATCGCAAGAGCCTTCGCTTTCTTGACGTTTTCCAGAAATAACGGCAAATCGGTCTCAAACTGAGAATGGGCTTTGAGAAAGTGCTCCAAAACCTCGTTTTTTAGAGTCCGATCGGCTATCAATGCCTGCATCTCCGCCTCGACAATTCGCCGATCCTTCGCGATCTTGTTCAGTTGGCCCTCCATTTCAGCAGCTTTTCGTAGTTGGACGGCACGAGTGATTCCGATGGCAACTGTCAGAAGGGCGTCCTCCGATTCTCCGAACGGATCTTTGTTTCCAGCCGCTCTTCTCTTTCTGCTTTGCTCGTCGACAACCACAGACGACTTCACAGTTGTCATATTCAAAGACGACAAACTGCTCAGCTGTGTGTTGAACGTCTTCAAGCCATCCATAGAGTAAGGTAAACTGCTGGTCACGGATCTCAGCCGGTCTGTCGTGATGCGAAACTCCTCGAGTTCGTTAAACGAGTTCGCATCGAAAGATTTGAACGAGCACTTCTTACTGTCCAGGAATACGTGATTCTTCATCCAACCGGTCACTATTTTGATCTTGCTTACTAGATTGAACTTCGGAATATCGAGTAGACGCTGATCTTTGGCAAGTATATCGGTGATCTCTTTCCAGGGAACATTGATTTTAGCCAGTACGTCGTTGGCTTCTTTGACTTTAGACGCATCGATATCGAAGGCTGGATCTGTCGGACTTGTTGACACTGGAGCCAAACTCGATGTGCTCATACTCGTTGTGTTGGTCGGAGTTCCAGTTGCCACAGCTCTTCTTTCTCTTCGTTTTCTGTCCGCGCTCGGAAGCTCCAAGTATTCTAAATACGTTTTGAAGCGCTTTATACTATCAACACCTTCAGCGATCCCTAAAATTTCGTCAATCTTCGTCTGAATCTGCTGAAGAGTGGGTTCGAGCGTTCCAATAGTTTCCACGAAGTTCTTGATCTCGCTCGCTTCTTTTGGGACATCTACTTTCGGTTTCACCAAACATCCATCCATGCGAAGAATCTCGGATACTCCAGTCACCACCGAGTCGAAATTTTGGCCGAGTTCCAGAAATTTGCCGAGTGGCGTCGCCGTTTCCAAAAAGTCTTTCGAACGAAGTCTTGAAGTCTCTAGTGACTTTTCCACTTCATCGAGGGCATTGGCAAGTTTGAAGAAAGGCGCGAGTTCTTGTTTAAGCAGGTCCATTCCACGTCCACCGTTGAGTGTAACGTTCAGCCAACCTTTCGCTTCTAGGTCCTCATAGAGACCTTTCAAGTTTCGATTGTCCTGGAACGCCACGCACGTCGTGGATCGGGATGTTACATTCGACTGGATCGCTTTGAAGAAGTACCTTAGATGCTTCAATTGATCACTTAGTTCACTGTTGGAAAGGTTTCCGACTCCAGCGAACGAAGCCACCAACGTCCTCGTCTCCTTCAGCTTCTTTTCGAACATCTTCAACGAATTCTCATCCTGATACTGCTCGAGAAGTTTGGAAAGACCTTCCATGAATTTCTTGGTTCTCTTTTTGTTTCCACTCTGTTCAAGGAACTTTTTTATCAAACTTTTTTTGAGCTCTATGATATCATTCCAAAATATATTTAGAGATGCAACCACAGCATTCAATGTATCAGAATCAGTAACTGGGTTTTCTAGAACTTTCATCTTCTCGATACAGTTTTCGATAGACTCTCCGCTAAGCGAACTCCAGAAACTTTGGGTTGTGAAAAAGCTATGCGGTTTGTCGAATGAGCTCGCTTTCTGGATGACATCATAGTCATCACTCATCTGATTCAACTTTCCGATCGTCTTCATCATAATATCGTCGGTAACGTTTTCGCGAGATCTTGAGACACGAGCAAAATTCTCAATCGGTACGAGTAGCGATCCTATATTCTCCGGAATCTTCGTCAGTCTATTCATCTTCTTCACATCGAAATTCCACAAACTCTCGACGACATTCTCGAACGAAATCAACTTCTTCGCCAGCCGATTCTGGATATAGATGGCGTTCGCGACACGGGCCAACGGTAGGTGCTCATTGATGTCGTCTAGAACATTTTTTATGTGCCCTGCGTATTGGAGCTTGTCTGAAAATTAAAACGATAGATAATTTGAAGAAGTCAAATATGCCGAATGAAAATTCTCACAAGAGTCGATAGTTTCGTAGTTGAGTTCTTGTCCGCCTCTCGACACTTGCTCGTAATTCTTAACCATACACATTGCACCGTTGTAAAAGAAAATTACTAGTAAAGCGATTGTTCGTTTCATATCTGAAAAAGAAACATCATTAAGAACAAACCGGAAGACAAAAAGAAAAAACTCGCCTTGACTGCGAAATAATCGGTTAAACCGAAGAATAACAACAGATCTGAGATAGTGTACCCTTCTCGTTTGTGCGATTCCGCAATATGATGTGATTTTGAGAAAAGCCGATTATCAGAGTGGAAGGTCGAGGTCACGAGGGTTTCAGGGTGACAGGCCACGTTTTCAATGACCTTTTGCAGCACGAGCCACGTTTTTTTTCAACCGATTTTCTCTTTTTTTCGACGGAAAGAAAGTTTGATTTTGAATTTGATCCAGCTCCTCGACATTTTAAATTAGTTTTTCACCAAAAGAAACATGAAAATTAGGCGAAAATTGATTTAAAAAAAGGACGAAATCTCGAAAAGAATTTCGCCCGAGCACGGGCGAGGCGAAGTGCTGAGCTCAGCGGGGCGCGTTTGCAACACGAATCACAGAACGCACGGAAGCTCCGGATAATTACATTTTTTCACGTTCGAACTTCTTTATTTATTTGTGTAGGTAGCCATTTTTTGGGGAGGGGGGGGGGGGGGGGGGTACGAGCATAGGGGAATGTTCGGAGTCCTGAGCAGGAAGGGGGTCATGCCGGGCACTTCCCGGGCAATTAAAAAACAAAATAAGAGGGATGAGAGCACTATAGCGGAGGGAGAAAGTGGGTTTTACAGACGGGCAGTCGTAAATGGGAGCTCTGTGAACCTATAGAGCACACGGCGCCCTGCGGCTGCAATCCGCAACGCGAAAACGGGACCACGGTGCGGGGGAGCGCGTTTGCATCGCTCGGTTCATTTACCGTTGGAGAGGCGATTTTTTAGCGGAAAACTCGCGCGCGTCGGAATATTTCAGATTTTTGTCGAAAATGTTCAGCTAACTTTTGTAGAGGAGGGTATTGCGAACATTTTGACACCAAATATTCGCCGGTTCGTCGCGGAACCAGGAAGTTATAAGAGTTTTAGTGTCGACGTTTCGACACTTTTTCCAGAATATCGAGTTTGGCAAAGTTGTATGAAATGGAGAAGGATATACAGGTAAGTCCTAGCTGTAAAACAACTTTGTGCACCTTTTTGGTCATTTTGGGTTGATAAGAGGCGGGCAGCGTTGATGGAAACCGCTGGACAGCGCCGAAATAGCACTGTGACATCTGACGCTTGCACTTTGGCAACCGTAAGAGATATCGAAAAATGATCAACTACAACCTGGTAGAGCATGAAAAAACAAACAGAATGAGCTTAGGCGCGCCGCTCAGTTTTGAGTTTTAGCTTTTTTATGACCCCTCAAAGTATGGTTATTTTGGCATATCCTATCTTTACTCCTAGGCAAGATATTGACACGCTCTTTTGACCAAATTGTAGATTTAAATGTTCTTAACATATTTCTAGTTGATCACTTTCTTCTACCTTGCTTGCCCGAGGCGCGGGAGCTAGTTTTCTCCTGCGCACTTTTTTCGTTCCCCCGAAAAATTGCTTTGCTTGAAATGCTTCCCGCGCCTCGGGCAAGCAAGGTAGAAGAAAGTGATCAACTAGAAATATGTTAAGAACATTTAAATCTACAATTTGGTCAAAAGAGCGTGTCAATATCTTGCCTAGGAGTAAAGATAGGATATGCCAAAATAACCATACTTTGAGGGGTCATAAAAAAGCTAAAACTCAAAACTGAGCGGCGCGCCTAAGCTCATTCTGTTTGTTTTTTCATGCTCTACCAGGTTGTAGTTGATCATTTTTCGATATCTCTTACGGTTGCCAAAGTGCAAGCGTCAGATGTCACAGTGCTATTTCGGCGCTGTCCAGCGGTTTCCATCAACGCTGCCCGCCTCTTATCAACCCAAAATGACCAAAAAGGTGCACAAAGTTGTTTTACAGCTAGGACTTACCTGTATATCCTTCTCCATTTCATACAACTTTGCCAAACTCGATATTCTGGAAAAAGTGTCGAAACGTCGACACTAAAACTCTTATAACTTCCTGGTTCCGCGACGAACCGGCGAATATTTGGTGTCAAAATGTTCGCAATACCCTCCTCTACAAAAGTTAGCTGAACATTTTCGACAAAAATCTGAAATATTCCGACGCGCGCGAGTTTTCCGCTAAAAAATCGCCTCTCCAACGGTAAATGAACCGAGCGATGCAAACGCGCTCCCCCGCACCGTGGTCCCGTTTTCGCGTTGCGGATTGCAGCCGCAGGGCGCCGTGGAGCACGTACTGAGGAGAAGCTCCGAAAGAAAGGTGACATATTATCGGATTTTTTTGAATGCAATACGCAGACAAATTTTGTTTTCAAACAGTTTCACTTCCCGCTGTTGGTCTCGCCACGAAGAAAGCGAGAGAGTGAGAGACGACAGACGACGAGACAAAAACATTTTTTCGCGCGTTTTTCGTAAATTTTCGAAAAAACGACCCGTTTTCAAAATAAAAATTAAAGAAATATTAATTGCAATTCACAATTTACCAAAAAAGTACTGAAACGGGTCGTTTTTTCGGAAATTTACAAAAAACGCGCGAAAAAATGTATTTGTCTCGTCGTCTGTCGTCTCTCACTCTCTCGCTTCCTTCGTGGCGAGACCAACAGCGGGAAGTGAAACTGTTTGGAAACAAAATTTGTCTGCGTATTGCATTCAAAAAAATCCGATAATAAAATGATTGGACAGATAAATAATGACAGGATGCTCTCCGGGCGCGATAAAAATTCGCATGTCATGAGGAAAGATTCCCAGAAGAGACGGGACGAACTGTAGGCCGGAAAAAGGCTACAAATGCGACATCCCGCTGTCAATTCCGGTTTAGCCGTCGTTGAGCTCCGTTTTTAACACTGAATAAATGAAAAGTTGTGTTCCAGGTGTTGAATGTTCCTCTTGTTTCTTTATTTTCCGGTAGGGTCGCGGAGAAGACGTTAGATACCTGGACGAGATTGAGGCTGAGAAGAAGGCTCGCGCCGAGTCGTCCGGGCTCATTCCGCCGTACGAGATGAAGCATCACTAAGGTTAGAAACAAGAAACGAAGATATTCCGCGTTCACTCCCTTGATTATATTATTGTAATGTAATTCTTGGTGTAATGTCTTTATTTTTGTTCATTAGACAACTAAGAATTTCTGTTCCTGCTCACGGGAACAATTGAAAACAAGTAAGGGATATAGATCGAAAAAACAAATGCTACCATTCTCCTAGTTATTCACATGGTAGAAAGTAAAACGCTTTTAAAAATCCTTCACTTGTTGCCCTTTTGGCCTTCCTTACTCTTCGCCGCCTTTCCAGTCTCCTTACTCTTCGCCGCCTTTCCAGTCTCCTTACTCTTCGCCGCCTTTCCAGTCTCCTTACTCTTCGCCGCCTTTCCAGTCTCCTTACTCTTCGCCGCCTTTCCAGCCTCTTTGCTCTTCTTCGCCGTTCCAGCCTCTTTGCTCTTCTTCACCTTCTCAGCTTCCTTACTCTTCGTCGCTTTTCCAGCCTCTTTGCTCTTCTTCACCTTCTCCGCTTCCTTACTCTTCGTCGCTTTTCCAGCCTCTTTGCTCTTCTTCATCTTCTCAGCTTCCTTACTGTTCTTCGCCTTTTCACCCTCTTTACTCTTCGCCTTCGCAGCTTCCTTGGTGTTTTCTTGTTGCTGTACTGCCAGCTGTTGGCCTTTCCGGATATAATCATGAGGGATTTCGTCATTACTAGTCTTGAGAATGTTGTATCTCGCGATACACGTGGGCAGGAACCGGAACGAGACCAGCGAGTACATCTCAATATCGGACCGCCACACCGGATCAATCTGCAAGAACTCGAATTCCTTCTCAAATTCAAAATCAGAACGCCACCTTGCTGTCCTCGTATTTCAGAATCCATGTGTTATTCTGATGACCAGGTCCGTAGTCGTTGTACAAAGTGTTGAACGGACCCTTTCCATTCGGGTCGTCTGGCTTCGGAACTGGATCCACGTTGCCGTCCAACATCCTCACGATTTCCTCCCAATCCTTCTTCTCTGGAAAATTCGAACATTTGTTATTCACTTTTCCATGAAGAAAGGACTCACTGGCCGCCTCAACCGGGTCGTTCGTTTCGAGAATCGTGACCGTGACCAGTTTCAAGAACCTGGGCCTTCCCATGTGCGGATCGGTCTTCAGCTTGAGCACAGCGTCCTCGGTCTCCTTTCCGTCGTAGAATGTGTGATCGAGCATGAAGCCGGTGTCTTCATCGATAAGACGAGGATTTCGAATCACAGCATCCAACCAGTCAGGATTCATAAGAACCCCAAGTCTGAAAGTCTAGAAGCCATTGAAACGATTGTCTCAAAATCAAAACGTACGCGGCCAGACACTTCCAGGTGAGCATGTTGTCGTTATCGAGCAACAGCGTCTTCTTTTGCTTGTCATTCTTCACCACGGACGGCGGCATCACAATGTGCGTGAAGTCGTCCAAAATGTGCTTCTGAGGGTCGTACTTCCAGGTAATCTGGAGCAAGTTTCTCTCTACACATGCTGTAACCAAGCGCCTAATTACCTTGTGACGAATCCTGAGCGGAATCGACCATCGGAACTTTCTGGTGTACTTCTTCTTGTTTTGGTGGATGACTAGGATCTTGAACGGCCGCGGAGTATCCGGTGGAATCAGTCCTGCAACTCAGAAATCAGCATTCGGGAACACATTTCTTAGGGTCTGCTTGACTACAAACAACGCGATTTATCCCGCGCTGAATTACGGCTGACTCACTTTTAGCCTGCCATCCCTTGACGGAGTCGAACCGGTCGAAAAGATTGCCGAAGCCACAGATGGGTCTCCACGTGTCGGGCGATTCTCCTTTCAGGTCCATTTGCAGGATCCACGCGCCTTTTTCGAGAAGCCATTTGGCGTGCTCCTGGTCGCCCATGTCGACACAATCTCGAAGCGGAGTCTTGTAAACGTCTCCGCCGCCCGCATCCACGAGGGCTCCCTTTTCAAGGAGTTCGTCCACTTCGGACCAATCTTTTCTTCTAACTGCCGCCTGGAGAGGTGTCAAGTTGGTTTCCGGATCTCGTTGGTTCATTTCGAGTCGGGAGTCTTGCAACATAACGTAGTTATATTTCCACAATTTCGAGCTGTGTTCCATTTCGAAATCTGCAAGAAGAACCACTAATTGCCGACACCTGCTTAGCTAAAACTCAAAAAAATCGGGTCTGCTAGACTACATTCTGTTCTGTGTCATGTGAACTGGAGCACAGTTCAAGAAGTTACTCACCCGGTTCTGGAGGAAGATTCGCGATTTCCCTTTTAGTTCGGCGGTCGTCACATTTATGCCTCATCCATCTGATCAAGAAAACCAACGCCGTAATTAAAGCAGCCAGAGCAACAACGGCTCCTACAGCCATTAGAATTCTGAAATCGAGACGTGTTATTAAAGAAATATACCACAGAATCTCACATCTTTATCATCCTGGAATCTGCTTCGGTGCTCAGTTTCTCTGCATCTTTCGAAGCGTTTCCGAAGAACTTATCGAATGCTTTCCGCACTTCTAACAGGGCACCGGTCATGTCTCCAAAGGTCTTCCGAGCCGATGAAAAATCCACAGTCAGTACGGCTTCAGATTGTCTCAGAGCTTTTCTGAACTCGTGCATCTTCGTGTTCGCTGGGCCTTCTGGTAATTCGGCGACGATGTCGATCATTTCGATGCAACTGGTAGGTGGTGCGTCGTAGGAGAAAACGGTGGACAAGTTTCCGTAGTACTTTGGAAGGGCATCTTGGCCGGTGTTGAACCCTATCACTAGGGACGTGAGATCCTTCGCTTTCTTGACGTTTTCCAGAAATGACGGTAAATCGGTCTCAAACTGAGAATGCGCTTTGAGAAAGTGCTCCAAAACCTCGTTTTGTAGAGTCCGATCGGCTATCAATGCCTGCATCTCCGCCTCGACAATGCGCCGATCCTTCGCGATCTTGTTCAGTTGGCCCTCCATTTCAGCAGCTTTTCGTATTTGAACGGCACGAGTGGTTCCGATGGCAACTGTCAGAAGCGCGTCTTCCGATTCTCCGAAGGGATCTTCGTTTCCAGCGGCTCTTCTCTTCCTGCTTTGCTCGTCGACAACCACAGACGACTTCACAGTTGTCATATTCAAAGACGACAAACTGCTCAGCTGTGTGTTGAACGTCTTCAAGCCATCCATAGAGTAAGGTAAACTGCTGGTCACGGATCTCAGCCGGTCTGTCGTGATGCGAAACTCCTCGAGTTCGTTAAACGAGTTCGCATCGAAAGATTTGAACGAGCACTTCTTACTGTCCAGGAATACGTGATTCTTCATCCAACCGGTCACTATTTTGATCTTGCTCACCAGATTGAACTTCGGAATATCGAGTAGTCGCTGTTCTTTGGCAAGTATATCGGTGAGCTCTTTCCAAGGAACACTGATTTTTGCCAGCACGTCGTTGGCTTTTTTGACTTTAGACGCATCGATATCGAAGGCTGGATCTGTCGGTTTTGTTGGCACTGGAGCCGAACTCGATGTGCGCACACTGGCTCTTCTTTCTCTTCGTCTTCTGTCCGCACTCGGAAGTTCAAGTGATTTCAAATACGAAGCAAAACTATCAAGTATACCCCGACCTTTGGGGATAACCAAAATTTCATCTATCTTTGTCTGAATCAGCTGAAGAGTGGGTTCGAGCGTTTTAATAGTTTCCACGAAGTTCTTGATCTCGCTCGCTTCTTTAGGGACATCTACTTTTGGTTTCACCAAACATTCATCCATGCGAAGGATTTCGGACACTCCAGTCACCACCGAGTCGAAATTTTGGCCGAGTTCCAGAAACTTGCGGAGTGGCGACGCCGTTTCCAGAAAATCTTTCGAACGCAGTCTCGATGTCTTCAGTGAGTTTTCCATTTTCTCGAGAGCATTGGCGAGTGAGAAGAAAGGCGCAAGTTCTTGTTTAAGCAGGTCCATTCCACGTCCACCGTTGACTGTAACGTCCAGCCAACCCTTCGCTTCTAGGTCCTCATAGAGAACTTTCAAGTTTCGATTGTCCTGGAACGCCACGCACGTCGTGGATCGGGATGTTGTATTCGACTGGATCGCTTTGAAGAAGTACCTCAGATGCATCAGTTGATCACTCAGTTCAATGTTGGAAAGGTTTCCGACTCCAGCGAAAGAGTCCACTAACGTCCTCGTCTCCTTCAGCTTCTTTTCGAACATCTTCAACGAATTCTCCTCCTGATAGTGTTCGAGAAGTTTCGAAAGACCATCCATGAAAGTCCTCATTCCCTTCTCGTTCGCACTCAGTTCAAGGAATTTTTTTATCAAATTTTTCTCGAGCGTTTTGGTATCACCCCAAACTGTATTGAGAGATATAATTACATTGTCTAAGTCCATAGAATCCGTAACTGGGTGTTCTAGAACTTTCATGTTCTCGATACAGTTTTCGATAGACTTTCCGCTGAGCGCTTTCCAGAACTCTTCATCGGTGAAAAAGATTGGCGGTTTGTCGAATGAGCTCGCTTTCTTGATGACGTCATAGTCGTCACTCATCTGATTCAACTTTCCGATCGTCTTCATCATAATATCGTCGGTAACGTTTTCGCGAGATCTTGAGACACGAGCAAAATTCTCAATCGGTACGAGTAGCGGTCCTATATTCTCCGGAATCTTCGTCAGTCTATTCATCTTCTTCCCATCGAAATTCCACAAACTCTCGACGACGTTCTCAAACGAAATCAACTTCTTCGCCAGCCGATTCTGGATATAGATGGCGTTCGCGACACGGGCCAACGGGAGGTGCTCATTGATGTCGTCTAGAACATTTTGTATGTGCCCTGCGTATTGGAGCTTGTCTGAAAATGAAAACGATAGATAATTTGAAGAAGCAAAATATGTCGAATGAAAATTCTCACAAGAGTCGAGAATTTCGTAGTTTTGTTCTTGTCCGCCTCTCGACACTTGCTCGTAATTCATACACATTGCACCATTGTAAAAGAAAATTAATAATAAAGCAATCGTGAATTGCATATCTGAAAAAGAAATATCATTTAGAACAAACCGGAAGGCAAAAAGAAAAAAACTCATTTTTTTGAGAAAAAAGAAAATATCTTTTCGTATTTTCTGTGTCTGTATGTCCGCAAACACGCGCGCACCGTTGCGTACCGTACTTTCGGCTGCGGTCAAGCGGGTGCAAGCTTGCGATTACAGTAATCGCAATTTATCGTGGACTGCAACAAGAATTTTGTACCCCATTTTAAGCAATTTCTACATACTAATTTAAATAATGCCTTTAAAGTATATAAAAATAGCCTTAGTCGCCAAGAAAAAAACAGGCGCGAAACAGAATGAGTTAAGTGTGGATTATAAAAATGCACAGTGGTAAATGGGAGCTCTGTGAGCCTATAGTGGAACGTACTGGGTGGAAGCTCCGAAAGAGCTCTAGAGGTGACATAATATCATACTTGCGGATTTTCGGCCCGGCCCGGCCCGCCGGCCCGTGATTCAAATTTCAAATTTCAAAGTGGGCGGGACATGGTCAATTTTTGACGAATTCCCCTTTTAAGGTCACAAAATGGCCGCTAACTACTTTTTTGTATTAATAAAAGTTATTTCATGATAAAATTAACACAAGTTTTAAGCTATATTTCAAAAAAAAATCACGAACCAAGAACATTTTTCGGTCAGGCCCGGCCCGTCGCAAGTCTGCATAAAATGATTGAACAGATAAATAATGACAAGATGTATGACATTTTACGATATTCAGAGAGGAACTGGTAGCCGGAAAAGGGTCCAAACGCGGCATTCCGCTGTCGGTTTCGGTTTAGCCGTCGTTGAGCTCCTCCGGCGAGGTCTGCGATCCACGATCCTTCGACACTGCGATCCGGGCAAATCGGACAGGAATCTGTCGTCTTTTTGTTTCGTCGATAGACAGTGCGGAGCCGAGAAGATTATTGGCTGCGCCCCTCCGATGAGCTTACTGTGAGCCTTGTCTTTGGTCCATTTCACTTTTTTCCGTTTCCTTTCCTTGAAATAACTTCGTTTCGCCGTATAACTTCTCCCCTCGTGCGCTGTGGCCGCGGCCGCCCCACGCACGAAACCTAGTCCCCGGGTTGCTGGTGAGCAATAGCGAGAAGCAAGCGCGCTCTAGTGCACACTTTCCATCGCCGTATTCGGCATCGATCCAACACACTAAATAGCTTCCAATCTTGCAAACTTGCTACCAACTGAATTTTCACGTCTTCCACTAAAAATCGATAATTGTAGTCGGTAAAATGAGCGATGTGCCGCCGCCGCTTGGTGCCGACATTCTCGCGTTTGCTGACGGTATCATGAACTACGAGAAGAGGTATTCGACTGAAATTCGTCGCGTTTCTCGTCTGAAAATCTGCAAGTTGTTCAGGCTACTCGAAAAAAGAGCCACCGGCACCGTCTTCCGTGCCACCGATCGATTAATGGAACGCGAAATTCAGTTGAAGCACGTCGCCTGGAAGTTTTTCGCTGATAACACTGTCGCCGAGCGAAATGTGAGTAAATATTTGTGGCTGTGAAAATGAGACCGTGAAAATGAGTGAAAGTTTTCAGGAGATGTGGATAGACGGCGTTCTCGGCATCGTTTTTCACCAAGACGTCAAAAACGAAGCCGGCGTTTACGGAACCCGGTCCGTTTTTTTGTTTTTTTGTGTTTTCAAAACATATTCATTAATTTCATATCAACGTCTTCTGTTTCAGAGTCAACTATCAGCTCGAAGGCGACAAAAAGGTGTCGAAAGACACGTTTTTCGAGATGGAGCTCGCCGAAGCGGCGAAATGGCACTTCGCGTGGCTCACCGATCCGAACGTCTTCATCGAGTCGGCCTCCATCGATATGGAGTTCTCCGAGGAGCTGATGATGGATCGGCGCGATTTCCGAGTGAAGCATCTGAACATATCGGTGCACTCGACCTACATGGCCATTCAGGGATGGCTCCAGCACATGGACGCTCGAATGGAGTCGTTCGTCTTTCGGGGAATGGGTGTCCTCGACGCCAACAAGCTTCTCGCACTTCCATTTGTACGTCACGCCTTCTGACGACGTCTTCAGATCGATTGATTTTCATTGTAGGCGTCGCGGCTGAAAAAACTGATGCTGGTGCACGAGAGCTCGTTCGACGACCACACTCTCAACCAGCTCACCGCCTCGCACATCCAGCTCGCTTCCGACGTCATCACAGACGCCGGAATCAATCGTTTCCTTCATGTAGGCGTGTCACGTGACACTCTTGTGACATCTCTTTTTTTGCAGCACTGGTGCGACGCCGACTATCCGATCCGGTCCGCGTTCGTCATCTACATGCGAATCAAGTCGACCGAGAAAGTGGTCGCCAAACTGAATGTGCTGGACACATTGAAGCAGGAAAAGTGAGTCTCGGCTTGTATCTCTGAAACCAAAAGAGCTATCGAAAAGTGGTCAATTGAGAAAATGTAGGCCATAGTGTCAGGAACAAATCGCCAGTTGAACATTTTCCCGTATCTTTTATAGTTTTCGACATAAACCCCTGTAAACGTTGCAGCGGCGTCTCCGAGTTCCTCATCCAAATGCCGAATCCGAACAAGCGAATGCGCGTCATTTGCCGCCCTTCGTCGGTCATCTGCACCGTTTTTGTCATCAACAACAGTCTTACCGCATCCGAGCTGGCCTCGTGAAACTGTAACCTTGTAAATCTCGTCTGAAACCCTCAACTGTCCCTTTCCACTCGAAAATCGCATAATTTAACACAAAAACCTAAGCAAAATCTCGCACTTGCCACTTTTCACCCCTATGATCTCCCAACGTAATAACAGCACGTCTTCTTATGTAGTTGTATAAGTTTGAACGCGTTTTTTCAAAAGTAAAAGAGTTCCGGAAACATGTCAACTAACTTACGCCGTATTTCATGTGCCCCTTTTGAAAAGGGCCTTTTCCTAACTCTTCAAGATATAGCCCCTGAAACTCAAGCTATTGGGATGCGCGCACTATTTCAGGAATTACGATACCCCAGCCCCTTTTTCATGTCAATAGTTTGTAACAATGTATAAATAATATTTATTATTTTCATTTATCGCCCAAAGTCATTTTCAGTCCGAGATGGCATTTTCAGTACTTGTTTCATGTGCAGCTCCAAATGAGCCACAAAATCGAGCCCCGAACAATAATTCAAATGCAACGCTTGCTCCATTGACAATACTCGATCGGACGAGTAAAAACTCCACTGCCATTCGTTGTGATTTTCCAGAAAAGCTGAAAATGGCGAGCTGAAATAGGGATTGGGCGCTGAAAACCATTAAAACTCACTGAAATAGACGTCCAACTCGCGTTCGTACTTCCTGATGAAATGTTCAAAGTCTCGAACTTTTCCAGGGAATTCGATGAGTCCAACGGGGTTAACGGTGTAGTGAATGACTAGAACGGGCTGAAAATCAGCGTGTCGGCAAACGCGTTCCACCGCACTTTCTCGTCAAAATGGCAGAAAACTTGCTCACTTTTTCACAATTCGCCGCCTTCTCGAACACTTCATCGCGACTCCGAAGCACCCGAAACCCGTCCAACTCGAACGATCCCCGTTTCCATTTCCTCTCCAACTTCTCCTCGCATCGCGAGACCAGCTCGTCGAGCAAATAAAACGACGCCTCCGCCTTGATCTGCTCGACGTGCTCAGCGGCGTCCGGTAACGCGACAACTCCGTCGCGCATGTAGTTCAAAATCAGGCGAAAGTGATGCGGATCGCGATCGATAAAAACGCACCCGGCCTCGTCCGTTTCCAACTGAAAATGAGATGGGAATGATCGGATTTCGGTCTGAAACTGGTCACCGGCACTCCCGTTTCGAGCATCGTTCGGAACATTCCGGCGAATTTCGAGAGCGTCGAACGGCTCGTTTCGAACACGGAACCGCCAATGTTCAACTTCACCGACATACACAGATTAGTTGTAGAACACAAGCAAATGAGTGAAAACTTTCATCGTTTCGGGCGTTATTTCATCACACCTCTCCACTATGATACGTCGAGTTACTACGTTCAGAAGGGAGCAGACTAGACACACACACACACACGTATTGAGCAAGGTTCACTTCACGACTTCACTTTTCGACGGGAAGAATTCGGTTGCTGGCGATGCAAGTGAGCAGGAAACGGAGTGTGACGAGAGCAAACTTTTCCGGATTCTCTTTCCATTTGGGCTTGATCTGCAGTGAGGATTCATGTGGTTCGCGTCTGAAAATCCGCTCTGAAACTCACGTTACTACCGGGAAACTTGACAATCCACGTCGCCGGCACTGTTCCGACGTACTCCTTCTGCAAAGTGTAGAAGGGCCGTCGTTCGCTGGCCTTCGGGGCAGCAGTCAATTTTCCCTCGAGCAGATGCACAACCGTCATCCAGGCGACGTTCACTAGAAGAATGCATTCGTCTGAAACACTCATTTTCAGCCCGTGAAACCCACTTTTCCGCTGTTCCTCGGTTCCAGCCCTCAAAAACGACACTTGCATGTTGGCCAGCAGGCCCGGCATCATCTTGTGAATTCTCGTCTTCAGCTCCAGAAGCGCGTCCGGATACACGATTCCTCTGAACTTCGTGCCCGTCAGAATGTAGTTCTTGTCGTTGTCCAGATATTTCGGCCGTGTGGCCAGCGCTGAAATCCACGTCGGATCCATGAGGATGGCGGGAAGAGCCACATATTTCCACACTTCCGGACACGACTCGTCGAGCAGAACAGTGTTGTGGTCGACGTAGAACTTTTGCGGAATCACGATGTGCGTGAACGCGCCGAGACATTCCACACCTTCCGTACCCCACGTGATCTGAAAGCGAGGGTTTCTGAAGTTAGAGCGGGCCTTCAACTTTCAGCTCTCATATCTGGAAAACTAGAAGAGATAGGAGAAAAGTGTGAACTGACAAAAAGTAGCCAACAAAGCAAGAAGCATCTTTCTAGTTGACAACTTTTTCCCATCTCTTCTAGTTTCCAAGATATGACCACTTCGGTGTGCTTACCATCGATTGGATGTACGGGTGTAGTTTTTTGGAATAATTCGCATATTCCGACTCATGCTCGCACACCAGAATCTTGAACAATCGAGGGCAGTCAGGTGTTCTCGTTCTGATACCTACAAAGTGAATGATCATATCATATCGGGAAAACTAGAAAAGTGTTCCAATTCTCAAGATAACCAAAACGACTCACTGGGTGGTTTCCATTCCGCGCACAATTTCTCAACCTCCCACGGAACTTTTCCGAGCATTTCGGCCGTGTTTCCGTCGAAATCCGTGAGTTCGAGCGAGGCGCCGGCCGAGATTAACAATACCAGCCATTGGCGCTTGTTCCCCCTCTTCGTTCTGTCCAACTTCATCTTCATCAGCCTCTGAAGTGGCGTCTCGCCGTCTTGGTAGGGGTCGAGCAGGGCTTTTTTATTGATCAACTCTTGGAAGGTTTTGAAGTCCCATCTGGAAATCGCCTGATGAAGTGTCGACACTCGGGTCGGAGCTCGGTTCAGGAATTGGCGAGAGTCTTGGAGTTGAACGTAGCTGAACTTTGGATCCTTGCACACATACTCTACAATTTCAGATTGTACACTTCGGACGGCAAACCACTCATTACTTACTCTCATCGAAAAGTGCCCAAGGCTCAGAGGGGCCGGAATTCTTTGGAGACATCGAACGCTTCTTGGAAATCGCAAAGACACCGAGTGCCGACAAGAAGAGCACGACGATAAAGACGCAGATGGTGGTGATCCATCGATCATCGGAATCCGAATCGGCCGGTCGTCGTCCGTGGTACTCGTCGAACGTCTCCTGAACCCTCGTCAGCGCTTCCGGCATCCTGCGCAACTGAGCGTGACTCAATCGCCAATCGATCGACAGCGCGCCTTCGAGAACGTCCATCGCTCGGATGACGTCGTCGAGTTCTCGATCGTCGATTGCCATCAGGAAGCTCTTCAGCCCACTGATATCGGTGTTTCCGGTGAACTGAAAGTGTTCCGCCACCCTCTTATAGATCGGAATCATGTCGGCAATCGAGTTTTCCGAGAACACGTGCAGTTTCCAATTGGTGACGTTCAACTGGATCATCAGTGTTCTCAACTGTTTGCCGACCTTCTCGAACTGTCGCCTCCACTCGAGCATCGTCCCGTCGTCATCCGTTTTCTTCCTTTCCAACACCTTCTGAACCACACCGTCCAACTTCTGAATCGTTTCCATTTCTCTCGAGTGCCGATGAATCCTGCCCATTTGATAGAGCAGATGGATGCCTTGAAAGGTGTCGATCAGGCGATCATCGATCGTTTCGAAGAGGTCGAATCTTGACGCATTCTCATTCGCCTTCTTGTCCCCACCTCCGACGACGATCGCCTTCAGCATCGCTTTCAGTTCGAACGTTTCGGCGAACGTCTTCAGAATCTGCGAATCCGACGAGCCAACGTTCCACACATGTGTTTTGAAGACGTCAAACTTCTGAAGCGGCTCAACTCGCAAAAACTCCTTCAACGACATCGGACACTTCGACGCGTTCATCAGATTCGTTGTTCGCATCCAATCGCCCGCCTCCAGAACTTTCGCCTTGAATTCTTGACTGGAAAACTGGTTCAACGATCGGTGCTGTTCCAGAAACTCGATTATCTTCTGAAGCGGTCCATGAATATTCCGCGCGAAGGTAACCGTCGCCAAAAGATCCGCAGTGTTAACAAAATACGGAGTGAGAATGATCGTTTCATTGTTCGTGCTGTTTCCCGAAGACGTCGCATCTGTGCTCGGACTGCTTGTAGTATTTGTAGCCATCGGAGCCTTTAAAGGGCTTCTAGTCGTTGTAGTCGCTGAAGCCTCAGCCAACTTTGTGACGTTCGCCAGATACTCCTGAACCATTTGCAAGTTGTAATACAGATTTCTCGCCGTTTGCCGCCACTTGTTCGTTTCCCCCCTGAGCTCCTCGATCGGAACCGATACTTTCCGGAGCGCCATCTCGAATCGGCTCACTTGGCTCGCGAATCGTTTGACGTCGGACACAACCGGCGGGTTCGTTTCCCTCGATGCGGGCACACAGTTCTTCCATTTCAACACGTTCCGCGTCTCGTTTGACCACGACGAGAAGACGACGCCTTCTTTCAGAAACTCCTCAAAGTTGTCGAGCAGGGCGATTCCAGTCCGTCTCCAGTTTTCAGCGTTCTTTTTCAGCTTTTCGACGACATCATCAAAACGAGAGAACGTCTTGGTTAGGGGAGCCAGGTGCGCTTCCAGCTCGTCCAGTGGTTCTCCCTGATTGAGCACACTTTTGAGCCACGAGCTACTGAAGCCACCGGTGCGCATCGCTCGATCCTCTTGAAAAGCGGCGAATCGAGAAGACGTGTCGAGGCGCTTCGAGTAGAACGCTGTCTGGAAATTTCGAACCTCTTTGAAACCCGCCTCAATGTCAGGGTAACGAAGGCTTGAAAACGAAGCGACAGGCTTGAAATCGGTGTTCTCTCGTTCCAGCTCGTCTTCCAGTTCCTTGACGTCGTCGAACTTTTCCAGATATCCACGAGTCCGGTTGAGCCCATCGAGAAGACGGTCGAAGTTGTGCGACGTCTCCAGAAACGCATTCATCCTCGCTAGCAACTTCTCCTCGGCCACGCCGGCAAGAACCAAGTCATTGACGGCCGAAATAATGTTGTCTTCTATCTCTTTCGTCTCGTTTTTCCTATCCCGATCGACAAGCTCCGGCAGTATGGTCAGTGCGTTTCCGGCCCGATTCTCCGTCAACACTTTATACTCCTTGAACGGGTTTTCGGTGAACTGAAAGTCGGTGAGCGATTGTGCATGAGCAATCGACTCGTAATCCTTTTCCACAACGTCGCGCACGATTTCCAGAGCTCTTCGGAAATCCGGATTGCTGGAGTTGCCAACTGGTTGCTTTCGGGCCGTCAGCAATCCTGAAATCGGTCTCATCGCCTCGATCGCCCGACTCGTGGCCTCGAGAAGACGTGTCAGTGTGCCCGCCTCCAGATTCCAGACGCCTTCGATAATGATCTCCGGCGTCAGGTGCTCCAGATGATTCTGCATGTGTATGGCGTTGACGAGACGAGCCAGCTCCATGTGCTTCGTTCCGATTCGGAAGAGTCTCGATAGCGTTTCGGCTGCTTGAGCGTCGGCGTCCGAATCTGCAAATCCGCCGTTGACTGGTGCTTCAGAATTGGGAACTCACCCGCTTCCAAACTGACCATTCCAACGGCAAAAACCAAGAAGATCACGATAGCCATCCATTTCGATAACCGATTCAATATTGACATGTTAGATAGATGAGAAGAGTAAGAAGAAAAACAACGATTGCTAACTGAAGTCGTGGATTGCTGGAAGAGGTTGGTATGATGTGGCGTCGAGGAGGTCACGCTGGGACTTCAGGAAGACGTACACATGAATCTATAGTGCCATCTTTTTACTCTCACGACGCAAAAATACAACAAATCTTATAAACTTTTGATTAAAATTACTCAAAGGCATAGGCAATTACCGCCGGTTACACGTAGGAGAGAAGTAGAAGAGGGAGGGGAGAAGCGAGAACCGATGGGGAGGGGGGAGCGACAGCAGAAAAGAACGGTAGATCGTTAATATTCACAATGGGTGTCTAAAAAAAGCGTATAACGAGGGACGAGATTGGATTCTGGCGGTGGTTTCGATGAAGAACACATACAAAGGGTAGAGAATATGTATTAATTTTGAGTTTTTATGAAGATGATGATGAGGAGATGATGTGGAAGAGGATTCTTCTAGATGAACAGTTTGGCGAGGTCTCGAGTATGGTTGAACACATGGTACCGCTCTTTCCTGAAGTTTATACTGAGATTGGTGTAAGTTGAGGCCTAGTTAACACGAAGAGCCGATCGGTGAGAAACTTACTCTTTGACGACGGCCTCGACGAAATCGTTCAACTGTTGCGGAGTCGCCTTCATCGGATTGTTGGGCAGCTCGGCACACGCTTGTGTCAGCCATATTTTGTAGTTCTGAAGGTTCTACAAGATTTTTAGCAGGTTCCGTCTCTCTACCACTCACCGTCGGATCGTGCTTGCCCATTTGGACGAGAACGTCGGCCATCTCGCGGCGGACTTGTCCCGACACGCTGAACAGTGCCATCCAGAGCGCGTTGGCGATTATTTGACCGCCTTGCGATTGAAGCAGCGCGTGCGCGGCGACGACTCCATCGTCAGAGTACGAGTGCTTCTTGGCCGAAGACAATTGCTCGAGAACCTCTCCGATAAACTTTGAAATGCTGCGGCTTGCTTCGAGATGATCGAGACGCATATTCTGGACGGCGAAGACGAATATCACCGACGAGATGGGATGCATGAAGAAGAACGTCGTCGCGCGGTGAGTGAAGCGTTGCGCTAGCCGGAAGAGGTCGTCGACGGTATCGGGGTGGTTTATGGGACCTGTCACGGCGAGCATCTCGAATGTCACACGAGAAAGGGTCTGCAATTGAAGCTGTGAATACTTTGAGGAGACGGTCATGGACTCACGTCGAGCATCTGTATGAGTCCCGGACGCATTTTATCAATTTGTCCGTACTCATCAACTATCACCGACGCCAGATACAAGTACGAAGAGTGACGATGCTTCGGATACGTTTCAATCATCTGGAAATCGAAAGATCGGTTGGAAAACGAACGAGGGCGAGATAAACTGACATTTGTGACAACCGGCTCAACAAGAGGAAGACTTTGCGGTCCGAGCGCACGGAAGATGAGTCGGACGGATCGGATGGCGTGCTCGATGACTCGCGGCGTTCCCTCGAACTTTCTGGTGGCCTTCATGAGTGCTGCGACGAACTTCTCTGCCACCGACCACCATGGAATTTCGCGGGCGCTTGGCGGAACTACGTTTTTCGATTGCGGCTGTCCCCAGACATCCTTGAAGACGAACGCGCATCTGTCGATCCAGAGCATCGGTCGGCCCGCCAGAGAAGCCCACGCCTCGTTGGTTCGTCCTTTGTGACTTCCCTCGTTTTCCTTGTTCGAGCCGGAAGACGACGATTGGATGATGTTGTTGTTGTTCACGAACGTCGCTTCGGTCGTCTCCGTTGCCTGCAACTAGGGGTGACGTGCGCTTGCAAGAGTTAGATCTTCCCATGGTCCTCCTTCTTTCCGTCAATATCACTGACTTACCCGCTCCAAGTTGCGAATGATCGGCTCGCACAGCTTCTCCATCGCCACTTTCGCGTCGTTCAGCGGCAGTTTTGAAATGCACATCGAGATGGCTCTCGTGAGTGAGCAGATCGCGTCCTCCACTTTTTGACCGTTGCTCGTCGTTTGCTCGAGAACATTGATCAGTTGGATCAACTGAGGAACGAGTGGGATCATATGCGTCGGACACTTCGAAGTGATCTGAAAGCAACGGAAAGAAGTCTGAGATGTGTCCGGATTTCAGACTCACTCGATCAAAGCAACACGCGACATAGGTGGCGTAACGAGTATCTGCGGCAAAATTAAGGATCCAGCCGACGACGGGCTCTGAAAACAGAAAAATTGAGAATATTGGGAGAGAGTGATCCTGACCAAGAAGGTTGGTGTTCTGCTCGAACCAATCGTTCAGATCTGAAATCAACGTGAGACAAGTAATGATGAGAGCCGGCGGTGACTGGAGCGGCAGCGAACAGATCATTTGGAGCACTTCCGGCATTTGCGACTCGATTTCACTGAAAAATTGAAAAGATGAATTGGTTCTCATTTCAGCATTCACTTACGGCAACAAGTTCTGAACAACAGCGGCCATGACGAAGAGCGCCGATTCCGAGTCGACCCACGGCTTCTGAGCGCATTGAATCAACTTCTCGTGCATCATCGAAATGCATCGATCCGACGAGACGATGAAGACGACGTCTCGGAGTGCCTCGATCGCTTTCAGGCGAAACTCGCCGAACTCCGACGATTCGTCGGGAACACAGTCGGGATCGTCGTCGACGTCGAGTTTGCAGTGCTCATAGAGGCACTCGATGAACTTCTCCGCGTGCTGACGGAACCGGCCAATGTACTGGTCGTCGTCGTACTTGAACAGCTCCTCGGTGATGCGGAACCAAACGTTGAACGACATCTCCACCAGCTGCAAAAGAGGTTCGTTGAGATCTTCATACAGTTAACCTAGTTACTTGAGCGCTTGAAATAACGTGACCTTTCGCACGGAAACACGAATTGTGTCGATAAGGAACAAGTACTGACAGGGCCGGATTATTTTTTAGACTCGAAAAAAAGCAGACAAACAAATGTCGGAAATAAAATCCAAAATCGGTGAGAACAGACAGTGACTTTACAGAATAGTCTCAAACGAGTTTCAGAAGATTCTAAACTGGAGATCAGCCCGCGGCAAGTCTTTATGAATATGAACGGCGAAGAGGATCAGTTGGCAATGTTTACAATCTCGAATCCGACAAAACGACGTTACGTCTTCATGATGACCTCACAGGACTGTGTTCTGCTGCCCAAGATGCCCAACCAGCCGCGAGACATTGTTTTTGATGAGATCGCTGCAGGACAGACAAAGCTGATACAGTTGGAGATCAAGAAGGCCGCGTTGAAGAGGATCCGGTCGGATGAGCTGACCAAGACCGTGGAGATCGCCTATGAGGCGTCGTCGGCCAAAACGGTTCAGTTTCTTCTCGAGAACACAATCGTTCCCGACGAGTTCGGGACTGATCGAGTGACGGTCGAAGTGAAGATGTTGGGAGAACCCAAGGAACAGGAAGAAGAGAAGAAGACGAAAAGTGGGTTTGAAAAAGCCGTATATCTACTAGTAACAATATTAGGACTTTCACAACAATCGTCAGTAAGCGAAAATAGGCAAGAACCAACTTCAAAAGCTCAGTCTTCATGTGACAAGACTGCACAGTCTTTACAAGGAAAGAAGTCGTTCAGGAAAGCTGAGCAATCAGCAAAATCTGTTAAAGGTGCATTTGAATTAGGCACGGTACGTTTCAAATGGTGTAGTTGCAGAAGAAAAGCCGACACAGGATCAAAAAGCGGAAGATGAGCTTTTAGTCCTTCCCAAACCGACCTATCTGAATTTGGATTGTCAGACTGATCAGCTGGAGACGATACTTGTCAAAAATCTCACCAAGACTCGCGTTCGAATCAATGCAACCTATGATTTCGGCAAACTGTCGATCGCATCGATGCCCGATGTTCCTCTGGATCGGGTTTACAAAAGATATCAACATCGCTAATAGACTCTATATTTTCAGACAAATGTCTACCATACAGTAGATCAGCGCTACGAGCTGCTGCCGGGCGAAGCCAAGGATCTCGAGTTGAAAGTGAAAAAAGAGGACATTGAAGCGATCAGGGCGAGTCAATCAGAGGGAGGAGTCACGAAAAACATATTGATTAACGATGTGACTCACGAGGTGAAGCTGATTGGAGAAGAGGAGTTCCGAAGAGAGAAAGAGAAGCAGGCAGAAGGTTATTGGCTGAGAAACCCTTTTGGAACACCCTGTGTTGCTTTCAGAACTAGCGCAAGCGACCAAAATGTGGAAGCATCGTGTGAAGTTTACAAGCTTCGATTTGGACAGAAACACGATCTACTTCAACATTGAGGATCTCGACGAGACGAGTCTACCAGTCGAGGAGAAGTTCGTCGTCGACAACCAGTCATCTCACGAGGAGATTCTCATTATGCACTTTGAGAATGAGTCAATCGTTCGTTTTCCGAAACCTTGTCCTGATCGGGGGGAGGACACCTATTACGAGGAGTGCCCCTCTCATGGCAGAAAAGATATCAAGCTTGTCATTCCAAAGTGCAACTATGGAAAGCTCGACGCAAAGAAGAAGCTGCTGCATTGGACGCCCGAGATGGAGATTATCGAAATAATCCATTTGCACCAGGTTTCGACGAAGAACGGTTGTTTCGATCCGACTCGTGACTTCGGGCTCGCGTTCGGCGACGTGATGACTGTGAAGCTAGTTGGAAGAGAACGGTACCAGAAGGAAAGGGAGATCTTTGAAAAGCGAGCGGAAACAATGAAAAGAGAGAAGGAGGAGGAGATGCTTTTGAAGAAGCCACCGAAAAAGGAGTCTTCGAGCGCCGAATCGAAAGAAAAATCGACTGCGGACCGGAAAAAGGATGACTTGAGAACGAAGAAGACGACAGTGAGCACGGCAGAGACGGCGAGGAACGACGGGCGAAAGGATTGCCATGTCGAGGGAAAGAGGCCGAATAGGAAGATGAAGAAAACTTCACAGGAGGGAACGAAATCGACTAGGAACGTAGTGGAGAAGAGAAAGAAGAACCCGTGTTGCACGGTTCTTTGAACGGAAAGAGAACTCTAGCGATATTTCTTTTCTATACAATAAGAAGACCCCATCTTTTTTGAGATATTCAGAAACCCGAAAACTAACCGCCCAATCGTGGTGTCCGGCGACGAGAATAAGCAAGTCCAACGAGGCCAGACTTCCAATTTCCAGCGGCCGCGGGTCGGCTTCGTTGACGATCTGCACGTAGAACGATTCGATTAGCTCGACGAATATCCGAGCGATATTCTGGAGGCGGTCAAAGTCCTCGAGTTCTTGAGCTTTCTGGAATGCGGGCACCAGCGCGACGACTCCTTCGTGCATCTTTTTCGCCAGCTCCCGATGCTTGTCGATCTCTTCGACGCGGTACAGCGAGGCGACGATGACGTTGGTGGCGGCTTCGTGTATCGAAGATGGATAGATGTTGTCCAAGGACTCGATGACGTGGAAGGTGAACGGAACCAAAGGGGACGTCGCCAAGTGATCGGTACGCATCTGTTGGTTTTGGAGGTTGGATTCCAAGCATTTGAACAACTGAAAACATAAAGTCTCTTGAAAGAGTTACCAAGAATGTGAATTCACCCTCTTGACAATGTCGTGGTTCTGGTGAAACTTGTTGAGGACGTGTGTCATGAAGGAGACCATCGGTTGCTCGGAGGCGGCCAACTCTTGCCGAATGGCGTTTCGCCGGTTCTCGCCGATTCCTCGGATTTGCTCGACTTCTTCGGGAAACACTTGCAGGAGCGTCAGCGTCATCACAGTCCGGTCGCCTTCCAGAGATTGACATCTGAAAAGTACAGAAAGCGTTGATTCGTGTCTAATTATCGCATCAAACTAACTGATGAAGGAGTTCCATGATCCAGTTGTTCCAGGTCGGCACCTGGATGTACAAATCGGCAATCGCGAGACACAGCTGTGTGGATGTGGCCTCTGTTTGTGCGTCATGGTCCGATGCTCCGTGACGGCTGGAAATAAATGAAATGAACGGTTCTACAGAAATTTACAGAAAGACATCCATTCAGACAACAACTCACTTCAAGTGATGCAAGAGGGACTGACGAAGCGGCTCGTATTGATCCGATGGAAGTTGAGAGAACGTTTTGAGGATCTGAAGATTGGAATTGGACAGTTTCAGCTTCTAGACAGCGCTTCGCGCTGAAATTCCAGTTGCTTACTTTTGTTCGGAGCGTCTGCGATGCGAAATAACAGGCGAGGGAATTCGAGTGCACTCTAATTATCTGATCACAAATCGTCCAGGAATCTGTCTAGAAATACCGAATTTCAGCGTTAGTTACAGTGTATTCAGCCGTACCGATTCCTGAAAAGCCTGCAAATACTGTTGTGCCTCTTGCACGTTCGGGCCTCCGCTGTAGAACGCATCGATTGCCTGACAAACTGTTTCGGCGGATGTGTCCATCTGAAAGTCGGTTTCCTCTGGAAAATCTGCGGAACTCAACACAAAATAAGTGAGAAACGGTTCGAAAACCATTGCGAGAAGAGCGAAAAGAAAAGGAGCGAGCGGAATAGTAACCTCCGAGGAGAATCGTACATTTACACAGTAAAAACAACCGAATTGTTAAATAACGGGAGGAGAGAACGAAATATGAGAGGACTATCAAGACAAAAACCGATAATCAATAAAAAATGGTGCAAATGAGGCCAGCTAGAAGACGAACAGATCGATACGAGCCTCGAAGAGCGCGCGAGAGCAGCCGACTGCCGCAGTATAACCACCAGCCACGCAGTCCTGAAAAAGAAAACACGATTTTCAATTAAGAAAAGACCACGATAATTACGCACCTGAGCAGCGTGTCGAATGTGATTCAGATAGCCGAGTCCCTCGATCTGCGACCCGTTCGGCATTGGAGGACCATTGATGAACAGTTCCAGAGGCTGAAAATCACAAGTTCTAGACGAACAATTGGTTGGAAATCAAGATATACCTGATGGATATAAGCGCGTCCGGCGATTCGATGAACAGTGTTGAACGACATGTTCTCGGCGTTTCTCTTGCGAACTTGGAGCACTTCTGGAAGAAAGATGATCATTTTCAAGATCGGAACTGCAATGCTCACCTTTGTTGCGCCTCTTTCTCTTTTCCTGTTCTTCCTTCTCCTCGAGCTCCTTCTCGATCTGCTTCTTGCGTTCTCTGTCTAGGATCACTTCGGCGGCGACGTTCGAATCACGAAGCTCGTCCATGATCTTTCGAGTATCAGTGACAGCGGACGCGGCCTCTTTCTCCTTCTGAAAAACACAACTCGCTGAAACATCAGGAATGCACGTTCTTACCGCATCAATCTCCAAGTGCTCGCTCATTCTCGCCTTCATGGCTCTTTCCTCTCGCAGACAGTCCTCGACCCACTTCTGATCTTCGTCAAGTCTGAAAATTGGAAATTAAACACTCATGTCCTCCGATCGTCAACGAGACCTTCTGCGATTCCTGTCAATCTTCTCCTTGTGCTTCTCCTCGAACGCCTGAATTTCAGCGTTCGTCTCGGCGACGTTGTCCTCGAAAACGAGGTTGTAAACAAGAGTTTCGAATCTGTAAAGGCACACATTTCGATGCGCTCTGAGGGATCCTGAAGAGGTCACCTCTCCTGATAGTCGCCGAAGTCTCGCAGATTCTCAAAATCGTCGGCTTTCAAATTGTAGATCTTTCGCAACTTCCTTCTCAAATGTGTTTCTTTATCGATCATGGGATCCTCGTAGATTTGCTCGCGGAACCCATTTTTACGCAGGAGACGGTTACAGACGTGACAGTTTCCCGAATTCAGAGCATAGATATTTTCGACACAGTTTCTGCAAAGGAATGGATGTAAATTGGCATTGAGGTAGGTTTTCCGCAGCTTTTCTAGAAAAATTATTTTGAAAACCGTACTTGCACAACGGATGACCACATTCATTGATCATCATGACGAGCTGTTTGTTGGTGTACTCGTTCGACTTGCATTTCTTACACTCTCTCATTTTTGCAGCGATTGTAGGTGTTTTTGATGGAGATTCAAGTTTTAGTGACCTGAAACACAGTCACATTCATGTTGTCATAATGCTTGTGAACGAAATTACCGAGTTTTTCCTCGACGATGGTCTTCTTGTGTGGGTAGAGCTGACAGAAGACGGCCTGACGCTTCAGAACTTCCAAGTTACGGAGTCCTTCCTCGTAAAGCTTTTTCTGAGTTCCCACGTCGCTCACAGAGCGGTTGGCGGCAAAGTGATCACGAATTCGGCGGTGGAAGAACGAGCGGTAGTTGTATTGTGGGATCTGGAATCGAACGAATTGTGCAAATATTGCGAAACCCATTGCATTTAGTATTTTGCTCAATTTCCGAGTAAAAATTTTACTTGTCTCACCTTATCGGCTTCCTTTTGGAGTTGCTTGTAAAGATTAACCCAAGCGCTTTTAGTGATTGCAGAGCTCATTCAGTTTTAAACTGCCTGAAACTGGCCGGACTTGAAGTCTTTTGCGGGTCGGTTGTTAATATACGAAGATTGTGTAAAATAAATGTGATCTTTCGAAATAATGGATAATTGGCTGATAAATTCGGAAACTGATGAAAATCAAGAGATTAAAAAGTTTGAATAAGTTTTGCGCGTAGATTTTGGCGCCAGTTCCGTAGACACCCACACACAGAAAAACCAACCGTAGCGCAAGAAAATTTAATTTTCAACCAGTTTTTTTCGAATCTATCGCTCTCCTCGTATTTTTCAGTTATTTTCTCAATTTCAGTAAAAACTGCTCAAAAAATGGCTGAGGACATTGGAATTGAGCCATGCTTCGAAATGGACGACCCGAAACCGCGGAAAGAAGCTTTGAAAAAGATGAAAAAGACGGAACGCTCGGCGGCAGTTAATCAAGCGGCTGAAAAACCGGCGGAAGTCGTGGAAACTCCAGGAGATGGCGAGGAAAAACCAATGTCGAAAACTCAGAAAAGAAAACTGAAGAAAATGTTGGCTATTGAAAGGAAGGAAAAGGTTCTTGCAGCAAAAGTTATGAGAGCGACCTAAATATGTTTTAGGAGAACGCAGAAGCAGACGAGCCAGAAGCAAAGAAGGGAAAAACAGAAGATGATAAGAAGGAGGAAGATAAAGACGAAAAAAGTGAGAGAATTCAATCAAATTCGAAAAGCGTTATAGTAATTTTGTTCCAGGCAAACCAAAACACAAGGGAAAAGACAAGGAGCACAGTTTTGAGGCCATCGAAAGGAAGTTCAGCGCACTTTTGGGAAAGTTGACGGAAACAACAACTAATTTCAAAGAAGTAATATTGAATTCAAGTTAAGCATGAAACATCAAGTTTTCAGGGTGAAGCCGTTATTAAGAAGGAAGTTGACGACGGAAAGATCACTACCGAACAAGCACACACTCTTTACCGCGTCTACAATCGAAACCTAAGGCTTTCAGTAAGCCGATTCACCTGTTTTACTAATTAAAAAAACCTACATATTTCAGCGCCTTCGCGAAAAGTTGAACAGAGTTCTGGGTCCAGATGTGCCACTGGAAGCCGTAAAGGTGCTTATTTCTTTTCAACTCAATGTAATCTCAAAAAACAATGTTTGGTTTTCAGCAAAAGATCAACGATTGGCGCGCGGCTGGAAAAGTTACGGCCGCCGATGCTACAGTTTTGGTGAAGCGGTGGAAAACCAGAGAAAACAGAAGAGTCGGAAGACAAGAGCAGAAAGTGACGTGAGTATTCTAGACTCTTCGTGCTTCAACATTTAAAAAAAAACTGATTTCCAGTGGTTCTGCTTGCTTCCACTGCCGCGAGCCAGGCCACCGTCTCGCCAATTGTCCGAAGCGAAACAGCTCCTCCTCGGACGGCGTCTGTTTCAAGTGCGGCTCCACTGAGCATTCAATCCACGAGTGCAAGAAGAAAGTCAAAGGTGAGCCATTGTCCTGCTGGGTTTTTCCCTAAAATTTCTTTTTCAACAGGATTTCCCTTTGCGACGTGTTTCGTTTGTAAACAAGTTGGCCACATCTCTCGAGACTGTCATCAGAACTTGAATGGAGTCTATCCAGATGGTGAGCAATTTGAAGAGCGTGATCAGCAGAAAACATCGTAATTTAGGTGGATGCTGTAACGTGTGCGGTGCGAATACCCATTTGAGACGCGATTGCCCGGAACTGGCTGCTCAGAAAGCCGGAGGAGCTCACGGGGAGAAGAAACGTAATAAAAGACGGTTCATTTTTCTAGTTCTCAAATTATTTTTCTCCAGAATTCACGGCACGTGCCGCTTCGAACTGGCAGACTCAATCCGCAGATGCGGACTACGATCCGACCGAGAAGCACAACAAACCGGACGATCAGAAAAAGGGGCCCGTCAAGAAAACAGCAAAACATATCAAGTTCTAAGCATTTTATCTTATTCCTGGTTTTTTCTCCCCTTCCCATTTTTCCTACTATCATTGTTTTTTTTTCATCGTTACTTGTTGCCTTTTATTGTTACTCTGTTTTTCTTTAGTTTTTGAGTTTCCATAAAACAAAATACTTGTTTTTTTTCTCTTTTTTCTTTTTTTTCCAAGCTGTTTAAAAATGTATAAATTGGACACGCAACAACGAGGAGACGAAACGAGCCAATGAATCGGATATGGGTGGTCGAAGTTCTGAGTTTTGAGCTCCAACTTTCAGTGGCTCACTGAAAATGTAACAGTTGACCCCCCTTCCGAAACCTTGAAAAATCGAAAAACCGTCCAATTTCCGCTCAGTTCCACATGGCTAGCTGCCAAGAGGATCGGAGGGGAAAGCCGCCCCCTCCCCCGTCTAATACGTTTTCGATACAGTCAGAAGGCGTGAAACGGGCGGAACTAAGAAGACGATTCTTGTTTTCTGCAAAAGGAGAGAGACGGGGGCGCTCTATGATAATGAGATTGATGAGGGGGCCGTGTATAACTGTGTTTGTCTCTTTTCCATTCATCTCTCTATCAGATGCCAAACGGATAGCCGGGAACTGGTTTCCCTCGACGCAATCGAATGATTCCGCCCGCTAAATAACTGATTAGAAGCTTTCCCTTCAGCGCGGTTTCACTTGCCAGATGTACACGAAACTAGGGAAAATTGACGATTTTTCTTGGTTTCAATTCGAGCAGACCCAAATAATGTAGTTTGTAGTCGAGCAGACCCAACTAGCAGACCCAAATGATGTATTTTGTAGTCAAGCAGACCCAAAGAGCAGACCCAAAGGATGTAGTTTGTAGTCAAGCAGACCCAGCTAGCAGACCCAAATGATGTAGTTTGTATTCAAGCAGACCCAACCTCGAAACCCGCAGCTTTAACCATTTTCGATGGATTCATGAAAAAAAAAACATAGGAAATTATCCATATTAGTTTTCGAACTAGATCTTTGGGAAAACATCAAAATTCCGATAATCCTCATAAAACTCCCTGGAATCTCCATAAAAATAACATTCGACCTATTTAAATATATATTCCCATTCATGAATGATCAAAATCCCCTCCCACGTCAAACCGGACAAAAAAAAAGGAACTGTAGGCCCATTCTTTCAAATTTTCGCATTTTTAATTATAAAACGGAAATAGGGAATGTTGAATGAACGAGAACCAGCACCACCAAAAAATGGTGATACACACATATTCTCCCGTTGTCACACCTTCCTTCCTCGTCTTCAATACCCGCTTTTTGACAGTGTGGAAATGAGTAATGTTTGTACAAACACACACACACACACACAGTTTTATGAAGGCGACACAGTGACGGGACGGACGAAGACGAAGAAGGTCTTCTTCTTATTCTTCTTCTTTTTTTCACTACCCATATGTATTCCTTTTCGGCAGGTTTTACGGTTTCAAGGTTTTTATATATCCGTATCGAATTTCCGAAAGATTTCTGAAAATTTCTTTTTGATCTATTCTTTTCCCGCCATAACATATGGCGGGAAAAGCTTTCAGCTGTTATTTTTCCCCCCAAAACCCGAACTTCTTTTCATTTTTCTTAATACTTTCTGGGAGGATGCTTCTTCTTTTCGACAAAAGCACATGTGTTCGGAATGTGTCGTTGATGTCCTGTGATCAACCGCCTCGCCCTTTGGAGACCCCCATAAATACGAAATGGGGTTCTTCTTCTTCTTCCAGAAGACAAAAAGTGGTGTCATAATCATCATCATCATCATCTTCTTCTTTCTACTTTCTTCATCAGAATTCTCAGAATTCTGAATCCTTCTGATTCTGAAGGAAGGGCGTGCGTTCGTTTCTTTTTTTTTAAACTTTCTCGTCCGTTTTCCCTCGCCGCCCTTTTCTCGCTTTCAATACAACACAGGAACTGTTGAAAGCAGCGCCACGGCGAGAAAAGAAAGGCATTTTTATACCGTCGTTTCGCGCATCTTCTCCCATTTTCTCTTTTCTCTCGCGCTTACCTTCTTTTCCGCCTTGCATCATGTACGATTTCGCGTTTCGGCATCTTTTTGACACCTATGCTACTTGGTTTTCGGTGGGGCTTCGGTGGGAAGCTCTTTCTCTCCGGTTTGAACTGCGGCTGGAAAAGAGCTGAAATCACGCTGAAATAATAGTTTGTGAGCTGGCAGACCCAAGGAGTGTAGTTTGTAGTCCAGCAGACCCAAGAAGCAGACCCAACTCGTGTAGTTTGTAGTCAAGCAGACCCAATCTAGCAGACCCAAACCGCGTAGTTTGTACTCCCAGCAGACCCACCAATCAGATCTAAGCATTCTAGAATTCTAGAATTTGCGACAGCGCTTTAGCCACGCCCTCCGTCAGTCCGTTGACTTCTTCTGCCCACCTCTTCCGGCCGCCCCCCCCCCCTTTAGATAAAACTTTGCGGGGGCCCTAATTGCGTGCGCGCGCGGGAACATTTCTTCGTCATTCATTCATCCGAAGATAATAATTAGATAGATCTATATCTTTTCCGATTTCTCGCCGTCTCTCCGATTTTAACACTATTTCGCCGGTGATCCCTTCTTCGCAACACTGTCCATTCCGGCCCCCACAGACACTGTGTCACCTTCAGAAATAACATCATCGTTTTCGTATAGTTCCACAAGCGTTTCAATCTTGATTTCAAGCTGTTACACTTTTCTGAAAGCGCTGGAATCGCGCTGAAATCCGGGAAAACCAGGAATCCTCCCTGGCACTAAAGCTAAGGGATTGATGGCACCGAACACTTTTCCACACCTGCCAACTGACCAGAGAGAAGGGACGGGGGTAGGTCAAACGTCGTTACACTCTCATAAATCTGCTCTCCTCCCATCACCCGCCAGTTTTTGTCTGTAGGGGTCCCTCTTTTGCTCGAGCAACTTGTTGACCAACTCGCATTACACCCTTCCCTCTCCAGCCAGCAGGTCGCCTGATTACCCAGTTGACCATTGTTTTCTGCGTTCTTCTCGTCCCTCATTGTGCCTTTGGCTGGAAAAGTGCTTGAAAAGACTGAAAACTCCTATTTTTTTTCCAGAAATCACCATTTTCCTGGTTTTTTTGTTTCAAAATCAAATAAAATCAGATTGCTGACTTTTATCGCTATGCGGCTTTCAGACTTTGGCATGTTCCCTAATTTCCAGAAAATTTTCCGCTGAAACTTTTGCAACTCTAGAAAAACCACTAAAAAGCAGTGTTGTGCAGAGACAACAGATAAAACGGTCTGTGTAAATATGAACATCGCTATCACTCCCACGCCTCCTCCTCCTTCGCTCAAACCACCCGGATATCACTGTTCCTATATTTTTTTCCCCTGCTCCGAATTTTTTTTTTGGCTGCCACACATTTGTTTACACGTTCGATTATCGATTTGCCCCGCCGTTGTTGGAGGTTCTGCCTCCAATGTATTTGTGTGTGTGCATGCTGATAACTGATAGGTGATAGGTGAGATAGTGCGCGCACACCTGATAACTACAAAAAGTTGAAATGTCGCATGTCGACTTTCTTTTTTTTCCCCTTTTTTGTTTCGTTTCGTCTTTTGAAGCTTAACGTAGTGGAAAACGTATGAGTTTAGTGGTAGGTCTGCTGAAATTTGTCTGAAATTGCCTGATTTTTCAAAAAAAAAAAAACTCAGTTTTTGAAGCACTAATGGTGAGAGAAAATCTAGCAGGCCCGAGTTTTGTATTTTGTAGTTTTGCAGACCCAATGAGCAGACCCAAATGATGTAGTTTGTAGTCAAGCAGACCCAACTAGCAGACCCAAATTTTGTAGTTTGTAGTTTCGCAGACCACTTTCCCCCCAAATAAACGCAATTCCCCACAGAGTTGGGCAGAAAATGTTGAGAAAAATTTGAGCGTACGTCGAGTGATAGAGTGTCCTCGACACCAGATGCTAGTCGTTTTTCACTTTTTTTGTCACAAATTCCGCCCTCGTCTCATCCGCCTCGGGGTCATTTTTATACGGCGCCGCCGTCGCCGCCGCCTCCCTCTCGCACTCGCACATGTTCGTTCCCATCTCCATCTCCGTCTCTTTTTCGTTTCATTTTATTCATTTTGATGTCTGCTCGTTTATTAGAGAGAAGCAAGCGCAAAAGAACACTAAGGGAGGGTTGATTTGACGGCCGGTTATTGGGTCGTTTCGCTCTTTCGGATGTCTTTTCATGCGATTGTCTCGTCGTCGTCGTCTTGTTTATGTGGATTTACCTGAGAGGGGAGGGCTTTTTGGAACGTAGATACTAATACGAAGTGATCGCACATTCGAATCCTCTCCGTCAAAGAATTCTGAATTCTCAAGTCGAAAGTTTGGAACTAGAGCAATATGCACATCGTAGTTCTAGCAGTTTGGTCCCAGGAGGTTCTGGAGCATTCGATCATAATTTTTGAGAAGTGTAGTTATGTATTTCCAAGAAGAAACCCACAAACACAAATGCTCAATGGTTCAAAGCTCATTTATTTTGCAAAATGTGTCCGCCCCGGCACCATTTCCGGCTGAGTGCGGGGCACCTGTTTCCCCCCTCTCGTCAGTCTTTAGAGGCCGGGTCGCATATGTTTGGGGTTGCGTGTGGAAAATTGCGAAATCTTCAGTTCTGAAGAGGTCTGTCAATCTCAATTTTCGATTTTCACTACGAACTATACAGGTTTTTCCTGGAAGTTGAGCTGAAATTGTGTGAAGCAGACCCATGTGGTGTAGTTTGTAGTCTAGCAGACCCAAGTGGTGTAGTTTCTAGTCTAGCAGACCCATTGCTCTGCTGCCCGCTTTAATTCGTCATTCCCGCCGTTCTTCCCACTCAAAACTACATCCTTGTTTCTCGTCATTTCTACCGTAATCCGCCCCCCTCGGGACACCTTTATTTGTTGTTTTGAACCTGGAAACGCCCTCAGACGGGGGCCTCCTTTTGTCTTCTCGTCGCTGTTTTTTTCGCACTCGAGAAGAGCTTATCAATGGAAACCTGCCCCGGAATCAGAGAGTGCTTCTCTCTGCGTCTCTCGTCTCCGCTACACTGTCTCGCCCCCGGGAGGGCCCCCGGGTTTCTTTCCTAATCCTATTTGCATTTTCGGGAACGAAAACGGGAAGGAAGCGCTCCCTCTCTCTCTCGCGCGCGAACCCGAACGGTTTCTCGAAATTATTGCTCTTTCATACACACACCACCGCCCGGACGATGCGGGTGAAAGGGTGTGATGATTTTGTACTTCTCACGGAGCACACACGGAGCACACATTGCTCATACTTTTGTTTGCTCATTATTATTATACCCCCCTCCCAGAAGAAGAGCCACTTCTCATTTACTCATACATTGTTATTGTTGTTAGGATAACAAAATTAACGGTCAAATCATGAAAGGTGGTTTTTTTTTTGGCTGAAACTCCTCGAATTCTGGATTCCGGTCTTAAAGAAGGACCCAAGAAGCAGATCCAAGAAATGTAGTTTGTAGGCCAGCAGACCCAAGTAGCAGACCCAAGACATGTAGTTTGTAGGCTAGCAGACCCAAGCAGCAGACCCAAGACGTGTAGTTTGTAGACTAGCAGACCCATTTAGCTTTTCGACTTCTGCAAATTAAAAAAGCCCGGCGCCCTCCCGCATTCCCTCTAATTTATTTGTCCGCCACCTCTCAACTTCTCGTCCCCCCTTCTCATCTCTTGCCACTAAAATCGATGAATGTTGGTTGATAAGGCCATTCCATTCGATTATCTGTCTTCTCATTCTTCCTCCCTCTCTTCGCCCATACCATATCATATCAATCTTAACACGCAGGGCAGTCGAAAACAGAAAAGAATGAGACACACTTGACACACTTGTCACATCCGATTCCCTCCTCCTCCCCGCATATCCATTTCGTTTCCCATTGTACATACACTCGATTTGGCATCGAGAAGCCGAAACAAAAAAAAAAAAGAAACCGAACAACACAAAACACAGTTAGCGGATCGAATCGAATCGAATCGCATCTGGTTCTGGTTCTGCAGTCGGCATTTGGAAAACGGTTTTTGAGAATTTTTGGAAACTCTCCTCCGCATATCTGATGGCTGAATCTCAAAACGCCACCTCACCTGTCTCAAACATTTCATTTTCGTTTTTACATTCATCCCCCTCCCACCCGAATCGTCGGGCATAAACGACCCCCCGGTGGTAGGTACTAGAGGCCCTTCGAAGAAGAAATCGACCACACCCATCTCTCTCTCTCTCTCTGTCATTCTCCCCCCATCCAACCATCCATTTCTTGGCCCGTTATCAGCTTCTATTCATCCGACCACCACCCAGGCGTCCTTCACTTCTTCTTCTTTTTCTTCTTTTTCTTCTCTCTCTCTCTCCGTCTGTCTCCTCTGCTTGCTGGCGCCGCGCCTTCTGCCATATCAATCAAGTTGAGAACATGATTTCATTTTCGTCTCGGACAAGGGCGCGCGCCCCCTTCCGCGCAATCGTCCATTTTGTGACATTCCCATTTGAATTCGATTTGTCAAGAAGCTTCTGATGACCCTGGAGCTACATATATTTTTAGACTTACTGAATCGTTTTTTTTCCTCTTGTAGCCATCCTATCTTGAAAACTAGAAGAGTTAGAAAAAAGTTGTCAATGGTCAAAATGTAGCTGACAGTTTAAGAAACATTTTTGCAGTTGACACTTTTTCCCCATCTCTTCTAGTTTTCAAGATATGAGAGCTAGAAGACGAACAATCTGAAATTTTGCAGGTAAGCTCCAAAAAAAAACAAAACCAACAGCACAGGATTGATGCGCGACAGCCCAGCAAGTGTGTCCTCGTCCGCGAGTACATCGGGCACCATCATCAAACGTCACGTGACATCTCCGTCGCCGCTGACGTCGTCGTCGGGCGTCTCGTCCGGCGTCACGTCTCCACCGTCGTCCGGCGATGATAAGTCGAATCGATGCAATTGTTGTCTGTTCGGACACCACATCGACATGTCGTTTGTTCAGTACGCGCAGAATGTCAGCAATGGCATCATTTCCAGACAAGGTGGGGGGATGGTAGATCAAACATTGATCTCTGGTAGATCAAATCCATTTTTCTTCTTCCAGGCACCCCGACGAACATGAATCCACGTGGCAACGGTGGTGATCGTCAGTTGATGAGCCCGCTCGACAACAGCATTTTCAGGTGAGAGGGGTTTTAGCTGAAAATCCAAATCTTTGAAACTTTCTTGATTTTCAGCGACTCCCTGGACAATCTGATGAGCGATTTCGACGATATTCTGACGCCGCACAAGGAAAACGAGATGAAAATGCATCAGAGTCGGAGTCAGGAGAAGTCGATGCACGACGTCCGAAATCGGCTTCAAGGCGGCTACAACTCGGACTATACGACCTACAGACGGAATGCTCAGAACGGAGCATCCGAGTCGCCGAGAAGAGCACATTTTGAGCCGGGTATGGGCTGAAAATCTAGTTGGAAATCTGATCGTTTGGCTTTCAGTGAAACCCAATCCGATCAGTCGACCGATCAACTTGGGTATCAATGTGAGTCGCAGCAACACGCCGACGATGAACGGAGGTGGTCGATATGGAAATGGTGAGTTATCAATCCTAGTGCCACGTCAGGTTCATGATCTACATTTGAACTTCAGGCTACTCCACCGCCCTCGGAAAAGCGGTTTCTGAGATTCGCGCCCAGAACTCCGAGTCGCCGTTCCCGGACAGTCGAGTCGGCACGCCCGTCGATCTGGGTCTCCATCATTCGAACGGAAACGGCACCAACGGCTTCTACCACACCACGCCGACGCCTTCTAGATTTGCGACGAGACACGACGATCTGCCGCCGACGCCTACGCCGACGTTCAGAAGAGCACCGTCTCATGGTTGGTTCAATTTTCAGAAGACAGACGTCACATTACATGTGATGTTTCCAGGTGATTTGCCGCGCAGCAACCACACATTTTCCTATGCTCAACATCAGAATGGGCACGGACATCTGAACGGCAATGGTCATGGTCACGGTCACGGTCACGGAAATGGAAGTGGACATGGAAGCGGAAACGGCAACGAATTCGCGAGTCTGCGCCGTGGCCGAGAATACACTCTTCCAGACCAGGATGCGCACAGAGTTCGCTACTTTTCGGCGTCCCCCAAGCTTCCGAGGGTACAAACTCACCTCTTCTACTTTCCCAAAATCATCTGATCATCATTTTCAGCGCCTGCAAGCGGGTCCAGTGATCGACGTGGAATCGCATTTCACCTATGCCAACGGGCTCGACGGGCAGAGGGTCTTGGCGCGAACACAGTCGACCAGCACGTCGCCACCGCCTGAAGTGTCTGCTGTAAGTGTGGAAGAGGAAAATTCTAGGCCGCCCACGTCTACTTCTCCTTTCTTGCAGTTCGAGCCAGTCCAGAAGCAGGGTCAAAACGGCAAAGTGGCCACCGTGCACCCCATCCAGAAGCCCGTCGGCACTCGATCCATCGGCGTCACCACCGGCCCACTTCCGGCGCCGAAGCCGTGCGGCGAGTGTGCTGCTCTTCGTCGCGAGCTCTTTCAGGCCATCGAGAAGGTGCCGCCGCCGCCGCCGGAGACGTGCAGTGTGGAAACATCAACAGTGACCATCGAGTTCTCGGACAAGTCAATCGGTCATGAGCCCGTCGAGATGTGCCACGTGGCAATTGGAACGGAGCCAAAGGAGTTTGTCGATATTGGCACGGTGCCAGAATCGCGACGAGTATTGCACATCGATGTGCAAACCGAAAAGAGCACCGTTGACACGGCGTGCAGTCCGATTCATTTCGAGACGCAAGTCGAGGGAAAAGAAGTGCAGACTGAAAAAGAGCCGGAGCCTGAGCCGGAGCCAGTGATTACTGTAGCCGTGGCGCCGCCGACGGTGACGTCTTCTGAAGCCAAGGAAGAGTGCGAGGAGTGTCTGAAGCGGAAGGATGTGTTCACGCGAAACGTTGGCGTCGGAGCGTGCTCAGTTTCAGACAAGATTTGCGTCAGCTGCGACAAGGAAGTCGAGGAAATCGATGAGACCGAGGCGCCCGGATTCAAGGTACTGTAATTAAGCCCCATCGGAGTTATCTGGAAATCTATAAATTGTGTGTTTTCAGGCTGACGTTGAAAACGATCAGAAGCAGCGGGAGTTTGAGATCGCAAAAGCGAACGCAGTCAAAAAGTTGCTCACAAATGAGCAGAAGAGCAATTTCCGGCGGGGAATCACTGTTTCCAAGTAAGCTCCTCCCTTTTCGAGACTCTCAGTTTCAGCCCTAACTATGTCACTTTCAGATCAGCACGGTTCGAGCGTAGAAAATCGGTTGGCGATCTCGACTATATCGTTGACAAAAACAGCCCGGCTCAGTCAGAAGTCCCCGATAAAACGACGATTCCCGAGAATTCGGAGGCACTGAAAGCGAAGATTGTGCTGAAAAAAGACGTTGTCATCGAGCCGCCGACACCGCCACCACCACCCCCAGCGTGCGTTGTGCCGGCACCGGTGCCGGCGAGAATCCCGCGACCGAAGATCAGCAAGTGGGCGACGCCTGAAGAGTGCGCCGAGACTCCGGATGAGGAAGAAGAGGCTCAGGACAGGCTGACGCCGTTGCGAAGTGATATGCGGCAGCTTGGCAATAGGTTGGTCTGCGTAGCTGCAAACTAGTTCCATTGGGTCTGCTAAACTACAAACTAGAGGACTTGGGTCTGCTAGGTTGGGTCTGCCAGACTACAAACTAGAACCATTGGGCCTGCTAGGTTGGGTCTGCTCGACTACAAACTAGAGTATCTGGGCCTGCTAGGTTGGGTCTGCCCGACTACAAACTAGAGGGCTTGGGTCTTCTAGGTTGGGTCTGCTCGACTACAAAATAGATCAGTTGGGTCTGCTAGTTTGGGTCTGCTAGACTACAAACTAGATCCAATGGGTCTGCTTGGCCCCGACACTATTTTTAGGACTTTCCCATAGCCCCTTTTCTTCCCAACATATCCCAAATACCATGGCAAATATTTGTCTTTGCCCAGTAGTCCACCTTCTGCCACGTCATCATCCACCTCAAATCCATCATCATCATCATCATCATTCCACTAATATTAGCTATCGCACACACACTTTCTTATTTCAGATATCCACCACGCAACTCGATAAACAATAACCTCGGCGGTTCGCATCACCTACCGTATCCGGACACTGAATCACAAGAGGATCTTAGGTAAATGACTTTAGAAGACTCTGAAGACGTCTCGCTGATCATCAGCACACCGTTTGTTTGCCCACCCAAGTATCACGTTTCCCGTTTTAGCGACTCGGACGCCGAATCCGACTGCTCGGCACACAGTGACGGCACATTTGAGGTCACCGACGACGTTTTCGACGGTATTTGCTTCTGTCCACCGATTGGGGGGCTCGGCCACCCGTTCTTCAAATATGACCTTCTTCTTTTGCAGCAGCGCCGTTTGAAGTGTCCGATCGGCTCCGAGAGGCTCTCGAGAACTTCAACTCGTCGATTCTGGAGCCGGGCAGCGTTCCCGACGATACGGTGGTTAGGAGAAGAAGAAGCGAGCTGGAATAAAACAATCTGAAAGTCGATATTCAGGAATGGTCGGCCAAACTGGTCCGTCACGAGTGGATGAAAACCGCCGGTCGACGAGCTTCTCGTTATGAGCACGTCGACAAGTTCATCGAGGAGCTCAAAAATCTGGGTCCTCAAATCTTGAGCGCCGTGGTCAATTTGAGCGATCAGAATGTGAGCCACCGATTTTCAGCCCGGAAAATATATCTGAAATTCCCTGTATTTTTAGGGCAACACAGCTCTTCACTACGCGGTTTCTCATGCCAATTTCGCGGTGGTCTCGTCGATTTTGGACAGTGGAGAGTGTGATTTGGACACGCCAAATAGAGTGAGCATTGTGACATTAGCACCTTCTTTATGGGGATGGGTGTTAGAAGGAAGGGGGTGTCAAGTGGGTGCCACTATGACGTGGTATGACGTGGCATATGTTTGCGGACGGAGGTGTGAAACAGGGTGACACTAGAGAATCCCGAGACGATTTCCAGGCCGGTTACACAGCTGTCATGCTTGCCGCACTGTCACAACTCGAGGACGAAATGGAGAAAGCCGTCGTGCATCGGCTCTTCCAGATGGGCGACGTGAACGCGAAAGCGTCGCAACACGGCCAGACAGCTCTCATGCTTGCCGTTTCGCACGGAAAAAAGACGACGACCGAGCTGCTGCTGAGTTGCGGAGCCGATGTGAATGTGCAAGACGAGGAGGGCTCGACGGCGTTGATGTGTGCCGCCGAGCACGGACATCGCGATATTGTGAAGATGTTGCTGGCGGATAACACTGTGAACGCAACACTCACTGATTGTGTCAGTTTTCGATTTGTGTAGGCTGGGAATTTGGGTGGAAACGCCTAGAAATGAACATCAAAACTCACGTTGGCAGGCCCAATTATTGCAGTTTGTAGTCTAGCAGACCCGAGTAGCAGACCCAATTATTGTAGTTTGTAGTCTAGCAGACCCAAATATTGTAGTTTGTAGTCTAGCAGACCCACTTAGCAGACCCAAACTGCGTAGTTTGTAGTTTCGCAGACCCACTTTTAAAACCGATTTGAAGCACTTCAAAACACCGCTCAAAAACCGCATTTCCAGGACAACTCGACGGCGCTCTCGATCGCTCTTGAAAACGACCACCGCGCGATCGGAGTGATGATCTACGCCTACCTGAATCACAGTCGTCTCGACATTTCCGGTCCCACTTCCACCATCTAATCCCCCCTCACTCTCTCTCTTCTTCCCCATTGCATTTCCCCTCACGCTCTCAACATAAACTGATGATTGAATCAAAGTATTTTGCCATTTTCCTCCATTTCCTTTCCCTTCTCCCCCCAAAATTTTTGCCGCTTGCTTTCCTTTTCCACCCCCGTCGTCTCGTTTCTTTCGTTTTTTTTTTCCACTTCCCTTTTCATCAGAATTCCATTCACTCCGACCCATCCCATCCATGCAACAAATACATACATTTCTATTTATTTTCTTTTAAAAAAAAAGATTCTTTTTTCGACAATACCCATCTATTATTATGTATATTTTGTGATTCGTTACGAGTATGAATGGTGTCTCGTGAGATATATTTTTTGTATTCCCCCGGCCAACAATAGAACTTCCCACGCGTGTTTCCATGGACGCCGATGGCTTTTTGTCAGCTCGCACAAACACCAAGCTCGAGTATTTTCTCGGCTGGTCTTTAAGCCCTCATATCTTGAAAACTAGAAGAGGTAGAGAAAAGGTGTCAACTGTCAAAATGTTTCTCAAATTGTCAGCTATATTTTGACAGTTGACACTTTTTCTCTACCTCTTATAGTTTTCAAGATATGCGGGATCAAAGACATCCGATTCTGCAAGGCTCCAAAAAGTGGGCGTGTCATTATCGGAGGTGCGCTGCGTGCGCGCGAGCGCGGTCTAGTGGGCGGAGCCTCAACGTGAGCACACAAAAAGTGTGTGCATACACACAGGGAGAGGAGACGACACAGTCCTTCGTCAGGCAGCCGGCCGGCCTCCTCCTCCTCCTCGCTCAGTCATTCATTCGACTCGGTCGGCTCGTCGCACACCCGCACATTTCTTTCTCCTCTCCCTTCCCCCCTTCCCTGCCTCACGAAGGCCGGCCCGATTTCGTCATGACGACCCATCATTATTATTCTTCCCCCCAGACAGACAGAGAGAGAGGAGGCTCCCCTCATCTCTCCCCATCTATCTATATTCCTTCTGCTACTACTACTACTACTACTACTACTGGAATGCCTCCGCGGGACGCCGGTCAGAGCTAGGCAAGATGTTGGCATAGCTGAACGGTCACTTTCACCGATCAGCCGCGCCACATACTGCCACGCGCTGATGCCCGTTTTGAGAGTGTAAAGTCATGGCGATCGTTTTTTGTTGTTTTATTAGGGAATCGCAGGTGAGTTTTTGAGCGTTTTTTGCGGTACCTATTGGGGTGGGGAGGGGGATGTACACAGTAAGATCGTCTGGATCAGGGCAGGTAGGCGTATTGAGGTCGTTTCTTTCCGTAGGTACAATTGAAGTCCCATTGGCGATCGGTGCCGAGGTCGAGCACTCGGACGCCTTCGGTGAAGTGGACCTGCAAGTCGGCAGCGTTATTTCCAGTTCCAGAGGGTTTCAGAAGACTGTCAACCTTGAAGAAATCTAGCTTTGGCGCGCTTTTTACCTCGAATCGGACTGGCGAAAAGTCGACGGTCACCGTTGGCATACAGACTTCGTAGGCTGTCGACCAGTAGCGCCGCGCCGCGAGTTCCGGGCAACACGGGTCCTGCAACGAAATGGAGAAAGGAAAGGGGTCGGAACGAGGATTACGGTACCTCGGTGACGAACATGTTGTAGCAGCACTTGTTGAACATGTTGGTCATTTTTGGGGCGCCCTCGTCTTGGATGGGATCGTCGCAGCACGAGTACTTGGCCTTTAAGATATTACTGTAGTTGGATTGGCGGCGGGCCAGTTTTGATCTTTGATCTACCTGCAGAAACTTCTGGAAGCAACACAACTGGGTGGTGCTGTTGGAACACTTTCCGGGCACACAAACATCTGTCAGGTAGATGCCCTTATTGCAACACTTTGACATCTGGCTGCCCATGCGCTCTCGCTAAAAGACAAGATATCTGGATTAGATAGATCTCTATCTCTCTCTAATTATATGTAGTAATCGTGATGTACACCTGTTGGAAGCAGATGTCGTCGGTGAACGCGCTGCACGGCAAATTGTTCTCCATCACCGGATTAGGCTGAAATTGCGCCGGCAGCAGATGGCCGTTGTTGGGCTGGAAGATAAAGGGGGTGGGAGAGGGAGAGATTGATGGATGCGACAAGGGACGGATTAGTATGTGGTACCTGGTATTGCATCTGATGGTACGGGTTTTGGAGGAACGGCGAGAATGTGGGCCAGTTGGGCACGCCGATCGGCGGGCGAGGGATTTGTGTCTGCAAAATGTGATGATGCCACGTCATTCGGGGATTATGATTCATTTCTTCTTCTCCTTCTTCTCCATCGTGCCACGTCACTCCATCCCATTAATCCCCCCCCCCCTTCCTGATGACACTAGTACAAAGTACAAAAGTGCACAGAGCACACCCCACTCTGCAACAATGGGGTATTCAGGAGCAAGACGTATTGTGTTGCACTTTTGTGCTCCGTGCTCCATCCGCTCTCTCTCCCATCAAAAGTACAATCTACCGTACTTCCTGGGTCAACAACACACATCGCTGCTCGGCGGCTTAAAAGAGGAAGTCTCTCTCTCTCTCTCTCTTTCTCGGCCGCCCTCTCCGATGCTTTCGATGCCTATTTGTGTGTGTGCGCGCTCGTCTCGCTCTCGTTTTCGATTGATTTGATATTTACTGTCAAAAGCAAAAGAAGAAAGAGAGAGAGAGAGAGACTCGCGCGCGCGCGCTCTGCGCTGCTCCTTTGTTTGGCGTCTGACGGTAGTCTGCGAGCCCCGGCACACCGAGATAGTGTGCAACGTGAGCACTGTTATACACACACACACACAGGGACGAAGAGCAGCAGCAGCACAACTCGCGCGCGGGGAGCAGAGCACCCCGCGAAAGAGCCGCCCCGTCATTTTCCCCCACCATCTGTTTGCACGACGAATTTCGCCCCGTTTCCGAGGCCCCCCTCCTCAACCCCGCTTCCTTCCTTCCGATGGGAAGTGTGTGTTGAGATGGTTGACCCGAGGACCGAAACGCGAAAAGGCCTCTAAGGGGGGGGGGTGTCTTGGAAACTGTGCGGAATCACACTAACAGGCTCAGGTCCCCTCTTCCCGGAGCCGGATAATCTGAATCTGAGCCGCAGCTCGGCCAGATGAAGCTGGAAGAGCCCAGGCTCCATCAGGATAATCTCGACTCATTTTTGATCGTTTTCCAGAATGTTCCGGATCTCGATGACGTCACGACGTCTTCACTCTCCCCTCCCCGCCGACGATAAGGGGTTTCCGTGTCTTTTCAAAACTTTTCGAATCAAAATCGAAAGAGAGTATTAGACCGCATCATTATCACCTCAAAATGAGTGTGAATGAATGAATGATAAGGGGGAGGGGGAGTGAAAAATTGACTTCGCAACGTTTTTTTTTGTCGAAAAAATATATGGAATGGCTGGGGCGAAAGGGAAAACCGACTTGAGTGCTTTGTGTGGTTGGAACAGCGGTGTCGTCCTCGCTCGGATAGTAGTCGTAGTCGACGGCTTCGGTTGCTGAAAAATAGCGAAAATTTTTCAGAAATTGCAGACCCGAATTTTGTAGTTTGTAGTCAAGCAGACCCAAACTATGTAGTTTGTAGTCTAGCAGACCCAACCTAGCAGACCCAAATGTTGTAGTTTGTAGTCTAACAGACCCAACCTAGCAGACCCAAATGTTGTAGTTTGTAGTCTAGCAGACCCAACCTCAACACGCTTACTTGTAGTGCTTTTTGCCAGCGGCTTCGTCGGAATCGGCGGCGGCGGAGGCGGTGGCGGTGTGTAGAAGTTGTAATTGGCACTTTGAACGTATTGGTTCTGATTGTACTGGTATTGAGTGTTAAGTAGAGGGTTTTGCGCGTTTTGAGGAGGGTAGTTGTTGAATTGGGGAGCTTGTTGTTGTTGTTGCTGCTGCTGGTGATGTTGTTGTGGAGTAGAAGGTTTGTACTGGTTTTGCTGATAGCTGTTTTGATTCTGATTCCGACTGGGATTCTGATAGGTCGTCTGCTGATAATTGGCCGGAAGTTCTTTCTGCGGAGCCCGTGACCTTCCAGCTTCTCGGCTCCACTGCTCCCTCTCCCTCTCCTTTATGTAGGCGTTGATCTTCTTCCGGTTAGAATTCGAACTCCCGCTCACTGGCGCCGAGCACTGTCCGCACTTCGAGTTCGCCGCGTCCAACGCCGACAGAAGCGCTGAAGACGTCGTGACATCGGTTTGGGGCCAGCCGAGCACCTCGGTGACTCTTCCACATCTGAAACTACCGTAATCCAGGCGGACCACCTTTCTGAAACCGCTTACGAGTCCAGAATCATTGCGTCGAAATTGCTGGCTCCCAATCTCGGCCATCCTTCACCAGCTCGGTCAATTTGAATGTTTGGGAACTGAAATAGACTGGAATTTCAGCGACAAGCGGCAAAACTCACAGCGGAGCTCGTCCTCAGAATAATATGATTCGACTCGAAATCCGGAGCCACCACGAAAATCCGATAGTTTCGCTGATTGCAGATGTCGTTCAATCTGAAAAACTGGTCTCGTCATTTTTGTCTGAAAATCTGTCTGAAATTCCGCTTGCCGTCTCATAAAATTATAGCAATGCGAGCATTGAAGCGGTCCGAAAATGATCGCGGTGGCTCCGCCCACTCGTGTGACGTCATTTCCAGCACGGAAAGTTACAGACGGCGCCGGCGAGCAGGCGGGAAGCGGTAGAAGTGCTCGAACGGTGGAGCCGAGGAAGAAAATGAGCAGGAAAATCGGAAAGAGCATTTGCACCTCCTGAAACTCTCTCCATCTATCATCTTCTTCTATTTCTCGGTGCTCACTTCGAAGCGGGAGCCGCCGAGGCCAACGAGATAAATCAAACTTTTTTGTGCTGCGTGTCAGTTTCCGAAGGCAACGGAATCGAGAAAATATTTCGCAATCGTGTGTCGTCGGAAGATTCGAAAATGAGAGAAAACTGATAGGATGGCGGGTTGAGCCGAGCAGAGCCCCCTGGTGGCGGCGGGGGGCAAAATGTGCTCCCGGAGCCGCGAGGGGGGGGGGGGGGGGGGGGGGGAACACCTGTTGGTTGAGAGGCGAAATTCCGAGTGTGTAAAGTTAAACCCCAGAAGCCAAATGGCGGCGCATTTCGGTGGGTGACAAAACGAAAGAAAAACAGCGAATAATAAGAGTTCGTTTCTTCTTTCTTTCTTTTTTTTTCCTGGATCAAAGGTCCGTCAGATCATCTTCTTATGAAACGCCCGTTGATATTTCTCATTGACACGTTTGACACAGTAGTCCAAATTGGTGATCGCCTTCTCCTTCTCTTTCTTCTTCGACTCCTCGCTGCTCATCGTCGGCTTCGAAATGCGTCGGAATACGGATTTCAATCGATTCCGAATATTCAAATCGCCGCCGCCATTTTCAACTTTCAGAAAGCCGTATCCGATGTTGAATTGGTAGCCGAAGAGGCAGAAGATGGCGAGGAAGAAGCAGGAAAAGGTGAATGGGACCATAAGAAGCGACGTGTACAGGGGCAGCGAGTCCATGAAGCGGGACATGAAGACTCCAGACGATTCGCCGAACTGGAAATTGATGACGTGAGTTTTGGGTCGGTGTGGACTACAAACTAGACCAGTTGGGTCTCCTAGAATGGGTCTGCTAGACTACAAACTACAACATTTGGGTCTGTTAGGTTGGGTCTGCTTGGCTACAAACTACATTCTTTGGGTCTGCCAGTGCGCGATCAGGGTCTGCCATACTACAAACTACAGCATTTGGGTCTGCCTATCATTCGGCGCCACCTCTTCAAAATCTCACCACAGAAGCCGTCAAAACGACGATCCTACCGCATAAGCTGAACGGCACCGTGATCGGATTCACATGCCATTTCCAGTGCTCACTTGGTTGCTTCCCGAACAGCCATCGCTGTAATTGGTTGCCCAGTGTGTCTGAAAATTTAAAAATCCGGACAGATTCTCAAATCAAGTTACGAACCATCTCTCCACTTGTGCTCCTCCAGAATCAGAATCGCTTCGAATAAAATTATTCTGAAACTCGAATTTCATTTTAAGAAAACATTAATACCTTTCAAAATGCTCACATTGTAGCCAAAAATGCTCCAAACATCGCGAAATTCTCATTTTTGAGCCATTGAACGAGAATTTCTCGTGCCAAAATGAAAAGTCCCAAAAGTAAGAGAATCCAGGAAATGTAGAAAATCAAATCGAGTATCATTTGAACCAAACTGTCTGAAAGATGTATTGTTGTTTTTTTCGGGTGGAAACCTGAGATTTTTCGCGCGCTCCAAAAATTGGGGGCGTGGCCTATTGCAAGTGCCGCACGGTTGAAACTGCGCCCATTGCGTTTTTTGAATTTTCACGTGGGGCGGCCAATCAGCGCGCGTGACTCCGCCTCAGAAACGCGGTGATTGGCATGATGACAATTCCAAAAGTGGGCGGAGTTTCAACCGTGCGGTACTTGCACATGGGCCACGCCCCCAATTTCGGAGCGCGCGACGATTCGCAGGTTTCCTCCCGAAAAAAACGACAATAGTTTCAACAATTAATGAACAAGAAGAAGATTGTACAGAAAAAATTATGGGAAATTCCTCGTTTCAAAATGCCAATTCAAAAAAACCGATAAATTTTTACAAAATTCGAATTAATCTCATGTACATTGCGGATGTTCGGGGGAGGAATATCGACTTTCAATTCTCTGGTGAGTGTAAAGAAAATCAATATTCAATAAATAGATAAAAACATAGACAACTCATTTCAATTACGCTTATTCACATGACCATGCAGTGGGAGGGAATCAATGGGAGGACACAAAATCACGGAATGAATCTGTAGAGAGCCGGTTTAATGGTGGGGAAGAGAAGTGAAACTGGGTGGATGGGAATGCTAATGCTGAATTTCAGTGCGAGAGCTCTGACGAGACGACGGACGAGATGGCGGGCGAATTCTGGAGAGTGACGGAGGACGAGCGATGCCAGAAGACGTTCCAGGGCGGGCAATCCCTGAGCCGGGACCGACTGAAAAAGGTACTTTTAAACTTTCTCAAGTGTTACAAGACGACTTACAAATTCTAGATCTTTCGATGCCACCCGACGATCCACTGCTAGTTTGCGGTCGAGCGATTCCAACTGGTCGCTGGGCGGAAGACGTCGGCGCTAAGGGGACGGTGCCGTTTCTGACGACGTTTGGAGCGATAGCGGTACGCGGTTGAGTTGGTCGCGGCTGCGGCATCGTCGAGGCAGCTGGAACCGAGCGGGGAACGCCTGGAACTAGTGCAAAAATTGTTTACTGTTTTTGAATTCAGCGGAACTATCGTGTCCAGTCAATGCTCACCTCTGGAAACAGGCCGCGTAGTGGCTACTGGAACTGGTCTGACAGCGGCAACTTTTGGCTTAGCAGCAGTGCTGGACGACCCAAAATTTGGAGCCGGTCGCGCCACGAACGGTTTCGGCCTTGGCGGAGCAGCGGCAGCGGCGGCAACAGCGACTGGAGCTCTCTGAGCAGGCGATGGAGCACGACGAGCGATAGGAGCAACTGGTTTGCTTCGTGGGGCAGCGCTCGGAGCCGGTCTAGCCGGTTTCGGAGCCACAGCCGACACAGGTCTCTTGGTTGGAGCCGGAGCAGAGGTGCCGGAGCTCTGAGCCAAATTGTACTGCGCGGCGAGACGGAGCATCTCAGGGCTCGCAGACTTTCCGAACTCCTTTTCGAGCTCCTCGGCAATGGTGGGGACCTTCTCAGCCTTGCCTGCATCCGCAAAAACGTCGGCAACAAGACGCTTGGCCACGTTGGCTCCAAGACTTTTTTGAAGTCCGGCAACGGAACGAATAGCAGCCTCACGCACATCCTTATCGGCGTCGTTGGTCGCCTTCTGAATTGGCTCGGCGAGTTGCTTCACTGCCTCGACCTCCAGCGTTTTCGTATCGTTCTTGGCGAAGAAACGACTGAGGAAAAGAGCAGTTTGCTGCCGAGTTTGCGGGTTTTTCGATGACAACGCAGCGGAAACAGCTTCCGCATACGCAGAAAGTGGTGTCTGAAAGGGAATAAATAGAAGAATGACTAATGTTTCAATCTCACCGTATTGGCGGCCGCATCGCAAAGTGCGACGAGAGCATCGCGAAGAACCGCCTTCTTATCCTTCAATTTGTCGAAAACGATATGGAAGGATCGATTGGCGGTGTGCGCATAGGCAAATCGCGCCTTCTGAGCAACTCCAGTGAGCACTTCAGCCGACAGAGCCGCCACGTTCACATTGACGTCTTTCTCGATGATTCTGACCATCAGGACCATGATCTCGCGAAGACGATCCGATATCTCGAGTCTTCCCACTGCATCGATCTCTTTCTTGACGGCTTCTGCTCCCGCCAATCGCTCCTTCCAGTTTTTGTCGATCAGCTGGGCTTCAACACCTTTGTCAATCTTTTTCGACACGTCTTCGGGATCCAGAAGCGTCCACGGATCGATTCCAGCTCCTGTGGATGACTCGGAACTTCCTTCATGCTGATTCTCGCCGTTTTCAGCGTTCTCGCTGGAACTTCCAGTTCCAGTCGGCACAGCAGGTCGTTCAGCGGCGAACTTCGTCCACTCAGCAAGCGCTTCCTGCTCGTATTGCCCGATTTTCTCCATCTTTGCGGAATCGGTGGAAATCGGTCCGATGAATGCAGTTATCGAGTCGCCCATGAGCCGTTTCAAAGATCCAAGAGCTTGGCACGCACGGTCACGAACGTTGACGTCACTCTCGGAAGCCGCCTGTCAGAAAGTAACCGTTGCCATCTGAAATGCCTCTCGTCCATCAAACCTTGACCATCAGTGGTGCCAACGCCTTCACGAACGGCACATCTGGTGCATTTTGACGACAAAAATAGGCGAAGATGAAGGAGAGAAGAGTCTGTTTGCTTTCCGGAGATGGGATGGCGAACCACTCGACGATATCTTTCTGAATTCGATCCGACGGAGCCTGGAATTGGCCGATATTGACGGAAGTGGAGGAGAAAGGCCCGGAATACCGTGTCCGAAACGGCTGAAACTGCCGCGAGAACGGCGTCGCGCACATTCTTCTTCTTGTCTTTCGACCGCTTGATGAGGAAGGGAAGGACCTGAAACACTGATATTCTTGGAATACTACCATCAAAAAGCTCCGACCATTCCAATAAACCCGGCAAACTTGGTCCGAAGCCCTTTCGCCAGCAGCTCCACAGTTCGCGCCGTCGTCGTCACCACAACAATATTGGATTCGCGGTCGAGAATTTTGCGAATCTCGTCCATCAGCTCTCCGTAAATCGTCATCGAGGTCGTCGATAAACGCGGATTCGCCTCCATCAACTCATTCAGAGCCTGAAAATAGACAGCGGAAAATGAAGACGTCCGCTTGAATCACACGGAAAGGGAGATTCCAATTCGTCTTCTACTCTCTAATTCCCCATTTTTACCTCCAGACCGGCTTTCCTTTCGTTCCATTTTCCGCCTTCCAGCACGATTTTTTTGTGCTCTGCAGGCCATCTGGCTATAACGTCGACCTCGTCCAAAAAAGTCCATTCGTCCATTTTGGCAGCTGAAAAACAGATTTTCCCACAACTGAAAACCCAAAAACTGAAACCTGCAAATACTGGAAATTCGCGGAAGACGGTTACATGAAAAGATCTGTCTGAATCAAACAGGAGATGTGAGGCAAAATTTATCGAAAAAGAGTGGAGAAAACAGCGAAAAAAAATGAAAAGCACAAAAATCCAACAAATTCGATCAATTTTTCCAATTTTGTGGTGGAAGCAAATAAGCAAACATTTCGAGAAAAAAAACGGGTGCAAACTGGGGGAATAGAAAACAAAAAGAAGCGGGGACGGAAAATGGAAAAGATCAGGGTGTGTATTTATAAAGAACCATTGAAGAGATGCTCAGGGTATCGTTAAAATTGCGGCAACAGTTCGGAAATTTGAAAATTTGAGGGAAAGAAGCGGAAGGAAATGCAATTATTGTGGCATCATCTCCTGCTTCTCTCCTCCCTGTGCCTTCTTCGTGCCAGAGACGATGTCGTCGATGCGGAGGAGCATGACCTGGAAACAAAGACTGTTGTGATGAAAAAAGTAGAGCTTCTTACCGAAGTCTCGATGGCAGTCTTGAGGACCTGGATTCTGACGGCCAATGGATCCCAAATTTGGAGCTTGTTCATGTCGACCTGTGAAAAGAAGTGGTACATTTTAAGAAACTACGCTGAAAGCGTCGTACCAAGTCTCCGGTGGTTCCGTCAACTCCGAAAGTCCAGTTGCGAGCATCCTGAGCGTGAATCGCACGGAGCTCCGTCATCTTGCGAATTGTGCTTCCTCCGCAATTCTGGATGAGCGTGCGCGGAATAACTTCGAGAGCCAGGCCGATAGCCTTGTACGGCCACTTCTTGATTCCGTCCATCTTGGCGCCGGCCTCCTCGATCTCGCGGCTCAGAGCCATCTCGAGAGCTCCTCCGCCTGGCACGAGTCTCGGGTTGATCATCACGTTGCGGACGACGTGAAGGGAGTCTTGCAAGTTGCGCTCGACCTGAACGACAAGTATCGATCTGATGCTCGGATGATTTGGGCAAAAAACCTACCTCATTAATGACATCCTTGGAAGGACCGCGAAGAACGACGGTACACGCGGTGGTGTTCTCAGCAGTGACGTAGGTGTAGTACTCGTCGGCGATCTTGATGACTTCGAAAAGCTGCGCCTGAGTTCCGACGTCTTCGTCTCTCAAATCCGAGGTGTCGTGGACGATGCGAGCTCCGCACACTCTGGCGAGGCGGTTGTTATCGGTTTTCTTGAGACGACGGAGACAGGTGATTCCGGCCTTCAAGAGGAAGTGCTGGGCGAGGTCGGAGATTCCTTTCTCGGTGAACACCAGGTCCGGCTTGAGAGCAATGATCTCGTCGCACTGCTTGCGAATAGCCTCCTCTTCTTGCTCGAGAATGGCCGAGATATCCTCCTCGCGCATGATTTCGAGACTGGTTTGAGATTCTCCCTTCTTGTACTCGAGGTTGCAGTCGAGAAGAACAATACGCGGGTTTTCAATGCGGCGACGCATTTTAGCATGAAGGATGTCCTTGTTGAGGACGACTCCCTTGACGACTTGCGAGTCTTCGATTCTGCCTCCTGGGATCTTCTCGATACGGCAATATCTGAATAAATCAGAGGTTTCCATAAGTTCTCGAGTGTAAAATAACTCACCTCTTGATGTCGATCTCATTGACACCGGCCTTCTCGACACGGATCGTCTTGACGGCGTCGATCGAGATCTTGACGGCCAAATCCATCCACTTGCTGATCATCTTCGTTCCGAGACACGACTTGACAACAGTAGCGATCTCATCATCGTTGTTCACGTCGACGTGACGCGAGAACTTCTTCTCGGCCCACTTGATCATGTCCTCGAGAGCCTGACGATAGGCTTGGATGATCAGAGTCGGGTGAGTCTTCTGCTCGAGGTACTTCTGGGCGTGAGCCATAACTTCTCCAGCGAGAATGATGACGGAGGTGGTTCCGTCGCCGGTTTCCTCGTCTTGCGTGCGAGCAATCTCGATCATGCTCTTCGCCGCCGGATGCTTCACAGTGATTTCTCTGAAAAGACAACGGTAACATACAAATTCAACGTTCGTCCAACCTCAGAATAGCGTTTCCGTCGTTGGTCATCACAATGCCACCCATGGGATCCATGAGCATCTTGAGCATCGCACGTGGGCCAAGACTCGTGCGAATCACATCGGCGATCGTTTTGCACGCGTTGATGTTTCCGATTTGGACCTGATGACCGGATTCGCGCTTCGTACCCTGGCTGAGCACAATGATGGGTTGCTGACTCGCTCCGCGCATCATCTTGACGTCTGCAAAACGGAATTTTAAAGATTAAACAGAAAAGTAGCAAAAAAGGGGATCCGGCGAGGAAACTTCCGAAACGGTTCAAGTTTGAGGTAAAGTTGTAAAAAAGAGTTTGTACGATGTTTTCGCCGCGAGGATTTCTGCTTGAAATAGCGCTTAAATAAGAGTGTTGCAGGACGTTCTTAATCTGAATACGCAAAAGAGAACCCCGGACTACGAGAATGTTCTGAGGATTTCAAAACATTCGAGAAAAATCCGAAACACGCAAAATTCCCAATAGCTACCGGAAAATCGATACTCCACGAGCACTTCGACACTCAGAGCAACATGAAAGAGTCAAAAATGAAGAAAATCCTTGAAAAATCGAGCAATCCGGAAAGAAACAACGAGCTGCGACCACTGGCGCCTTTTTGAAGAGAATTCCAGTGCTTTTGAATTCTTTCGTGGCGAGACCCCAAGCCAAAATTTGAAAAGTTAACGTTTCAGCCCGTTTTTCTCTATTTTTTCCACATATTTCAAATAATCTTGTCGATTTCAGTCAAATTCGTTGGTTTTTATCTTTCTTTTAGCCCAAACCAAGCTGAAAATCACGTCTGAAAATTGCCGAAAAGTACGGTAACACTCGTTTCAACTGTGTCATTTTTGAAGCGCACGCCCAGCCGCGACATTGCCGTTTTTCAGCGAAAATTAGCTTAAAGCAGCAAAAATCGTGATTTTTTTCAGTTTTCCACTGAAAACAAGGTATAGAAACCTTTAATATAATGCATAATAATCGAAACAATGGTGAGATGAGCGCAGTTTTACTCGAAGGTTGTCAAATTCGATTTTACAGGGTATCCCTTCTATCAACAGGCTTCTCCGTCGGTAACAGTCTTTTTTATTGACGGATTCAGCTACAATTATCGATTTTTAGCTACATAATCAACAAAAGCACGTATTCGGCGAAACAGAGTGGTCATCTCGCGATGAAACGTGGAGAGGGTATGTTTTCTGTGGAAATTTTGAATTCCGTTCAAATGTAATAGAAACTTTAGGTCGGGTTCTATACCAGCACTGCGAAACGACAGTTGGAAGGTCCCAAGTTCGGCTCCACGGGAAGAGTTTCAGTTCGGCAGAGGTTCAACATGAAAAATGACTTGTCGAAACTAAATTTTTAGATAGAGCGCCATCAAACATCAGTGATCAGTTTCTTGGCAGCATAGGAGCGAAAAGGTATCGTGACCGATATCTCGATGTATCGGTAGTAAGGTTTTTCAGACTGAATAATGGCAACTTGGTAGACAGAAACGGCTACACGCTCAGAGTGAGGGATCCAGAATGTCGAGCGGTATTTAGATTTTGACCAGGGACTCTATCAAAGACTGTAGACGTTTTCAGCCTTCACCGCCTTCATACAATCCCGGTAGAGAGCTTCGGAAAGCCGGAACACCAAAGTCCTTCCCGAAAGTCGATCAGCTCTCCCAAGATGAATTGGATAAGGTTTGAAAAGTTGAGGATTATATGTAGAAGTTTCTCACATGATAATTACAGAAAGCTCGAATGCAGATACAAATGATGAGAAATCAGGAAAAACACGAAAATCGCCACAGGCACCTGTCAGAGCCTTACGGACGGAAATACGTACATCCCGGGCCAGAGAAAAATCTTCGCACAGCAGAAAATTCAAATCCACCGATAAAGCGTCCTCAAAATGAACAAAACTGGAATAATAGCTACCGAAACGCCGGGCCGGCGAGAAAGGAACTTTATTCGTGAGTTTTCCATCGACTCTGCAAGTTCTCACCCGTTTTTCTTTTAGAAATCCGAACCATCAAAACGCCTTCCCAGCTCTTCTACCCTCGCCGCCCAATTTCTTCTTCCCCTCACCTCGAACTGGACCACCTCCCGGAGGCCAGCTCCCTGCGATGTCTAAACCGAAAAAAGCGCCACTACTCCCAAATCCACCGGGATTTCAAACACTTCCGCCACCCGCACCGGTTAGCAATTATCCTTTTGGAGCTCCTGTCCCTGCCAAGGTTCGCGAATCAATAGTTAACTTTCGAAATGAAACCATTCTTCCAGACCCAGAACGACGTCTCATCAGATTCGGAAGAGGATGAAGCAATTGCGAAGCTGAGAGCAATTGTGCAAAATCACGGGAAACACTAGTTGTAAATATATCGTATTTAAAAACTGCCTCCTTGTTAAATGTTTCACTTTTCTAACGATCAGTAATTGCTTTAATTCATTCCTGACAATTTTTTTTTCGATCTCCCAAAAAAGTTGGACATCTCTTTCTTTTCTATTTTTTTCTTTTGTGAAAATTGGCGTTTCGCATCGCCAGCTTGATATTTTTCGTGTCATTCTTGTTTTCAGATTTTGAATCCCCTGAATTTTCAGATGCCACGCAGTGAGGACGAGGTCGGACAGAAAATTGACAGGTAAATACCGAATTTGCTTGCCCACAGTTAAAGCTTTCGTTCCAGATGCTTCGCTGATTCGTTGCTCAAGGTCACCGGAGGAGTGGCCATCGGAATCGTGGCCAGCGTCGCATTTTTCAAAGTATGTCCTCTGAAATCTGTCACAGCACGAGTATAATCTCCAAATTTGTTTTAGAGCCGTTCGTGGCCGATTTGGTTCGGAACAGGTGTCGGACTCGGAACCGGATGGTCCAACTGCCGCCACGACTTCGCCTCGCCATACGTTCTTCACGGAAAACGAGTGCCGGCCGGTCAGGACACGAACGGAAAGCCCGCCTACAACATTGTCACCGAAAAGCAGTGATAATTCGGTGCGCCTTTCCTTCTTTTTCTTGTCGAACGCCCTCCCTTCCGTTTCCGTCGTTTTTATTTCGTGCTCGTTTCGAGTTGAGTAGGATGCTAATTGAGTGAGATATAAAACAGTCATGTGTAAAATAATCAATTTATTAAAGCAGACCATAATTAAAGGCAAGAAAATATTCCGGCGACTAATCTGAAGCCTCTCAGAGTCTTTTAATTTTCACCGCGTGATCCCCGATCGCGTTGAGCGCCGCCAACATTTCGTCTCCAGTGGCTCGAATGTAGCTCGGCGGCAAATTGAACGCGAAACTGTCCGGATTGTCAGTGGGGCGCAGTTCCACTCCGTAAATGTACGGAACACCGCGGTGCTGCATGAAATCGATGGAGGTTCCCGAAGCGGGATCTGAAAAATGGACGAGCTGAATGCTTTTCAACACTTTCACGCGCTTATGGCTTACACATCATTTCAGAGATAGTTCCGTAGCTGTAAGACACCCCAGTCGTGTTTTTGATCGCCATGGCAGCCTCACGCGCAGCGCTTTGCTGTAAAAATCGATTCTTATAGTTGGCAGACCCAAAAAATGTAGTTTGTAGTCCGGCAGACCCAAGTTGTCTAGTTTGTAGTCCTGCAGACCCACCTGATCCTGATAGTTCTCAGTCCTCTCATTTGTGTAGCCCCACGGCGAAAGAAGAAGCTGTCCGTAGGAGTGAAGACTGATGTACACCATCGGATTCGCGATCTGCCACGTGAAAAAGTCTTTCAGGCCTCGAATTTCAGGCTCCGAGTACGGATGGGATCCCATGTAGATGTTGGAGCACGGCGTTCTGTTGGCTCCCGCTTCTCCTGAAATGAAGTGCTCGTCTGAAAATCTGCCCCAACGCCACCTACCCCATCTGTATCCCCAGTTACGATTCGCGTCGGCTCCCATACACCACCGGTTCACAGTGGTGTTCTTGCTGCGAGTTTTTCTCCACAAACGATCCTAAATAATTGTTTCAATGCTTTTTGGGGCGATGTTTGACCTACAAATGACCGCGAATACTCGTATCCATCCGGGTTGACTTGCGGGATGACGTACCAGTCGAACTTGTCAAGGTTGGCGGTGACACGTGGATTCTTGCCGTACTCGCTCACGATCTTTCGGATCATGAACAGTGCGACGGCGGGCGCGATCCATTCGCGCGCGTGCACTCCGGCGTCGACGATAATCGATGGCTTCTCGGGAGACGTCTTGCCCGGCGGGTGGATCTGGAACACTAGAAAATCCCATCTAGACCATTCCCACGCGTACTTTGACTCCATAGATGCTTTTACCCTCCGATGACGTGGCAACCTTCAACATCTGAACCATATCCGGTTTCTGGGTGGAGAGAAGAGTCATGAATGTCACCATCTGAAATTTTGACCTTACTACTCCACTTCCCCTCAGAATCCCAAGGCTTACATCATCGTAAGAGTGGTACATATTCGTGTCAAAGTCTTGCCACGTCTGCATTGGGCTCCGTTTACGTCTTCTGATGGTATTCTGAACCATTGCACTGCGTTCGGCGTTTATTTGACTGAAAATCACGGCTTCATCATTTTCAGATGGCTTCTCGGTGAATTCCAGACCTTTGAATGTCAGCCTCGAGCATTTTCAGAGTCTCCAACTCGCTGGAAGTGAGAAGGGAGCGGAACTTTTGAAGAAACTCCGGAGCGACAAGAATATCGGCGTATGGGTTCGACTTTGACGGCTCCGCCCACACATCCAACAGAAGACGTGCACGATTCGTTCTCTGAAACTACACAGTTTTCTAGGCTGAAAATGGATATCTGAAAATGAACCTCATCCAGCTCGACGTCGTATTCTTCGAGCTTCTCCATCGTTTTCGCACTCACGTCTACCTTGAATCGATGTAAAGTGTACCTGGAATCGAGAATTTTTGAAATTTTTAGGTTACGGTAGCCCACCCGCTATAATCGGTCTGCTGTGAATCACCGGACGATCTGATGACGTGGCAAGACGTGGTAGTGGTCCATACCGCCAAAGCGACCACCAGCAGCAGGTGCCACGTCATTGTGGACCCTGAACTCGAAAATTTCGAAATTTTGCGAGAGAAAACTCGGAAAATGATGACGAAAGGAGGGTCGAAATGAAAAGACAGAAACTGACATTTGATCCCAAAAGATATCTGAGACAGATTACAACACAGGGCTCTCGAGAGGGAGCCTGGCTCCCCGAGCCCCCCGATCAGTGAGAAAAAACACAGAATCGAAGGAACAAAGCAGCCGATGACGAGAAAAACCGATTTTTTCAACTGTGTGGATTGATCTTTGGGACTTCTGAAGTTGAGAAATAGGAAAGAAAAGGGTGCTTTTTCAGAAAAATGTTTTATATTGAAGCCTGTGGGGATGTTTATATTAAAAAACTTGTACTATAAATCTGGCCGTATCCGTCTGTTTAACCATTTTTTATTTCATCTCGACAACTTCTTCTCTATATATTTTTGAATGAACGCTGAATAAGAAGCAAGAAGAAGAAGTCAAGAAAAGGTGATCCAGACAGGGATTGGGTCTGCTAGGCTACAAACTACAAAATTTGGGTCTGCTAGATTGGGTCTGCTGCACTACAAACTACAAGCTTTAGGTCTGCTAGTGCGCCGTTTGGGTCTGCTTGACTACAAACTACAACATTTGGGTCTGCAAGTGAGCGATTTGGGCCTGCCATGCTACAAACTACACACTTTGGGTCTGCTAGATTGGGTCTGCTGCACTACAAACTACAATATTTGGGTCTGCTAGATTGGGTCTGCTGCACTACAAACTACAATATTTGGGTCTGCTAGATTGGGTCTGCTGCACTAAAAACTACAATGTTCGGGTCTGCTCATCGGGAAGGCGCATTTTCCAGGGAGAAGCGAGAAACTGGTAGACGAAGGAAAGTAGGAGAGACTAACTGAATCCTCTTCATTTTCACCCTCCAAACCGCCGCCATCTGTGAGCAATTTCGTCAACGAATTCGCTCTTCTTCTTGTTGTGTGTTCTGAAGAAGACCAGAAGGTCGTCTCCGAAAAGCAAGAAGACGAATAAAAGCGGCCATATGTTTATATGAAATCCGCTTCTTATTGCCTTTTATTTATTTCTTCTTCGGCCTCTTCGCGGCGGGACCATTTGGCGGGGAAAGGGAGAATCGAACTTTGGCATTTCAAATCTTCAAAAAGAAAAAAGAAAAACGCAACAAAACGAAGTTGTTAGTCGAGATGAAGAAAACAATTCAAGTGGCCGGAAATTGTTGAGGAACTTGGTTTTTCACTTGATTTTTCACGGAAAAACCAAAAAGTTTCAACCTGTTCTAGAGAAAACTAAAGAAAACTGTCTAGAAGAGTACTTTTCAATGAAAATGAAACAAAGAGGTGTAATAATACGTAAAATGTTATTACTGCGGAGGCCCCCCTTCTCAAGTTCTGAAAACCCGTTCTTGCCCCCCTTACCAAGTTATCAAAAGGCTTCTACTGATAGTGAAGTGATGAATCTTACGCGTTTCTTTCCGCCGCATCTAGTTTCAAGATCAACTTTTGCAGAACAGATTTTCAGAGAAAATGTGCGGGTGTGTGTGTGGAAAACGAGAAGAATGAGCATTTGAAAAGAGTTTTATGCACACTGGTAACCAATAAGAAACGAGAGGGAAAAAACTGGAAGTACCAGTTTTCCGGAAGCAAACAAATCGAGCGAGGAGCGGCGAGAACTTTTGACTCTTCAAGCCAAATCACAAATATTTGTCCAAGATCAGTTCAGTCTGAAGGTGCTCCGTGAACGGTGTCAACACATTTGCATTTTCTGTTTTGTTGAGGGAGCTGAAAATCTGCAAATTCGAGGCGTGCAGAAGTTGGGTCTGCGAAACTACAAACTACATTATTTGGGTCTGCTGGTTGGGTCTGCTAAACTACAAACAACATTATTTGGGTCTGCGAAGCTACAAACTACACCACTTGGGGCTGCTAGTTGGGTCTGCTGACTATAATTTAGGCTTGCAAATTGCAATGAGCTTACAGCTTACATCGGAATGCCACGAATTTCATATTAAATTCAGAATAAGCCATTTTTATCCCATTTTTCTAATTGAATTCTGCGAATTTTAAATGTCGTCATCCTCAAGTATAGCATGTTCTATTCCTTTTCCTTTTTTCCCTTCATATGTGCCAGTTGTCCTGAAAACCGGAAGTTTTTGGCAAAAAAATCCTTTTTGAACGAACCGCCAATCTGAAGCGTTCGTTGGAGCGCAATTGCATAGCACCCACGTTGTCAATTTCATTTTTCAACCCAATTTGTTTCGTTTTCTCACTAATTTTCGCTGAAATTCGCTCAAAACCGTCGAAATTCCACATATTCCACTAGTTTCTTTTCAGTTGTTCACATAAAATGCAACAAAGGTCGACGAAATGAGCGATGAGTCACTTGAAATCAATATCGATCTCGACGGACCGTCGGGCGCCAACAATCACGTGAACCACGAGCCGCCAGCTGAAATCCTCCAACAAATTCAAAATCCTCCAGCACCGGTATCGATTGATTTTCGATTTAGAGACAGAAATGGACGTCTGTACCGTTTTCAGCCCGAAAATCCGCCGCAACCAGGTCAAAATGCAGCTCAACCAGGCGCAGCACAGCCGAATAACACGACACCAGCACAAAACAACCATCTGAATGCCGCCCGGTTGGTTTATTGACCTACTAATCCGAAAATACTGAAGAAAATCGCAATCGTCGCCTGGTTAGTTTCAGTGATCGGTTATTCCACGCAATGTTGGTCCGGGTAGCGCTGAAGTACAGTGGGAGAGTCAATCTGAAATGGAGGCAGTTCATCGAAGGATTCATCTTGTTCACTGTAAGCTTTCACTGTTCTTCTTGTGCAGAAACGATAAGTTGGCGTTTCCAGGGACTTCTTCTCCTTTCCTCGTTGTTTTTCGTGCATTTCGCGTTCACAAGCTCACCCGCCTCGTGTCTCGACCAAATGGAAGCTGACTGGATACGAAAAGGCATCGTGCGAATCGAAGTGGTGCGAAATTTGAAAGTTCTCGAGGAGAAGGAGCGATTTATCAATGCGTACAGTAAGTTCACATTTTCTACCAGAAGCTATTGAAAACCATTTGTTTAAGTAAGTGAGAAATCGCAAAAAGTTTGCCATTTCAACGTGGCTGACGTTTTTCGATTCGGACCTTCCGTTCTTCCACCCGCAGCCGATAGACCGAGGCATCCTCTGAAATCCAGCAATCCATCGGTAAGGTTGCTTTGAAAACTAACATTTTTCTAGAAGCGCAGAAATTTCAGATGAAACCAATGAGCTACTACTCCTCCGTGCTCTCTTTCCTTCGTCCTCAACTATTCTTCGACGTGGAGCCCGAGCATTTCAGTGTAAGTGAATGGATTCTTCAGAAATCACCCGAATTGTGTGATTTTCAGACGCAAAGGTATATTGATGAGATCGAGGAAGTCGAATATCAAGATCCACTAGAAGCGGAGGCTTTCATGGCGTTTCAAAACTTGCTCAAAGGTCAGATCTAGTGATGGTTTCAGCCCTGAACTGCCAGAATTTTCAGATCGAGATATTGCCGAGTACGAGTACATGTATCGAGTCGAATACGCGATGCTCTACGGTCTTTTGCGACTACCGCCGGATTACCGAGATGAGCACGGAATTCCGACCACGTGGATTAGGGTAGGTGTTGGAAAGCTTTGGAAAGCTGAAAAATGTAAAAGTGAGGTTTCTAACATGTGGAAAACCGAGGAAAATGCCGGAAAACAGAATGTCTCAAGTGAAATCGAATCGGAAACTGACATAAGATTGGCAAATCGGGCTTCCTCTTCCAGATCGACTCGAAATCGCACTGCTTCGGCGACCAACTCTCTCGTCTCATGATGCGATTGTTCGTGGGATACGAGGACGCCGTCGTGGCAGCTCTCCGCGCCCAGGCTCACAATCTGTCGCTAGTCCACCCGGAAACGCACAGTATGGGATATCTGCACAACCTGCAGACGCACGACCACTTCCATTTTGTCTCGAACTCACTCGGAAAGGCGAGCTACTTCACGGCGGGCATTCTGATGATCATATTTGTGAGTTTCAATGTCTCCAAGTTCTTTTTTAGAAAAGAAGAATATTTTCAGACATTTGCCATTTCGATGCTCCTCCGGTTCTCCCATCATCAGATATTCGTGTTCATCATCGATTTGCTGCACATGTTCGAACTTCAGCAGCCGCTGAATCCGCCCGTGGCTCCGCTGGTCACCGTTGTGCTCGCACTTGTTGGTAAGTATATTCCGGACTTCACACTAGTGCCACGTCACACCATCTCACGGTTCCACACACCCCACTTCTCGTTCGCTTCTCGCACTTCTCAATACCCGCAGAAACAGGCCTTTCAGGCATGGAGGCGATCATGGCCGAGGTGTTCAACGACACCTCCATCGCGTTCTACGTCATCCTCATCGTCTGGATCGCCGACCAGTACGACGCGATATGCTGCCACTCGGCGACGTCGAAAAAGTTCTGGCTACGCTTCTTCTACATGTACCAGTTCTTCTTCTACTCGTACCAATACCGATTCGCCGGCCAGTACGGCGGCCTGGCGCTTCTCACGTCGTCGATGTTCATCCTACACTCGATGGTCTACTTCTTCCACCACTACGAAATGCCGCTCATTCTGTATCAGGATCGTGTGTCACAAGTGCTCGCAGATCTACACCAACCGCAGGTGGGCTCAAAAATAATCCACATCGACATGTGCTGCTCGGGGCGAGAAAAATAAGCCCTCCCATCGCGAGCTGCTCAAAAAGTCAGATGACCTGAAAAGTGAGCGGGAGAGGGTGCTCTTTCTCTGTCATAACGCATTCTATCCTTTTCCCCTCCGCCTCCCTCTATTTCCCCCCATCTTTTTTCTCGTTTGACATCTGGATCGGATTTGAGAATCTTTCCTGATTCCTCACTGCTTCTATTTCTCGACAATTTTCCGCGAAAACCGCTGAAAAGCCCCCCTCGAGGCTACTCTTCTGCTTCGATAAAAGTAATGGAAAATGTGCAATGTTTTCTTTCCTTCTCCTCTTTTTTCCTTCTCCGTCTCATTTCCTCTTCATTTCCGCCGAAGAGGGTCCGAAGGAAGAGGGGGAAAACGAGTGGGAGAAGGAAGAAAATAAGAAAATAAGAAGTTTTCTGTCCATCTCCCCACTCTCTCTCTCTCTCTTTTTTGCCCAAAATTCAATTACCAGAGCACATCATTTTCTTTCGCGCCTTCCTTCTTCTTCTCCTCCGTTTTCCTTTCTAGCAGAGAGAAAACTTTTTCTCGCATCCTTCGCTTCTTCCTTTTTCAGCTTGTTTTGGGTACGAAATGTCCATCTTTTCGAGACGAAAACAAGAAGAAGAAGAAGAAGTTGTGTGGGAAAATGCAGTCCAGAAAACATTAAGATTGAATGATGGGCTCTTCTTCTTTTCCTTTTTCCCCTCTTTTTTTCCGTCGAGTTTTTGAGCCCTCATTTGGCATTCTTGGGGGTTTCCGAAGAACGAAACTCAGTGTAGTGGGGGGGGGGGGGGGGGGGGGGGGGGAAATTTTTGATGGACGACTTGTTTTTTCTTTCTTTCTTTCCCGCTTTTCGAGCTAGACAGGATTTGGTGTTAGATTATAGATGAGCACTTTCGGGAAGTTCTGGAAAGACTGGAAATCGCCTTTTTATCAGTTTTCTGCCGAATGCTCCTCGATTGTTGACTTCCGGTCGTCGTAACACCTGTTTGTAGGTGCTCACGAACATTTTCGTAATTCCGTGCTATTTCCTTCTCCTCCTTCTCCTCTTCGGAAATGAGCTCGCCTCATTTGAAAGTGACAACGTCAACTGGACGGAGACGACGTCTTCAGAAGAGACAACCACCTCCACGACGACGACGTCATCTTCCTTCCTTTCTTTCTTTCCCCATTTCTTCCGTCCCGTCAATTTTGCCCTTTTTGACGGAAAATGAATGGGATTCTGAAGTCAACTTCCTCCTTCTTCTCCCTTCTTTTCGTCTTATTCATAAAATGCACTGCAAACATTGGGTTTTTCATACCCAAACCGTGTTTGACTTTGAAAGACGAACACTGTCTGTGCACGCCGCCTTTCGAAGACGCAAATTCGCCTTCAAAACTCGATTTCTGAGCTCTCCAGAATTCGCAACGACGTCGTCGTCGTCGTCGTCGACGATGACATTTTCAATGGTCTCTAGAAAATCCCGAAATCCAGAGAAATGCCACGAATCCTGTCGTCCTCGGGAATTCCGATGAATCCTTCATAAACATAATCCTACTATTATTAGCCCCGGCGTTATTTCCACGCATGTACACTTGAAATTAGTTTCATCTGAATTGCCGAGAAACAGGATGTTTGAAAGGGAAGGGGGGGACTGACGTCGTCTTCGAGACTTTCCGCTTCCTTACCTCCTTCCCCTCCCCGCAAACGTCATATTTCGCTGAAAATGACAAGTAGGTGATTCATTCTCGACGCTCCGGTAACTTTCATTACCGGCGGTGTGGGAAGAAAAACGCAAGCGCACACGGCTTATATTGTTATTCGTAACAATAATTATTCGGTTGATAACGGAATGCCAGCACACCACATGCTAATCAGATTGATGATGAAAAATGTGAAGAGACCATCGCACAACACACTGAACAAAAACGACAAAATCGTGTTGGTGACTGTTTTAGCGACGAGCCCCTTTCTGGTCTTTCGATAACTCTTACTAAATGCGCATTTCCGGTGCACTCTCTCTCTCGTTCACTCGGCCCGCCTGTCTGAAGTCAGTATGCGTTTGTATGCATGTGTGTGTGTGAGCAAACACTGAAAAGAATGAAAATGGATAGGAAAGGAGGAGGAGAAGAGTATTATTTGTTTGTGAGTGACCGCCACCGCCGCCGCGCGCTCGCCCAGGACCCCCGGCTTTCACCCTCTGTTTCTCTCCTTTTCCGCCCTCTCTTTGTCCTCATTTTCTCATTTTCTACTCCTCCGCCGCCTCCAACTCACCGTCCGCATATCTATGCGTTTTTCCCATTTTTTCTTCCCTCTCGCTCCCCACTCTCTGGCTTCTGCGCACAGGTGTGTGTATTTTCGGTGACTTCCTACACACTATTTTTGGGGGGGGGGGGGGGGGCTCTTTCTTTGACCCGGCGAGCTGGTTCGAGTGCTCCTTCGCTCGCTAGTGGTCGAACAGGTGATCCCGTCCCAGCCATTTCTGGCCTGAGAGTGGAAGTTGGAGCACCGGTGTTCTAGAAAAGCAAGATCTCCCTGCCTCCACAGAGACGGAGACCATCTGATTCGTGGCCAATCCAATTAACTTTGTCGTCGTCGTCGTCGTCCTCCTCCTCCTCTTTTCTTTCTTTTGGATGTTTATGTGGCGACTACTAGTAATTTGGGTCTAATTGGCTTATAAGTCATCCTCTTCGCTGGCCTCCTCTTCTTTTTCTCTCTTATTCCCTCACATTTGCAGTTACAGAACGGAATGGGAACTGTCGAAGTGCAAACGATCACAGTGGCGATTCACAATCGGCAAGCGCAGGCCGCCGTAGCGGCAGCCCAAGCCGAGGCGCAGTCACAACAAATTGAGGTCGGCGAGCAGGCCGTCGGTGAGGCGGAACGGCCCGCGGGAGACGCCTCGCTTCGTGGCGCTGCCTCGTTCCAATCGCAGACCATCGTGAGTTATCGAAACGATCGTTCCATGCGAAACGCCGTGTTTCCTTGCAGAATGGTGAGCCGCTGAGCCCGTCGAGCGTCTTCGATGCACGAGGACCGAACCTTATAGTTCCAGGTACCGATATTGAGCTGACAAACGTTCTAGCCAAGTTCCGACTTTCAGAGTCGCCCAACGCTCCATCCACGTCATCATCATCATCACAAGCCAACGATACGCAACGGGAGCCGCAGAACGCGGTCGAACTAATTGCTCACCAGATCGTCGACGATGCCATGAACGAGCTGTTCAACCAGGAATAAGTGTCCGACGCTTGCTCTACCTTCTTCTTTCCTCCCCCCTCATTTCTCTTGTCACTATCATTCCAAACTCCCCAGTCAAAAGGTTCCTTTCTCGAAGTTTGCCAAACCACAAAAACAACGCTAAATCCGCTCGATTACAATTGTTCTTCTTGCTAAAACTGTTTTAAAGTGTAGTTACTGTTAGCTTAGAAACACATGATACAAATGGGTATTTCAATTTCTTCTCTTCCCTCCACCACACCTCCGTTTTCCCATTGAAATAATTTCCATGAAATTGTGATAGCTTCTTTCTACCCCCGTTTCCGTCTGTTTGAACTTTTTCTCCGCTGTGCACTTTTCTTATCTAATTACTATGATATTCCTATCGTTTTTTAAAATTCTGGATTGTAAGTAGTAGAGCTGGACCTCGATAAAGTCTTAGCTTTCGGTAGATTTTCGATCGATTATCATAATTTGTTTATTCTTTTTCTTTTTGGCTGGTTCTCAATATCTGCTCCATACCGATGCCCCCACACAGAAACCCCCCGACTGCTTCCCCCAATTTTTGTCTGTGGGCCGTCCGGAAGGAAGTTTCTTCGTGTGTCGTCTCCGAAAACACACGCAAACACTTGAAAGGAGGAGAAGAAGAAGAAGGAGGGGGTCATCGAAAATGAGCAAAAAGGGACTGGACCCGCCCCCAAGAGATTTCGCTTCTCTGGCCACGATGGCGGCGTTTTTTTGGTGCCCACCACACAAAAAAAAATGGATGGGGGCGAAAGGGGGAGTGACCACACACAGCCAGACAAACAGACGTCTCTTGCTCGGACCTTCTGGACGGCGGCTCCCAGTGAGCAGAAGAAGGTCTTCTAGACTCGTCGAGTGCGGTGCAAACCTTGAGGTCCGCCCCTGTTTCACGGTGTAACGCGTCACGTGACCGAAATCGCGACTCCACTTTTTCGTTTTTGCACCAGTCGCCAACGTCCAATTTTCGGTCTTTTTCTGAAACAGCGTGAGTGACGGGACAGTTGCGTCAGTTTTAAAGATATAGTCACCACAATTCAAGGGGGTGTTCAACTTCGAGTCCTGAATCCGATGCCAAAAACGTCGATTCATGAATCGGGTCACGTGACGCGTTACACTGTGGTTGAAAAACTAACTATCGAACCCGAAAGCTAGTCGAAAAAAAGGAGCAAAGAATGCTTCCAACTTCCTGGTCACTCTCTCTCTTGGACCCCCCCCCCCCCCCTTTGTGCGCGTAGTTTGAAGAAGAGCGCGCTGATTGTTTTCGTTTTTCCCTTGCCGGCGGGAAGTGAAGTCCCGTCCCCGACTACCATCATGCGAAATGAAGAATTGGTTGTAGTCGTCCTCGTCGTCCTCGCCGCTTGATGTTTGAAGTTTGAAGTCGTTGTTTTTCATCTCTCCCCCACTCGGTCTTTCGAACTCTCTCTCTCTCTCTCCCTTCGAATCGATCTCTTCTGCTCGACGTCGTCGTCGTCGTCGGTCGGTTGGTTTGGTTGGTTCATCGAAAAGAAAAAAGAAAACCGAGAAGCCCTTCCCTTCCGGCGCGAGGGGACAAAAGTGCAAAATCCTCCCATTTCTCCCTCTTTTTTTGACACTTTGTGAGCCGGCCCCCAAAAAGAAGAAGGCTCAGCGCGATTCGATTAGACGCCCCCCTCCCCCTTTTTTTTGCGCGCGCTTTTCTGGACCACCAGAAGGTCTCACTCTCTTCCAGAAATGTCCCTCCCGACGCCACAGTATCGTCTCAGCGCGATCCGCGCGCACGACGTCTACGAACCGGCCGAGGACACCTTCCTGCTCATCGACGCCATCGAGAAGGACATCAAGGTTCGGTTGATCGTCGTCAAATCATCCATTTTCTTCTGGTTTCCAGGAAATCCGTTCGCGAAACCCGAAGCTGGTGCTCGAAATCGGATGCGGATCGGGCGTCGTGTCGACGTTCGTCAATCAGGCGCTCGGTGGAAACGTGACGTCTGTGGCGACGGACTTGAATCCGCACGCGCTTGATGTGACACTCGAGACGGCGAAACTCAACGACATCAAGATTGACGTCGTCCGCACCGACTTGTACGCCGGACTCGAGAATCTGAACGGAAAGGTATTGAAGAGAAGGGAACAACGCCTTCTGAATTCCACTTTCAGGTCGACTTGCTGCTCTTTAACCCGCCGTACGTGCCGACTGAAGAGGAGCCCAAGACGAACGTGGAGCTGACGTACGCGGGCGGCCGCACCGGACGATCCACACTCGATCGGCTTCTGCCACGCATTCCGGACCTCCTGTCGCCGTCGGGCGTCTTCTACCTCGTCGCGCTGCACGCCAACGACATCCCGTCGCTTCTGAAGCAGCACGCCGACCGTCTCACCGCCTCCGTCTCAATGGAGCGTCGTTGCGGCATCGAGCATCTGTACATTTTGAAGTTTGTGAACAATTCGTCATCACGTACTTCTGAATAAAAGAGTGTCTGCCTTGTGCTTAAGTGTGGCTCACACTGGTCACACCGGCTAGAAACGGGAAATTGTGCCGACAACGAAGATAAGACGAAATATAAAAAGGAGCATCTGATAAGGCTGGAGTACATCTAGCCATGCTTCTAGTCTCGATTCCCCTTGTTCTAGCGTTTTCCGGTAAGTTTCACAGAATTCAGAAGTGTCCCCGGACCGGTCACCCCCTCCCTCCAGGTCAATCTCGTCCCCTGCTCCCGAGTTTCAGCCATTTTCAGCCGCCGCCAGCGCTTCTGAATGCAATCAGAAGACGTTCAAGACGGGAACTGTTTGTGTTTGTGACATTAGTCAGTGTGACGAAATTCCGGCCATCGATTTGACGCAGGGACAAGCTGCCACGTTTACGACCGCCAATTCTGGCGCCCGACTGCACCGCGACGTTGTTTATCCGACGGACAACGATCCCGGTGTGTCGCAAACGCGCTCTACCGCACTTTTCGGCCTAGAGTGCGTTGGAGCGCACTTTCAGACTCGCAAAACTTTCAGTGACAAGTCTCCACCTGACGATCGACTCGTCGAAAAAGTACCAAACGATTCAGGGCTTCGGATCCACGTTTTCCGACGCCGCGGGCGCCAATCTGAAAAGTCTTCCAGACAAATTGGCCGACTCGATTCTACGGCAATACTTTTCCGATTCAGGTGAGGTCCCCAGTTTGACTGAAAATGACTGGAAATGACTGAAAATGACTGAAATTTAGGCCTGAATCTGCAATTCGGACGAGTTCCCATCGCCAGCAACGACTTTTCCAGTCGAGTTTACAGCTATAACGATGTGCCAGAGGACTATGAGATGACACATTTCAGCCTGGTAAAAGAGGACTATCAGTGGAAGGTGGGTCCCAGATCTGAAATTCCAGCACCCACAAAACAAGGCTGAAACACTTTCAGATCCCTTACATGCAGATGGCTCAGAAATACAATCACGATCTGAAGTTCTTTGCGGTTCCGTGGAGCGCTCCGGGATGGATGAAGACGACGAACTCGACGTCCGGCTATGGTTCGTTGATCGGACAGAACCAGGGAAGCTACCATAAGGCTTACGCAAAGTATTTCATCAGGTAGGTCAAATCCATTTCCCACTGTTTGATCTACAAGTTGTTTGTTGGTAGATTTCTGGAGGAGTACGGTAAGAACGGCATCTCGTTCTGGGGACTGTCGACCCAAAACGCGCCGACCAGCGGGTCGGACAAGAAGGATAAGGTGCAGTCGATGCTGTTCACGGCTGAAACTCAGCGCGACTTTCTGAAATTGGACTTGGGACCGGCGCTCAAAGAATCGGCGGTTGGCAAAGATGTGAAGGTGCTCATTATGGACGACAATCGGGGAAACCTGCCGAAGTGGGCCGATACGGTGCTGAAAGACAAAGAGACGGCGTCGTATGTGTCGGGAATTGGTGTGCACTCTTATCAGGACTCGGAAAGCGATAAACATTTGGACGACACTCACAAGAACCACCCGGATGTGTTCATTTTGGGCACAGAGGTGAGTGGGGGTGGAAAAAGACGGGAAAAGAAATCCGCAGTCAGCAGGATTCGAACCTACGCGGGCAGAGCCCAATTGATTTCTAGTCAATCTCCTTAACCACTCGGACATGACTGCACGCCAGCACCGGCGCCGCGGGGGAATACAAGTGGACGGTGGTTTGGGGAGCGAGAGATAGATCGAGAGGGAGAGAGAAAACGAATGCAAAAAAAGCCCCGTGTTTAAAACAGTGATTCCCAGGCCAGCGAGGGTTACAAGCAGAAAGATGTCGAGTACGGCTCGTGGGACCGAGCCGAGGACTACACGTCGGACATTCTGGACGATCTGAACAACTGGCTCGTCGGCTGGACGGAACGCAATCTGGTTCTCGACGCGCAGGGCGGTCCGTCGTGGGTGTCCGACTTCGCCGACGCTCCGATCATCGCGTTCCCGGCACTCGCGCAGTTCTACAAACAGCCAATGTTCTACGCGATCGCACATTTCAGGTCAGTGTCACTAGAGTGTAGTTTGTGTGAACACGTGGAAGAGTTTCGGGAACTAATAGTAAACTAGGCCACCAATGCTATACGCTTTGGGTCTCGCAGCGATTTTTTTTTGTGATCTATTTATCGCGCGCGCAGCAAGTCGCACTAGTAATCGATATTCCCATCTTGGGGCGTGGCCTAGTTTTCCAAACTCTTCCATCTCCACCACACTCCCCTATTCCAGTCATTTCATCAAACCGGGCGCGGTTCGCATCGACCATTCGCTCAACTATCCGACCTACGACATTCAAAAAAGCGCCTTCCTGAACCCGGACGGCACGAAAGTCGTCGTCCTGCTCAACAAGAGTCTAGTGAGTCTTCTGAAAATTGATGGCCATCTGGAAATGGAACATTTTCAGCTCGCCCCCTACAACATCAGTGTTAAAGACGCGCAAAACGCCAGAGACCACTACCAAGTGCACATTTCGCCGCGCTCAATAGTCACTTTGTACATTCAGAACTGAAGTGTCGTCATAAAACCGCTTTTTTCCGTTTTTCCTTTCGATTCCGTTTCGGTCACACGTGTTCTGTGCACCATTAGTTGCCGATTAGAAACCCCCCGTCGGCAGTGATAAGCGCCCCTTCGATTTTCAGTCTTCCCCCCTACCAACATGCCGAAATTTCGCATTCTTTCCACTTTGCTCCTTGGATTCGTCGCGTTTTGTGGGTTTTTTCATTTTTCTGAAACGTGCTGAAAATTTCAGCAGTCTCCAATGCGGCGGATTGTACGGAGAAGTCGTTCAAAACCGGAACGGTCTGCGTTTGCGGAATGGACTTTTGCGATGAGGTATATCTTGAAAACGGAAAGAGCTGGAAAAAAGGTGTCAACTGCAAAAATGTAGCTGAAAACAAGAGGAACATTTTGTTAGTTGACAACTTTTTCACATCTCTTCTGGTTTTCGAGATACGCAACTTTCTACTTGAGATTCCCGCCCTGGACATCACAATGGGTCAAGCGGCCGTCTACACGTCGTCACACTCCGGAGCACGTCTTCATCGCGACGTCGTCTACGCTACCGATACCGAGCCTTGTGAGAAGCGTCTGAAAAGTCTGAAACTCGATTTTTCTTGCAGTCGGAACGCTGCACCTGACGATCGACTCGTCGAAAAAGTACCAAACGATTCAGGGCTTCGGATCCACGTTTTCCGACGCCGCGGGCGCCAATCTGAAAAGTCTTCCCGACAAATTGGCCGACTCGATTCTTCGGCAATACTTTTCCGATTCAGGTGAGGTCCCAGTTTGGCTGAAAATGACTGGAAATGACTGAAAATGACTGAAATTTAGGCCTGAATCTGCAATTCGGACGAGTTCCCATCGCCAGCAACGACTTCTCGAGCCGAGTCTACAGCTATAACGATGTGCCCGACGACTATGAGATGCAGAATTTCAATTTGAGCAAAGAGGATTTTCAGTGGAAAGTGAGCCCATAAATAGGAAAAGTGCTGAAATTCCAGTTGGAGCATTTTCAGATTCCGTACATTCAGAGTGCTCAGAAATACAATCCCAATCTGAAACTGTTCGCGGTGCCTTGGAGTGCGCCAGGTGGGATTTTAAGCCTGTTTCAGAAAAATACTGAAAAACTACAGGTTGGCTGAAAACGACGAAACAAATGGATGGTCCGGGCGCTTTGACCGGAAAAGCTGGCGATACCTATCACAAGGCTTACGCGAAGTATTTCATCAGGTAGGTCAAATCCATTTCCCCATTTGATCTACAAGTTGTTTGGTAGATTTCTGGAGGAGTACGGTAAGAACGGCATCTCGTTCTGGGGACTGTCGACCCAAAACGCGCCGACCAGCGGGTCGGACAAGAAGAATAAGGTGCAGTCGATGCTGTTCACGGCTGAAACTCAACGCGACTTTCTGAAACTGGACTTGGGACCGGCGCTCAAAGAATCGGCGGTTGGCAAGGACGTGAAGGTTCTCATTATGGACGACAATCGGGGAAATCTGCCGAAGTGGGCCGATACGGTCGGTTTTTTTCAGTTTCAGCCGGAGGTTAGAACGTTTGCTGGTTCTAGGTGCTGAAAGACAAAGAGACGGCGTCGTATGTGTCTGGAATTGGTGTGCACTCTTATCAGGACTCGGAGAGCGATAAACATTTGGAAGAGACCAACAAGAATCATCCGAATGTGTTCATTCTGGGCACCGAGGTGAGATCAGATAAGTCTCGGCGATAGGGACTAGGTTTGGGATTCTAGGCCAGCGAGGGGTACAATCCGAAGGACACTTCTGTCGAGTACGGATCGTGGGACCGAGCCGAGGACTACACGTCGGACATTCTGGACGATCTGAACAACTGGCTCGTCGGCTGGACGGAACGCAATCTGGTTCTCGACGCGCAGGGCGGTCCGTCGTGGGTGTCCGACTTCGCCGACGCTCCGATCATCGCGTTCCCGGCACTCGCGCAGTTCTACAAACAGCCAATGTTCTACGCGATCGCTCACTTCAGGTCAGTGTCACTAGAGTGTAGTTTGTGTGAACACTTGGAAGAGTTTCGGAAACTAAACTAGGCGAACACAAGGGGCCGGGCTTAGTTAGATAATTGCGTGATCAAGATAGATGCCAGACAAAGAGAGGAGGTGCTACCCAAAGGGGGCGTGGCTTAATTAGATAATTACGAGATCAAGATAGATGTCAGACAAAGAGAGGAGGTGCTACCCAAAGGGGGCGTGGCTTAATTAGATAATTGCGTGATCAAGATAGATGCCAGACAAAGAGAGGAGGTGCTACCCAAAGGGGGCGTGGCTTAATTAGATAATTGCGTGATCAAGATAGATGCCAGACAAAGAGAGGAGGTGCTACCCAAAAGGGGCGTGGCTTAGTTAGATAATTGCGTGATCAAGATAGATGCCAGACAAAGAGAGGAGGTGCTACCCAAAGGGGGCGTGGCTTAATTAGATAATTGCGTGATCAAGATAGATGCCAGACAAAGAGAGGAGGTGCTACCCAAAAGGGGCGTGGCTTAGTTAGATAATTGCGTGATCAAGATAGATGCCAGACAAAGAGAGGAGGTGCTACCCAAAGGGGGCGTGGCTTAGTTAGATAATTGCGTGATCAAGATAGATGTCAGACAAAGGGAGGAGGTGCGAGCCAAAGGGGGCGTGGCTTAATTAGATAATTACGAGATCAAGATAGATGCCAGACAAAGAGAGGAGGTGCTACCCAAAAGGGGCGTGGCTTAGTTAGATAATTGCGTGATCAAGATAGATGCCAGACAAAGGGAGGAGGTGCGAGCCAAAGGGGGCGTGGCTAATGAGAGGTGCGAACCAAAAGGGGGCGTGGCTTGTTATAGTCAATGTAGTCAATTCGGCTGAAAATGGAAATGAACCTGATTTTAAAGCCAAAGAAAAAGTCATGGTTTCCATTCGAAAAAGGAGCAGAGTCAAAATAAGTAAGTAACATCGAACTTGCAGTCACTTCATCAAACCGGGCGCGCAGCGAATCGAGCACTCTCTGAACGTCATCGAACTCGAAGTCGAGTCGTCGGCGTTTTTGAATCCCGACGGCTCTAAAGTCATTATAATGCTCAACAAGGGATCCGTGAGTGTCCGGCTACTACCCGATTTTCAGCCAATTCCAGCCCACATTTTCAGTTGGTCTCCACAGAGCACACAGTGGTCGTTCAGGACGCCGCCGACAACCGAAACCACTACCAATTCAAACTTCCGCACCGAAGCATCACCACTCTGTACATTCAGACTTCCAATTTCTAGCGTTTACAGCTGAAAACACGAATGAAGACGTCTATATTCGGATTCTCACCGCTTCTTCTTCTTCTTGACGTCTTCTTGAATATCATTCTGATCCATAGTGAAAACTGGGCGCGAATCCAGTTTTCTTATCACAATTCTCGCTTTCCCGCTTTTCGCCACTTTATTATCTTTGTTATTTTCTTATTTTCCCCCAAATTCGCCCGTGTTTTCCAGTCGGTAAACCATGAAAACCACCGTTTTCGGGTCAATTCTCGTTGGACTCTCATTTTGCACTATCGCCAGTCTTGCACTTACCCGACAGGATTTGCTGGACCATTTGAAGTATGCGCAAGGTAAAATTGAACTTTATTATTATTACTACCGTACTTAAAACCTGTGTTAGAGCGGCACCCAAAACCCTAAAATCGTAAGGGTCCCTATCTGTGAATTTTTGAAAATTTTTTCCAAAATTAGACGATTGAGAATTGCAGGTTTTACGGTATTTTTCCGAATAGTAGAAAAAAAAACAATTTTTTGAACAGAGACCAGAAACACGTTTGACTCGCGAATTCGGCAGGGCGACTACATGAAACCGATTGGATATGTCGCCGGAAAGTAGGTCAAATTGGTCACATCTTTTGACCTACTTTAATGAATTTTGGGAAAAAAAACCAATTTTTGTAGAAAATCTAGATGGGAAACTAGAATTGTAATGAGAAAAAAATATTTTTTTTTCCAAAAAAATTTTTTTTTAAATTTTAAACTTTGCATTTATTTTGAAACCTTAACAGTGTAGAGCTTGAAATTTGAAAAACAAATTAAAAATGCAAAAAAAGTCAAAAAATTTTGTTTTTTGTCTATAAATCAATTTCAGACCAATTTGGCCGCGAGTTCTGGAACGAGTCCGATCCACAGGCGAATTATTTTTCGACGACGACAACATCGCCTACGTGGTATTCAGTGTTTTTTAAAACATATTTTTAATTAACAAAAATAATTTTTTTTTCAAAAAAAAAATATATTTTTCAATTTCAGGTCCACGATCGAAATGCGGCTGGAATGATTCGAAAAATGGATCGGGAAAAAAATTTCGACACTGTTATGCAGTTTTTGGAAAGATACACCTAATTTGGAAATAATACCAAATTAAAAAATTTTTTTTTTTGAAAAATTTAAATTTTTATTGGAATTGCTTCAGTTAAATTGTAAAAAAAATATAATAATTTGTAAAAATTGTAATTTCAATTTTAGTAATGATAATAATAATAATGAATAAATTGGGTGTTTAGTAATAAAAAATGTTGTCAAAAATAATTTTTTCAAGGAAAGAGGAACCCATAAATCGCAATGGAAATCATCGGAAAATGAAAATTTGAAAAAATAAATTTTTTTTTGTTGGAAAAACCACAATTTGTTAGTTCGGATAGTCATCGGTGAAAATGATTGGCTTGAAAAATTCGAACGCCATCACAATGCACATGACCGCGAAAATGTAGAAGAGCACAAAAAAACCGAGCTCGCGGCCCTGGAATTTTTTTTTCAAAAGACATTTGTATTTGTCTGAAAAAATAGAGTAACTCACTTTCAGAGTGTTCACCAGTTCCTCCTTATTGTACGGATCCTGATCGGTTCCAAGTGTGATTTCTGGAAAAAAATTTTTAAAAAAAAAACAAATTTTTTTTTCGAAAACTTTTCAAAACTTACGAGTTGATCTACGGGCTTGTGTTATCATTTTTTCCCGCTCAAAACACTTATTCCGAGTATAAATGAATAAATGAAAATGTACTAGTTCGTGGAATATCCGAATAGATGGGGAGGCGGAAGGGGGGTGGTGAAAATGTATGCGAGGGTGTGTTTTCAGGAAGAAGAAGAGAGTGTCAAGCTGTCAAAAGTAATCATGTGGACATCTTCTTCTTCTTCTTCTTTCTCTCTCTTTCTTTCTCTTCGCCCTCTTTTCCCCCTCCCCACCTCGTGGAGGTGGATTTCTGGCGATGGATGGCGGATTATCATCCTCATCATCATCACCATCAAATAAACATCACTTCTTCTCCTTTTTTCCCTTCCATGGAGGATTTTTGATACAACTACACGTACTTCGAATGTTTCCGCCGCTCATTTTTCAGAGTTTCGCGACTAGTTCTGCAAATTTTCAGCTATTTTGCCGCAGACAAGATTTCAGACGATTGAAATAGTGTAAAAAGTAGAGTAAAATAAGATGGTGCTAGTAAGGAATCGAACTTGGGCTCAAAAAGACCGCTCTTTCAACTCTCTTACCGGTTGCGCCATGCAAGGGCGTGGCGCTGCCTGGCGCCAAAAGCGCGCCTGCCGGCGGTGGCGCAACCGGTAAAACGCTTGATTTTCAATATTTCCAAAGGCCAAGTTCGATTCCTCGGCAAGATTTTCGAGTTTTTTCTCTTTCGCTTGGCACGAAAAACGACGAAAAAACACTAAATCTTCTCAGCGGCGGCAAAGAAGACAATCCGAATCCATCGGAATCGAGGCTCTCGGCGAATAAAAAAACGGCGAAATGTGCCTTCTCTCTTTCTTCCCGTCGCCGCCAAGAGGAAGAAGAATAAGAAGCAGACGGGACGGGAGAGAGACAGAAAAACATGTCTCCGGGGCACCTCCAGATGTTGACTCGCATGGAGCAGGTGAGGAGGGGACCACACGAGTGAAAGCGAGTAAAAGCGAGCGGAAACGAGCGCTCTCGTTCCGAAATGAATCGAAATTGCGCGCGTTTGCGTGTACGAGAAGCAATTGAAACCCGGACGCAAAAACACACGAGTCTCGCGGACGAGGAAGAAGGATATTTGAAAAAAAAAGAGAGATGGGTCCCTCTTGACAACGCGCGCGCGCGCTCTCGCTCATGAAATAGATCAAAAACTCACTCTTTTTCATCATGAACTCCTTGTCCTTATTCTGCGATGACATTTTCCTATATCTTATGTGTCGCTTCCTTTTTTTTCAATCAGTAGTGCTCTAGAGGGAGGGTGTAGATCAAATATTTGCACTGCCATCTCTTCTTTTTGCCAATTCATTCATTTTTCGGCGTGTGTTTCGAGCACCTTGATTGATCAGTGAGCACTTTCGCGAGGGTAGGACGAGTGGTCAAGAGAGCTCGGAAGATGAGTGACAAAAACGATAACGCAGTCAGCAGGATTCGAACCTACGCGGGCAGAGCCCAATTGATTTCGAGTCAATCTCCTTAACCACTCGGACATGACTGCACGTCGAAATCGTCTATTTTGTAGCTGTTTTGAAGCAGAAACAGTGGAAACCGGGTGGAAATAGTGAAGAAAAATATCAAAAACGATAACGCAGTCAGCAGGATTCGAACCTACGCGGGCAGAGCCCAATTGATTTCGAGTCAATCTCCTTAACCACTCGGACATGACTGCACGTCGAAATCGTCTATTTTGTAGCTGTTTTGAAGCAGAAACAGTGGAAACCGGGTGGAAATAGTAAAGAAAAATATCAAAAACGATAACGCAGTCAGCAGGATTCGAACCTACGCGGGCAGAGCCCAATTGATTTCTAGTCAATCTCCTTAACCACTCGGACATGACTGCACATCGAAATCGCCCATCCGGCAGCTGTTTTGAAGCAGAAACAGTGGAAACCGGGTGGAAATAGTAAAGAAAAATATCAAAAACGATAACGCAGTCAGCAGGATTCGAACCTACGCGGGCAGAGCCCAATTGATTTCTAGTCAATCTCCTTAACCACATGACTGCACGCCGGCACCGGCGCCGCGAGGGCCTACTAGCGGACGGCGGCCGCTGGTAGCCGAGAGAGAGAAGATGAAAAAGTGAGAGACGACAAAGTATGCGGAATTGAGCGGAAAAGAAAGAAACCTCCCAACATTCCAACTTTTCACCCGAATCGCTTGAAAAACTCGCCTTCCTGGAAGCCATCGAGCCCATAACTCACCGTGATTAGTGCCCATTGTGGTCTGCCGGCTCAACTGAGCCTTCAACGGCGGCCGCGCGGCTCCGTGAGCTCCCACCTCCTCGCCGTGATTACCGCCGTTGCGCACCAACTCGATTTGATCTCCCATCTGGTTTTCGATGATTCTGGAACAAAAAAAAACAACAAAATGTAAAAGAAAATAAAATAAAAAATCAACATTTTCCGGGCGCAAAAATCGGCAAAGTCAGTGGAGCGGAAATCAAAAAATAAACGGAATAACGGGAGAGAAAAGTGGGTTGTCATGTGAAAAATAAGGAGAAATTGTGAGAATATTATAAGATTTCTCTCGGATTTGCGTCAAGGTATGCATATAAATTGGATTTTTTCCCGGGTAAACAGGTGCAAATAATTAAATTTTTCGCATTTTTTTCTCGCAAAATAAAGTTTGAAAATAAAAAGAAAATTGGCGAGAAAAAAATAGATAAAAATGAGAAAAAGATGTGTGAGTCGCTCAAAGCTCGCCGAGTTTTGTGTAATAATTGTGGAAAGTTGGGCGCAAAAGAAATTTTTTTTTTGAATTTTTTTCATAATTTTCGATACATTTTAAAGAGAAAATTTGCAATTAAAAAGAATTATGTTAATAAGAAATTTAAATATTAATTGGAAAATTCCTAAAAATTTGAAAAAAAAATTTTTTTTTTGAAATTTTTTTTATTATTTTCAATGAATTTTAGAGAGAAAATTTGCAATTAAATAGAATTATAGTAATAGGTAATTTTAATATTTATTGGAAAATTCCCAAAAATTCGCGAAAAAATCGACAAAACTGCGGCTGTTTCGCATCAAAAATCGGTTGGAGGCGGGCGCGAAAATTGAATTTCTAGCCGATTTTCGCGCGAAAAACAGAATAAGAATTCGAGAATTTTTTCCAGACTTGTAGTTTTCTTCTTCTTTTTCGCTACACAAAACGGGGAAAAAGAAAAAAAACGGAAGAAAAAGAAGAACGGAAAGAAAAGAATTCATGCCTTCTTCTCGTCGAGGAAGGAAGGAAGGAAGGAAAGAAAATGGGGGATGGAGAAAAAACGAGCAAAAAAAGAGAGAAAGAAAGAGAAAAGTCGGCTCTTTTCTAGGTGACACTCTCCTAATACCCTTGCCTTCTGCAGAAGAAAAAAAAAGTCTCTCTTTGATGACGTCCAAATGTCCCCGGGGACATTTCGACGGAAGAATGAGAAGAAGAAGACGTCGCTCTTCTTCTTCTTCTGGAGGGAAGAAGAGTTCGTTGGGAAAATTGGGGAAACGGCGGCAAAACGACGCCTACTAACAATGAATGCAAACGCGCTCTACCGCACACACTCTACGTTTCAATTGGGAATGCACAATGCAGCGCAAAAATAAAACTGTTCGCATCGAGAAAATTGTTCAAAATACCTGCTAAACAACTACTCACAGCGTTATATCGGAGCATCGTACTCATTACTCATGAAGCGCGAACTCGAAAACTAGAAGAGATAGCGAATTTTCGACAACTACAAAGTTGTTCCTCGCAATGAGAGCTATATTTTTGTAGTGGACAACTTTTTTCTAGCGCCTCTAGTTTTCGAGATACGCCCCTTCAAAGTCAGAAACGAAAAAAAAAACATCATTAACTATGCATTTCTATTTCCCCTTTTCCCCGGTTTTCAGAAGGCTCCGCAATGAATAAATACCTGTTTTTGCCCTTTTTGCTTTCCGGGAACATAAAAACGAACTCTTTCCCTCTTGTTTTTCCGCGTTTTCATCGCAATTTCAGCCGTCATCACACTGCGTTCAATGTGACGTATTTGAATTCCAAAAAAAGAGCGGAAAAAGAGGAAATTGTGAAAAAAAGACATTCTCTCCACTTTATTCCAATTTCCAATTCAATACAAAAATGAGTAGTGGATCCCACAAAATTCGGTTCTTCTTTCCTTTTTTCTGGCGATTCGAGCTAGGTCTTGACGAACGGCTTGATGGCCTCCTTGTCGGCACGAGCCACGTCGAGATTCAGATCCAAAGCGATCGCCGGAGCCACTTTGGCCTTGGAAGTGGGCGGAAGAGGCGGAGGGAGCATCTGCTGGAACGAGACCTGCAAAACAGAGAAGATCCAGAGATATGGGGGGACGGGACCTCGAGATTGGCACTCAGACACACGACGGCGGCGGCGTTCGTGAACTGAGCGCAGTAGTTGGGCACGGAGAAGACGGTGATGAGACGACGTCCGGTCATCACCTCGTAGCCGTCCTGGACGACCTGATGCGCGCGGATGACGAGGTCGAGGTCGAGCGTCTTGCACGCCGTCTCGACGACCGACTTGCCGAACATGTACGAGATGCCGCGGATCGAGTGGAACCACCCGTCGCCCTTGTTCGTCGGATCCGCCCACAACAGATCGATGAGGAGGCCGCGGTCGAGCGGCTCGCACGGACGCATGATGTTGCGGATGGTGTCGAGGGTGGCGAGGTCGGGCGAGAGGCCGCCGTGCATGCACAACACCTTCTTCGAGATGAGGCCCGACATGGGCATCCGGTTGAAGACCGACTGGAAATCCCACCAGAGACCGATGCCGTACTTGTACTGGCACTCGGTGTAGAAGCCGTAGATCTTGTTCACCGACGGCGTCTCGTGGTTGCCGCGCAGCAGGTAGATGCGGTCCCGGTAGCGCAGTTTCAGACAGAACAGCAGCACGACGACCTCGATGCCCTGCGGTCCGCGGTCGACGTAGTCGCCGAGGAACATGAAGCGCTCCTCGGGCACACGGCCGATCAGATCGAACAGACGGTTCAGGTCCTGGAACTGCGCGTGGATGTCGCCGATCACTTTGATCGGCGCCTCCGCCTCGCACAGATTCGACTCCTCCATGAAGACGTTCTCGATGTTGCGCAGAATCGCCACGATCTCGCCCATCGACATCACGTGTGTGATGTTCGCGTTCATGTTTCCGTAGAGTCCGTTCAGCCTCTTGATCGCGTCGTCCATCCACGCCACAAAGTTCGCATCCAGTTTCACCGGCTCGGAACTCTTCGCCGGAGCCGGAGCCGCCGCCGAAGGAGGGGGAGCATCTATCTTTGCCGCCCCATTCTCTGCATCTAAATAGGGAACTAAGTAGGATTCCAGCCCAGAAGAAAAAACGGAACCTTGCACTCCAGGCTTATTGTTATTCGCATCGGTGCTCATCCTTGAAGGCGTCGCTTACTAACAGTGCGGCGTCGTCGGCTTTCAAACTTTTAGTTTGAAGAACTAATCTCAGCTTAGGGAAGGGAGTGATGGCCAGGGTAAATGTGGAATATTTTGGAATTTTTCTTGAAAAGGGTCACGTTTAGGGAAAGTGAAACCCCCAGCTTTGAAAAATCATAACCAACTTCAAAAGTGTGCTAGAGACTCTGTCAAGAGCTCAAATTGCAGCTCATAATGTCACAAATTTAGACACGCTAACAGTTTCACATTTTTATTCATTCACATTCACAAAAATGGTCAAGGATGGAGTTTGGAGGTGGGGTAGTGTCTAGTAATCTGGTTGAGTCGGTTTCTCGTACATCATCATCATCATGTTATTATCGTTATTAATGAAAAAGTTGTCAGTGTTGGCATCTGGAGAGGAGGCGGAAGAGGCGCGTTTCGTGTCAGCTGGTCTAAGAGCGCGCTGACGCCAGATTGTACAGACGGCCGTCAAAAACATACATCGGCGACGAGGCGCCGTACTGGATCTGACCGTACGGGTAGTCTCTGAAATTGATGCGAGGGTTACGGTAGGTCTCTAGGGAGAGAAGGATAAGAGGTAGGGAGGGGGGAGGGTCATGCAAGTGTCACATGCACTTGTTAGTTAATTACTACTGATGCTAGGTTACGATAGTGTTGTCGGGCCCCCTAGAAACATGCAATGTACTAGCACATTTGATCTTGATCTTGATCTACGATCTACAATTACAATTACCGTACCACCTGGATTAGAGCTTTTCGTGTCCCCAACCTAACCATAAATAGGCTAACACTATTATATCTAAATAGATAAACGGAAGGAAAGGAATGGAAAAAAGGCCCGATGCCACTATCCACTACCTGAAACCGTAACCAAACCTCGGTAGGTTGGCCGAGCTGCCTCCGTCGGTGAACCTGAAAACGGGCGGGATGAAGCGCGTTCGTCACTCCGACGACTACCTGAACATCGAGGCGTGATCGAAGGTGCCGTCACGCAGCGGACTACGGTAGGTACGGTAGCCCTGGTAGGGGGCCGCCGAGACGAACGGCGAGCCGAAGAAGAGCGCGGCGATGAGGAGCACGACGAGAAGAGCCAGCGAGCGCATGTTTGCTGAATGCAACGACCTTGGGGAAAGGGAACGGGGATACCTGGAAGACGTGACGAATGGAAATGAAAAGAATCGGGGAGCTCGCGGAGCTCATGACGACGACGACGAAAAGCGGAAAGTGATGGATTTATGAGGACGATGACGTTGACGACGTCAAGTGGACACACTTTCTCGTCCGCTTTTCCATTTCCAATTTCAACAACGAGCCAGGGGAAAAAGAAAGAAGAAATGCTCGGGGCGCTCCGTGCGGAACGAAAGAATCGTATACGCACACACACACACACCCACATCATCAAATGCAAGTCACGATTTTCAGCTAGCTTTCTGGAATTCTCATGTGGTGGCAGAGAAAGGAGGAGAGAAGAATAAGGATTAATCATGAGCAGGAGAGGGAAAGGGGGGGGGGGGGTGGGAAACGAGTTGTGGTGGTGTCACTTGATACCTGCACGTCATTAGGCATGCGAAAGAAGGGGATCATAAGAAAAAAACTTGTGAGAGCAGGGATTCAGTGACATTGAGACGATCACTTCCACGACTGGGGAATAGGGAAGGAAACAGGTGGAAGCTGAGATTCAGCTGCTGAACTTTAACCGGCAGCTGTTCTCAGATGCCTATGACTCATTGGTTGCATTTTTGCATTTTGCTGCAAGGTTTTGATCTACAACTTTTAAATGTACACGTAGCTACTATAGGACTATGACGCTACCGTAAGACTGTGTAGCTACAATTACCCTATCAAAAGGTTTTGATCTACAACTTATACAGGGACTATGTTGCTACCATAAGATTATGATTCTACAGCACACATAGGATTAGGTGCCTAGGAAAACGCTATTGCAAGGTTTTGATCTACAACTTATATAAGTACGTGTAACTAACTACCATAAGACTATGTAGCGGTCAGATGCCAATGGCTAATTCTTTTCATTTTGCAAGGTTTTGATCTACAACTTATCCATCTACATGTAGCTTCTATAGGACTATGATGCTACCGTAAGACGATGTAGCTACTAAAACACTATCGCTAGGTTTTGATCTACAACTTATATATGTACACATAGCTACCATAAGACTAGCAGAAAGTGAAACGTGCACTTTCCACCGTCCTCCGAACATCACTGAGCACTTTGCCGCCCCTAGTCAGGCTTCAAAAAAGAAAAGGGATTTGCAATTCAAAACGACGACTTCTCACACGTCGTCGTCGTCGTGGAGACGTGCGCACGCGCGCGCGCTCGGAGACGTGGAATTGAGCATCCCTCTGACATTGAGAGCACAAAAGAAGAGTGAGAAAGAGCCTACTGACGTACGTATTCCGGATATTGCATCGGAAGGGGGAGGGGCCGCCGGAATGAATACTTTTTTGATTAGGTGTGTGTGACTGAAAAAGGGGCGGAGCCTGTTTTTCAGCCGGAACTGGAAGTGAAACTGAATCTGAAACTGAGATCTACGAATGAAAAGGAAAACAGAGAAAAAAAAAACAAGGGAATGTTTCCAAAATGCATGCAAAAGCATACATTGAAAATGGAAGACCCCCCCCCCCCCCCCTCCCCTTCCAAAAAAAAAAAATGAAAAAAAGAGAAAAAATAATCCCGTTTTTTTTCGTTTTTTTCGTCCCTCCGTGGGAACTAGTTTTAATTAAATTCGGAGAATAATAAGGGTGGGAAATAAAAATCAAAACCAAAAATAAAAATAACTGGAACTAAATGAAATTGGAATCGCAATTGGATTTGTAAATAATTATTCCGATTGATACGATTCGTGGGAAAATGACGTAAGTCGTGTGGTTTGGTGTGGGGGTACGCAATTCGTCGTCAAATGTAGTGTTTTGGAGAGTTTCAACGTTTTCAGCCTAATGTGCAAATTTTTCCATATTTCTAACAGCTTCCTATAAAATTTGCAAAAACTGGTGAAAATGACGATATTTTCGTGTAGTTCAGTGTGAAGTACGCAATTTGTCGTCAAATGCAGTGTTTCGTACGCAAAACGTGGAAAAATGTAATTTCAGCATTTTTAGCCGGATATTAACGGAAAAGAGTATATTTTCGCCTCTATCACACAATTTCCTATGCGATTTGGCAGAAAATGGTGAAAATAGCGCTATTGTCGTGAAGTCCGGTATATGGGACGCAATTTGTCGTCAAATACAGTGCTTAGTACGAAAAACGTGGAAAAATGAATTTTCAGCATTTTCAGCCGGATATCAACGGAAATGAGTATATTTTGTCGTCTCTCACACAATTTCCTATGCAATTCGAGAAAAGTAGCTAAAATTAGCGCTATTGTCGTGTAGTTTGGTGTATGGTACGCAAATTGTCGTCAAATACAATGTTTGGTACGTAAAACGTCGGAAAAGTGTAATTTCAGCATTTTCAGCCGGAAATATACGGAAATACGCACATTTTCTTCTCTCAATCTCACACAATCCCCTATGCAATTCGGCAAAAGCTGGTGAATAAGTTATCAGGAATTTCAGCGAACAATGAATCATACGATTTCATTTCACGACCACAAGTCGCTGAAATTCGTGTTTTATACCGGAAAAAAAGTTATTATTATCCCACGACAACGACTTCTGAGAAATTTCCCGAATACTGACGCCACGAAAAGAAATAGAAGAAGTGAACTTCTAGAATTCGGAACGAATTCTGAAATTCTGGAATTCCATTCTCCACTACTACGTCGGGAATGAGAACAAAACAAAACAGAAAGAATGAGAAGAAAATTGATTAAGAAATATGAATTAGACATTCTGAGAAGACGTCTTCTCAGACGATGTGTTGTAGCCAATGATCGTGAAGACGTCGACGTCGTCGTCGTCAAATTTCGTTTTCTCATTTCAATTCCAGAGAAAATCAGCGAAGCGGACGAAGGGCGTTCCGGATGAATGGAAATGAGAAAAGAAATGATAACAACAATTTCTTCCACTATTTTCATGCTTTTCGTCTGAAATCTCTGAAAATCGACTGAAAAATGAAAAAAAAAATGGGATGGAAATGAAATCACATTTATTAGAAGATGAGCAAAAAATATAAATATATAAATCATAAAGTTATCACAAAGTTCAAAAAAGTGATCTTATTTTGGGAACCAAAAGAGATATCAAAAAGTTGTAAACTGCAAAGTTGTAGCTCTCCTTGTGATCTACAACTTTGTCGCTGACAACTTTTTGGTAGCTCTTTTGGTTCTCGAGATGCGTGGCCAGTACCATCCGTCTTAAAACGGCCATATCTTGAAAACTAGATGTGGTAGGAAAAAGTTGTCAACTAACAAAATGATCCTTGCTTTGTCGGCTATATTTCGGTAGTTGGCACCTTTCTTCTATCTCTTCTAGTTTTCAAGATATGACCTAACACAGAAAACACGCCTGTTCAAATCAAGGCGAGCGTCTCCTGCCTTCGAAACTGTCGATAGAGCGCCTCGGTGTGCTCGTTGTGCATTTCGCGAGCCTTCGCCTCGACGATCGGGCTCACTGATCGTTTGGAGAGCGTCGGCGAGGACGACGAGGTCGCAGCCGCCGCCGCGTTTTTTCGATGGCGAATCGGGCTCGGACTGTCCGGTTGGACCTGGAAAGCAAACGAGTTGTCTTGTGACAAGCGTGACACGTCTGTCACATCGTTCATCGGCGGCGTTTCGGGCGGTGTCTCGTCTGGACTCGACGTCGTCGTCGTCGTCGTTGTGGTGCTCTTCGGCTGGTGGTAGGCCTGCGAGGAGGCCTGCATGAACTGATTGTTCCGGTCGAACACCCAGAACGTCTCCATCACCCCTTTTCCCTGAAAACTTCCCGATTCCGTCTGAAACTCGAACTTCGGAACCTTTATGATCACATCTCCCCGCGAAGCCGTATTATACTGATTCGGATAGAACTTCTGGAGGGCCGTGTAGGCGGCGGCGCTCAAGTGGATGTGTGATGCTGAAACGCGACTTGTCTGAAAGCATGCACACGCTGTTTCGGCTCACGTTTCCCGTTGCTCTCCATTCGCGACGCGGTGTTGACGGTGTCGCCGAACAGACAGTAGCGGGGCATGCTCAACCCGACGACGCCGGCCACACACGGACCACTGTTGACGCCGATGCGGAGCTCGACGACTTCGCGCGGGAGGTGCGAGATTTTGAACGATTTGCAGTAGGACATGAAGTCCAGTGAGAGCTCCACAATTTGTCTGGAAATGAGATTACAATGGGTTTAGACAAGAGATAGGCGGAATTCCGACTTCCGTATTCCGACTTCCGACTTCCGTCTTCCGTCTTCCGACTTCCGTCTTCCGACTTCAGACTTCCGACTTCCGACTTCCGTCTTCCGTCTTCCGACTTCCGTCTTCCGTCTTCCGACTTCCGTCTTCCGACTTCCGTCTTCCGTCTTACGTCTTCCGTCTTCCCTCTTCCGACTTCCGACTTCCGACTTCCGTCTTCCGTCTTCCGACTTCCGACTTCCGTCTTCCGTCTTCCGACTTCCCACTTCCGCCTTCCCACTTCCGACTTCAGTCTTCGTGAACCCCGTTTCTCACTTGATGTGCGCATTCCCATTCCTGACCGGCAATCCGGACACACAAAGATAGCCGTCGCCGATCGATTCGACTTTGTAGACGCCGTGCTCCTCGATGATCGCGTCAAAGTTGCTGTAGAGGTCGTTGAGCAGATTGACCACTTGGAATGGCGAGCATTTGGCGGCCAACTGTGTGAATTTGACGACGTCCGAGAAGAAGACGGTGACGGCGTCGAAACCTTCCGGCTCGACCGTCTGGCCCTGTTTCAGACGTTCGGCGACTTGTCTGGAAAGTGGTAGCTCCTCTTGTGCTCTGGAACTTTGCAGTTGTACTCACTTCGGAAGCATTCTGCCCAACAGCACGTCGGCCTTCTTCTTCTCCGCCGTCAACTCTTTCGTCCGATCCTCCACCTCCACCTCGAGATTCGTTGTGTAGTCCTCGAGAATGTTGAAGACGTGATCCATCAGATTGCCCTTCTTGGGTACCATATTCCTCAGAAGGCTGCAGATCGTCTCCGCTGTCGGCCTGTCCGACGGCTCCTCGCTCCAACAGTCTTTGATGAGCACCAGCAGGTTGTGCGGAACCTCGACGCCGTCCAGATCGAGCTCCGGCCGAATCGGATCGCTTCCGCCCTTTTTGATGCGATAGACGATTTCTGAATGGGCTCAGGATTCCCTTTATGGTCAAAAAGGTCTGTTATCTCAAAAACCAAGAAAACTATCAAAAAGTTGTCAACTGCAAACTTGTAGCTCTTTTTGTGTTCTGCTACTTTGTATTTGACATATTTTCGATTGCTCATCTGGTTCTCGAGATACAATGGCATCAACAACTACCATCTACAGTATCCTTTCTGTCCGCCATACACCACGCCTCCTTTCTCGTCAAAATCTCCGAGGCGATGATTGACATCGAGTAGATGTCGGCGGGCTTTTCGATCTGATCGGGAAGCAGTGTGCCACGTATCACTTCCGGCGCCATCCACAACTGCCGTCGCTTCATCGGCTTCTTCTCCTCGGCCAGATTGCCCAACCCGAAGTCGGTGAGTTTCGCCTGCCACGATTCGTTGACGAGAACCGTGGCGCTTCGAAGATTGCCGTGCACGTGGAGATAACTGTGGTTGTGAAGGTATTTGAGCCCTTCTGCCATGTCACGAATCACACAGAACATGAAGAACGGATCGATGGAGAAGTTGCCCTGGCCGATGATGTCCTGAAAGATGACGTTATATCTCGAAAACTAGAAGTGATGGAAGAAAGTTGTCAACTGACAAAAAGTAGCTGACAATGCAAGGAACATTTTGTTAGTTGACAACTTTTCTCTAGCTCTTCTAGTTCCCAAGATATGCCCGATCGTCCCACCTGAAGGCTGCCCCGCATGCACATCTTCCACACCGCAACATATTCCGCACCGTCAATCGACATCCCGATGAATTTGTTCAGATTATCGTGGTCCAGTTTGCGAAGTTTCACAAAATTGTCATAGTCCTGACGAAACAGGTTCGACGGCGGATGGGCGGTGCTCAGCACGGGCTCCTTGTCCAGATAGTAGATTGTGTAGTTGGAGAACGTCGAGTCGAACGTGATCTTGCTCGTGTCGGTGACGTTCGACGGTCCCGACTGCAACGATCGTTTGCTCATCTTCTCCTTCTCGCGCTTCGGCGGCTTCAACAACTTCATCGCAGGTATCTGCCACTCGGCGTTGATCCGGTCGCGCTCCAGCTTTTTCTGTCTGCAATTCGTGGTCAGTTGTTTTTGGGCGCTTCTCTCGCCAGATCAGACGAACCGCATCACGTAGAAGAAGCACGTGATGACCAGAAGAAGCCCCAGTGCCAAGACGGCGCCCAGCGAGAAGACGAGCGCTCCGTACTGATCGACGAACGTCTTCGGGCAGTCGGTGCCGGCGAATCCGCAGACGGGCACCGAGAGTGGCCGAATGCCACCGTACCAGTACCAGAGGGTCGCTTCGTTGGTGTAGCCGACGGTGACGCTCTGAAAATCGTGACAATGGTCACACTCCAACAGTCGCACGGCGTTTTACACCCCCCACCGCTCCGCCGTCCAGCGAGTAGGTCAAATTCATGAACGACGCCTGATCGTAGTTCCGGTCGAGAGCGTAGAGCATCAGTTTCGGCACCCGCGAGTTGTTCGCGTTGATCGACACCTCGCCGGTGAGGCCTGTAGATGACATTTGATTATTGATTGACGACGCCAAAGAGATCTTTGGGCGTACCCTGGAAGTTCAGCTGCATCGCATCCGAGACGAGCGCATCGTTCGATATCGCACTCGTATTCTGATTGTAGACGTTCGTCAGCGCCATTCCGTACAGATAGAACAGGTCGTGCAGACTTCGCGAGAACGCCGACGCCGCCTAGAGAAATCATACTCTTGTGCACAAACTACAAAACAGTTCCCAACCCGCGACGACGCATTCCGACACGCTTCTGTAGAACACGACACTGGCGGATCGACGACGACCGTCGTGCATGTTGTGGTGAACGTGTTCAGGTAGGCGACGTCGGGCACATCTGTCGAGAGGTCCATCTGTAACAGTGGGAAAGGGGGGTCGTACGGGATTACGGTAGTTTGTCGTACCACAAGCATTCGGGTTGCTGCGTCTCTCAACCTCTCGTTCCAACCATCATCCACTTCGAGCTGCCAGAATGGTGAAAGTCCGCTGGACACTGAAATTAACCAAGACTACGTGGTTGTTCTCCTGGATTGTTGTGTTAGTAGCTACAAACTACACACAAACTACAAACTACATGCCACTCCACGACTGACACTCCCATTCAAACTTACGGCAGTCTAACTCACATTTCGTTTGACCCACACCAGTTTTACCTGCAAAACGCGATCATCCGGCCGATAAGTACAGCAGGTCAAACTGCTCACCAAAACCGATACTCCGAAGGGCCAAGGAAATGTGAACGTACTCGTCGGTGACCATATTCTGTTGCGTCACCATCTGCAGATATTTGCGTCGCGTCGTGGCGGTTTGAAGGACCGAGATGAGGACTGAAACACATCAAGATGCTGAAAGTGTGTGTCCGTCTGCGGGGGAATCGACCTCGACACCGCGTCTTCGATCGGTTCAACGCCGCAATGTACTGCGAGTCGAGTGCGTCGGAGACCGGCAACGCTTGTTTCACGACGACGTTCACGCCGAACGTCTCGTAGTTGTTGATCGCCGTTTCCACGTCGTTGATAATCGATAAGGGGTAGTCCTGGTTGGAGGTCTCGTAGTACAGAGCCACCCGATCCCACTCCATCATCTCCAACAGTTTCACCAACGAATAACCGAGCCTGGAAAAGGGAGTCTGCGACATGCCACGTGTGTCCTGTTTTGGGGGCGTGGCCGATTGGCAAGTGGCCACGCCCCCAAAACACGTGGCACTTCCCAGACTTATAAAACCTACGATAGTGAGTTGGCCATGATATTGGTCAAGTACGGATATCGCTCTGCGTCGGTAAACTTGGAATCGGTGACGAGGCCCCATGCGAGTAGAGGAGTACTGTAGTAGGTGGCCATTGTGGCCATCACCTCCATAGCTGAAACCAAGTGAAATATGGACTGACAGCTACAGTAGTCCACTCACGATCCTGGCAAGGCGGCCCGATGACCGCGTCGAGCCGTTTCGTCCGCATAAAGTCCATTCCGACGGAAGCCCCCAGTGAGCGGTCGCATTCCGTGTAGTTCACATAGATTCTAGAACACATCACCCACGTCATCAAACAAATCCCCGGATTTCTGGAACTGACTCAAAATCGAACGCATTGATGAAGCCGTCGTCGCGCAACTTCTGAATCGCCAAATTGATCGCGCCGCCCGACGTCGCCCATCCGATGCTGTCGCTTTCCGTATCCTGAACCGCCGCCACACCGATACGAATCTAAAGTTGAGCACTTTCAAATGAACGGGAGATGTCCGCATACCGTCCTCCGCTGCGTGACAGGCACCGGTGTGGTCGTCGACGTGCTCTCCGTGATTTGCCCGTTCAACAGGACGAACACATCGAAGAGGAGCAGGAAAAGTACCGAATCGTGGTAGTTTCGCATTTCAAATCGGGCGAGAAGTGAAAAATAAAAATAATTCAAAGTCTCGAGGCGAGATGTTGGAGGGGATTATTGGCGAAAAAGAGCGCAGGAAGAAGAAACCCTTTCGTTTTTCGGTTCAATTTCAATTTCAAAATACGAAATTCCAAGGGAGAGAGAGAGGGGGAGCGAGAAATGGCTTCTTCGCGGCGTGATGTCTATGTGTATAGCAAATGAATCACCGCCCCCACATGACAATCCAAAGACGAGACAAAGAAGGATAACGAAATACACCGAATCAGGAGGGGTGGGAGATGGATCTTTGAAGATTTTCAGACTTCTAAGCTCGTTTTGTGAATATTAGGTTCAATTTGAAGCGCTAACTTCGAACTTGCGCCGTATTTCGTACTCCAGACCTCATATCATAAAAACTAGACAAGATATAGCCAATAAGCCAAGGAACATGTTTTCAGTTGACAACTTTTTCCTTATTCCTCTAGTTTTCAGGATCTGGGGGCTCAAAGACAATCTGCTCTAATCCAGGTGTTACGATAATTGTAGATCTAGATAAAGTGTGTAAGAACAATGCATGTTTCAAGGGGGCCCGATGACACTATCGTGACCTAGAATCAGTAGTAATTAACTAACAAGCACAAGTGACATTTCCATGATTGGGGCGGGTCATCTGCCAAACTGTAGCTAACAAGTCAAGGAACATGTTGTCAGTTGACAACTTTTTCCTACCTCTTCTAGTTTCGAGATCTGTGGCATCGGGCCTTTTTTCCATTCCTTTCCTTCCGTTTATCTATTTATGTATAGTGTCAGCCTATTTATGGTTGGGTTGGGGACACGAAAAGATCAACCTCAAATGGCTTGCCTTCGTATAATGAAAACTAGAAAAGATTTTCCTTACTCTTCTAGATTTCAAGATACCGCTCTAATCCAGGTGGTACGGTAATTGTAATTGTAGATCAAAGATCAAGATCAAATGTGCTAGTACATTACATGTTCCAAGGGGGCCCAAAAACATTATCGTGACCTAGAATCAGTAGTAATTAACTGACCGGGTCAACTGCCAAATTGGCAAGTAAGGAAACTTACTTATCTCTCATCATCTTCATCTCAAATACACAAACAATAATAATGATTCATCTGCGCTTTTTGCCGCCCTTCTTCGCATTCTTTGCATTCTTCGCCTTCGCCGGCGGCTCCGGTCGATCTCTGTCGACCGTCGTCACCGCGACGAACCACTCTCGCTTATCGACGACTCCGGGCGCTTTCCGGATGGCGTACACGTAGAGATCCGTGTTATTCGTCAACTTGATCGCCACATCGCCTTCACGAGGACGTCCCAGTGTGCGACGAACCGCTCCGTACTTCTTGATGAGCTTCTTCTCGACACGCGGATAGAACTGCTCCGAGTCGGTGGTCAGAATGAACTCGGTGGGTCCGGTGCCGTCGCGAAGCCACTTCTCGACGAGACTCACGATGACGTTCGGCGGGCTACGCTGGTAGTCCAGCGAGATCAGCGGGTTTTCCAGCTCGAACAGCGCTTCGATCTCCTGCTGCCGGATTTCTCCACGCCTTCGGAACTCGGGTGACGTCTCCAGTGAGTCCACGTGAATCTCTTCAGCGCCCACGAACAGCGGAGACCTCGACACGTTCAACGGAAGTTCCTGACAATAATAGGACAACTTCCGCAACGGAATACAGTTCACATCGAGAATCGGCGTCAGCAGCGGCAGCATGAGACACGCGTCGTTCTGCAGATCCAACTGTTCCACGTGGAATTTGACGTTCTCCGGAAGACGTAACGTTCCGGCGTGGCCGATGACGAGGTATTGCAGACGAGTGGTCCCGTTCTTTCCGAAATACGACGTCGTCAGTGCTCTCATCACATCGCGCGGTTTGACGCCGCTCGCGAAACGGTGCACCAATGAGCCATTTTTGGTCTTGACTTTGACTTGAAGTCGCTTCTCATAGACGCCCTTCTCGCGTGGACGTCCCGCCATATGGTCATCGATCGCTTCACGTCTTCAAAATGAATGCGTCAATAGGCTTGAAACTACAGAACTGGCCAAAAAGGAAACATATTGTTGTTCTCCTTTTATCTCGAAAACCAAATGAGATATCAAAAAGTTGTCAACTACAAAATTGTAGAGCGCAAAAAGAGCTCTTTGGGATGCTACCTTCTTGGCCCCTAAAACCTACCGGCTCTGGTAGAACTGGTCCCACGTGGGACACTCGGTTCCCATCGCTCGATGGTGGTCCACAATCTTCCTGAACTCTTCGCGCGGATCTCCCTCCTCATCGTCCGAATACGCCAAGTAGGCGTCGCTCCGTCGTTCGCGGTCCGTGACAAACAAAATATCGCCGGCGGCGATGTCGGTCATCGCCGTCGGATCGTGGAACCACGTCTCCTGCTTCCACTTCGGCTCCCACCGCTCCGGACCGGAAACCAGCTCGTAGACGGCGGAGAAAGTGAACGAGCGGTCGTCCACCGACATTATTTTCTGCCCGAGCACCACTGTTTGAAGCCCTTTGTAAGGGTACATCGGCTCCAGGAGTCTCAATTCTTCGCTCCGTCTCGCCAGTGCTTCTCTGCAACGGGAAGATTGAAAAATCGATAAATTTCTATCTGAAATCAAAAAAAGAAGCGAAAAAACTCACCGATGCTCCAGTGAAAGATGCGGAAAGATCGCTTTCCGCGGCGCCGACGAAGCTATTTTTGATTCCAGTTCCATTTCCAGCTCGAACGAAAGCCCACTGGAAATCGATTGAAATCTAGGATTTCGGACGGGAAAAGAAGCAAAATAAGAGAAAAAGGGAGAAACTGCGAGTAGCGAGAGGCGCAGAGATAGAAAACAAAAGATGGAAAAATGGCGCGTTTGGGTAGATCAAAATCAGATTCTCAACAACATTCCAGATTGAAATATAAAACCCAGACTTTATTTTTCAATCCTCTCTAATAACATTAGAACCTCTGAACTGATGAAAAAATTATGAAAACTAATTATGATTGTGCTTACTATAGCCGTGATTCGTGTTTCAAACGCGCTCCGCTGAAACAGTACTTCGCCTCGGCCGAAATTCTTTTCGAGATTTTGTCGTTTTTCGCCAATTTTCGCCCAATTCGCTCCATTTTTTGAAAGAAAAACTGAAAAAAAATGTTGATAAGCTACTCTAAAACCATATTTTTAATTTTTTGGTCGAAAAAATGAAGGAAATCGGGTGAAAATCGAAAAAAACGGGTGAAAACAGAAAAGAAATTCGCCGCCGCCACCTGAAAATTTGGCTTGCGTTCAATGGAGCGCGTTTGAAACACGAATCACGGCTATAGTATGTAATTTGTAATGAGGATGAACTCATAAAGATCGAAAAAAAAGTTTCGACCACGGCAGGATTCGAACCTACAATCTTCTGCTCCGTAGGCAGACGCGTTATCCATTGCGCCACGCGGCCAGTCGAAAAACTGACAATCGGTCAGGGTACACAAAATGACGGCAGTTTCTCCCTCTCTCTTTTCTGTCTCTCTGGCGCGAAGTGACCGACAGCCGTCTGCAGACAGGAATGTAATGAATGAAAGGGGGACGAAGGGGAAAATCTTTCTCGTTTCAGACCGCCCGTTTTCAACGTCTCTCTTCTTTCCCATACCATTTCTTGTTTGTGCTCTACAGGCGGCAGACGTATTCAAGAAAATGATTGGGACAACGGCGGTTAATCTAGTTCCAGATGAGTCTGATGAATTGAATGGTTCAATTGATTTCCGAGCAAGCGCGATTGAACTCATCTGTAAGTCTGGACTGACGACATCGATTCGCACTTAGCCAACGCGCGGAACACATCCTCTTCACGGCAATCACCGCCGCCGCTCCCATCCGCCTCATTGGCTCAGTGGCAGAGCGTCTGTCTAGTAAACAGAAGGTCGCTGGTTCGATTCCAGCATGAGGCACCGATTCTTTTTCCTCCTCTATCGACAGTTTTGAGCGCATTTTGCCTCGCTCACACTACACTCGTGATCTCTCAATCGCGCGGGAAACGTGTCGTCGTGTTATTTGCGGCGAACGATCTCTGCGTCTCTTTCTCTCTCTCTCTCTAAATTGTTTTCCTTTTCTTGTGCAACTTATCGATTTTCTAGTTCCGATTTTTCGCTTTCCAGGTGGCCCGAACAAGGCGATGGCAGACGTACAACCAACAGAAGGCACTTTCGGGTGTGGCATGTGTGACGCTCATTTCGAGTCAAAAGTCAGTCTGGTGGAGCACTGCCAGATGGCACACGTGGATCTGTCGCTGTACGAGTGTCACAAGTGCTCCAAACTGTTCGCCAACAGCGTCGCCGTCAAGAAGCACATCCTCGAGTCGCACTGCCGCGAGTTCACGTGCCAACTCTGTCAGCAGAAGCTGATGCACTACGATCAACTGCGTCGGCACATGAAGGCGTTGCACTGCATCTCGCCTCTCTTCTCGTGCGTCTGCTGCGCTCTGGTGTTCGCCAAAAACAAGGATCAGCGGCAGCACCTGAAGTCGATGCTCGAGATGAAAGGACCCGGAGACGTGACCATCATCGCCTTCTGCTCTGACGGTTAGTGGGAGACCCGAGACCAACTTCATTGCCATAGCCATTCAGAAGTGGCACCCCAAACCAGCAACCATCCGCCGTCGACCTCTTCCGAAGACCAACAATCCTCTTCCACGTCTTCTCCACCCAACGCTCCCGTCGATCGCAGTCGAGTTCTCACTTGCAACTGTTGCAAGTGGGTGTTCGCGTCGCACGAGGACATGATGCACCACATAGAATCAATGTGTAGCACCGGCACTCCTGGCGACGTGACGCCCATCGATAAGAATAAAACAAGTGAGAGTGCCGCCCCGAACGACTTCTTCTCACTCCTCAAATCCACCACCACACCTCCGGCGCCAGGAGCTCTTGTGCCTGCCAACAACGTGAGTTCTGACCTTCCTCCCCACCCGCCTCAACTCATCCTTACAGCTGAATCTTCAAGCGGCCGCCGTGACGGCCATCGTGAACATGATGGTGGCCAACAATCCGGCACTTCGAGCGTTGGTCCTCGCCAATCTGGAGAACTGTTCCACGCGAACCTCCCAACCCACAGGACAGCTATCTTTGACGACGACGTCATCTATCGAGAACAACAATGAGAATGAGCCGTCGACATCTCGAAAGCGTCCAGCCTCAGCTATCCGAAACGACGACGACATTCCGGCCAAAAAGAGCATCCGTTGAGCTCTCTGAATGACTCTCACCTTCTTTGTACCATAATTTCCCGATTAATACTTAGTTTAATATTTGACCTGAACTTGAGCTCCGATTAGGTTCTTTTTTAACTGCACCCTCTTTCCATTTCTTTTCTTTTTCCTTTTGAATGCCGTTTTTTATAACATATGAAAAAAAAGACTAAAAAGAGAGATAACGAGCCTTGTTTTGTATGTGAAACGACTGGTTCAATCGAAAGAGAGAGCCATGATACATATGTTTTTCATGAAATTCAGAAGCTAGTATTTTAGCGCGAATATCTTGAAAACTAGAAGAGATGGGGAAAAGTTGCCAACTGACAATAGATAGCTAACAAAACAAGGAACATTCTGTTAGTTGACAACTTTTTTCTATCTCATCTGGATTTCAAGATGTGCCCGCTGAAACTTGAACTAAACCACATCCTTCGCCGGCTTGACTTTCAGCACACATATCTTGAAAACTAAAAGAGGTGGGGAAAAGTTGTCAACTGACAAAAAGTTCCTAACAAAATAAGGAACATTTTGTTAGTTGACATTTTTTTCCGACCTCTCCTTGTTTTCAAGATATGGTCTCTGAAACTCAAGTCAGCCCTATCACCCAGAATGTCAGCCCCAACGATTGAAGACGTGTGCAAGTGTGGTGTGTGCCTCAAGACGCTGAAAGACGTGCCGACCATGATGGATCATATGAAGACGTTTCACGGTGCGACGTCGCCGACGACGTGCCAATGCTGCAATTGTACACATGCCGCCGGTGCAACTCGGAAATCGATCAAGAAGTTGAATCATTCTGATCTTGTATTTTGTACTTTGACACACCATCACTAAACGAAGATTCTGTATTCAATACTTAGTGTTCAGTGTCAGTCTTCTTCTGTTTTAACATCAATCGGAGGGTTCTATCGTTAGGACACAAGAATTAGTTTGGTTTTGCTGCGCTAGCTGGTGCTATCTAGAGGTTGGGGGGTTAGATTATGTCAAAGTGAAGCAATTAGGAATTGATCAGTGAGTGGGTAGCCATTGGATGCAAGGTTTCGATCCACACGCGCACTTGCGAGCGCCCCGCGTGTGCTCTCGTCGCGCGGTGCCGAGGTGTGGCCAGTAGTGGAGTGTGATCTTGTCGCCCAGTCGGATCTTTCGCGTCGCGACGACGGCGATTCGCGGCACAAGCACGTCGGTCTCCTTCTCTCTGCTGTACACCTCGATGAAACGAGTGTTGCCGGAGCAGCTGTGGTTCAGGAATCGCGTGACGTTTCTGGAAATTGAGAGAGGGGTGCTGACATTGAACGTCGGCGTTGCGCTCGCTTACCCGCACTGTGCCGAGTCGACGACTACCGATGTGTCGAGCACGTTCCAGTCAGCTTCGTAGGACGGAGATGACGTTTCGGCGGACGGCGTCACATGATCCTTCAAGCGAATCCGTCCCGTGTACTCGGCGATGAACTCGCCCTTCGCGAAGTCGTCACCCGCGCGCACTCCGAACTTTGTCGCCGCATCCTCATAGCACACCATGAGCGGCTTCGTCTGTCCGCGTTGAACACGCCGACGCGGGCACTTTATCGAGCAGCCGCATTCGTCGGAGCACTCCATGACGAGCCGCCGAGCGCCGTCTGTCGAGGCGGCAAGGTCGAGTCGCGCGTCGGGCCTGTACTTGACCATCTCCACCGGCTCGGCGAGTTTCCCGTACAATAGTGCGAATCGCGCGTCGCACTTGCACGTTTCCGGCGTCTCGCAGACGTTCGCGGCGGTAGGGCTAGATTCGGATTGGTTAGTAGTCGAGAGAAGTTGGAAGGGGAGGTTGATCTCAGCCTTCCGAAGGTGTTCGTACGCGGTGAAGTCGACGAGGTGGAACGGGATGTACTGAAAGCGCGGCGCGTCGACGATCCGACTCCCGCGGCAGATGTAGTGGATGCCCGCGCCGCCGTACAGTTTGTTGGCCATCGAGTGAAAGTAGGTCATGTCTTCATAGTCCCAGATGACGTTGTCGGCCGAATCTCGTTTCTGAATCTGCAACGTGTCCATCCGGTCGTCGTCGAGCCCGTCTCGCTTGTTGAGCTCGGCGAGAAACTTCCAGCGCGTCGTCGCCGACTGCCACATTTCGAATTGCACACACTCGAACGCCTTCTTCGGCTCCAACTGATCGGGCGTCCAGCCCTCGAAGTGGATGAACACCTCGTCGGTTTTGAAGTTGTACGGCGCTGTGTTCTGAAATAAAATATCTAAGAGCTATTTTTTAATGTTTTCAGTCACTCACCGCATAAATCGCCTGCACTCTCCACTTTTTGAAAGTCGTTCCGTAGGTGTCGAAGTTGGCGTCGTTGAATCGTTTGCCGGGAATTCCAGGCAGCGCGTCGCGACGCTTCCAACCGCTGCCCTTCGTAGTCGCCGCACGAATCGCCTCGGTGCATTCTGAAGGCGTCCCGGGTTTGAAGACGTGGCTGAATCGGACGCCGTCCACTGTTCGGCACGTCGGCGAGTTGACGACGACGCACTTCCACTTCTCGTCGGCCACGCCTTCTTGTTTGTTGACGGGCTTCTCCGGAGCGCTACGTTTCGCTGGGTTTCTTGATAACGTCGTCGGACTTTGCTCGACATCTTCTGATGAATCGTGTCGATTTCGTTTTGTTACTTGTCTCGGACGATTCGTCATCACCCTGAAACACGAGATTTTCGACGAAACGGAGATCGGAAACAAGAAAAAGTCGAAGAAAAAAGAGGAAAAGAGACGATCGAGTGGGCGAGAAAAACAAATTTTCGCAGAGGGCCGGTAGATCAAATTTTTTTTCGCAAAAGTTGTGAAAAACACTGATTTTGTGTTCTTTTTACTAAAATACCGAGCGAATGAACACTTCTCTGCTGGTTTCTATCTTGAAAGTCGTTTCTATATGACAAGTTTGCACAAAAAATAAATTTATTTCGTGAAATAAGGTAATTCTTCAAAATGTTCGTTGTGTTCTTCTCTTTTTGTCGCCCAAGCTTCCATCATGGCCTCTTCAGTCTGTTTCTTCTTTTTCGCAGACTCCCCGGCGTGGCAATCGTGCTTACATTTGCACATACAAGTAAAAAGAAGACCACCTTTGTCTGAAAAAGGGAAGAGGCGGATTGGAGGAGGGATGGCTGAAACTCACAACAAGACTTCGTCATCACTAGTGCTTTTTTTCCTATTTCAAAGTCTGGATCTCGCCAGAAACTCAAACTGAAGGAAACTGCCTGAGAAGACTGACAGCGGGGGAGGTGAGCCACGTGGATGATGATAATTCGAATCGGATTAGGAGAGCACGCCGGTGTCACGGGTCATGTCACGCTGGATTGGGGCAGCCGATCAAATCCACCTGTAAAACAATAACTTCTGTTCAACTCACGTTGGCTTCTGCGAGAAACACACCGAAGATTTCAATTCCGACGCTAGTAGCACTGAATTCCCGGAAGACAAACACGATTCACGTTCGGAATCTTCTGTTGACCGTTCGCCGGTTCGGTACACCTTCTCGCTTCCGCGACGTCGAATCACCGAAGAATTGAACGGAAACCGCTAACGATGACTCTTCCGACGACTGACAGAGCTTTCAGCTGGTGCTCTTTCTCCACTAATCCAGACTTGCATTTAACTTCAACTGTCTATTGCTTCCTTCCGATCGAGTCTTCAGTACCATCTTCCGTGGTTTCTCTGCCAAATCCCATACAAGCCTTGTGCTGACAATTTCTGCAATCAATTTTGATTTTTTGTACGCAGAATAGACGCCGTATCTGATGCGCAATGAATATTTTCAAAGTTAACGAAGCAAAAAACAAAAAAAATAAGTTTTGATGTGTTGCGCGTCACACCTGATGTTTATTCTGCAGACACGCTCACAGTAGATTGCGGACAGAATTAGTTTTTTTTTTTCTCGCATTTTTCATGTTGTTTTCCGCGAGAAAATGTGCAAATCTGCTCAAAAAACTCATTTTTCTTTTGAAAAACCAAAAATCAACTAATGTTTCCGTTTTTTTTCGTCAGATCTTCCCATTTTCACACTAGGAAACTTCCGGCTTCTTTAAAGCTTTTTTTTTTGCTTTTTTGCATCTTGAAAACTCTGTTCTTCCGTTCTTGAAATCTCAACAACCTATTTCCGTTTCATTCTTCCGACTTCCGTAACGAAATTGGTTTTTACATCTTACAGATTTTCAAACCCCGTGCAATTCTGAAGGCGTAGAGATTTTTCGATGCGACACATTGGCGATGTCTGCGATCAAGTCTCTCTCACTGCGATCGGATTCCTCGCACCTCGCCTAATTTCACTGTAAGTACCTTTTTTCGACAAAGCTGCAAATGACTACTCCGTTGCCAACGCTTTCGCTTCGAGACCGCTATGTGTAGTTCTCCTTTTCTGCAATCCTATTCGCTTCATCTCGAGTCTTTTGAGTCTTTCTATGTGACAAGTTCAAACAAAACGACATTTATTTTGTGGAATGAGGACACATTCCGAGATTCTCGTCTTGTTTTCCTCTTTCGCACTACTATAGCTTCATCCTTCCCAACGCGAAGCAGTCGAGACTTCAATTACATCTGCAAAGTCATAATTCTTTCTTGGCTGGAATCGGCTGAAACTTGGCATTCGGTGCCAGTTTCCACGTTTCATTTCCCAAAAAACTGACCGTCGGCGACTGCGTTACGAACGCCACGTGGCTGATGGACGTCAGACATGTAGAGGGAGGAGTAAACATTCAGAACATTAGAAACTGCAATGAACAATTTCCTTTTCGGCTGCTATCCGCTAAAACTCACATTCGAACATGAAAGTAACGGGTAGCACATAGAAGATTATGCCTGGATATAGAGAGAGGGATGTTAGAGAAGCGAGGGCTGAAACTCACCACCAGACTTCGTCATCACAATTCTTTCCTAGTAGTGTAGCCTCCGTGGAAACTAAAACTGAAGAAGACCGCCCGAGAAGACTGACAGCGGGGGAGGCGTGCCACGTGGATGATGACAATTCTTATCGGATTGGGAGGTCACGCCTGTGTCACGGGTCATGTCACGTCGACTTAGGTCGTTCAAGAAAATGTGCTCGTCTTCATCAAAATATTCCACATAGATGGGCATGATTCGCACCACAAATTTTTTTGCGGTTTTCGTGAGACAAATGGGTGTCCTTTTTATAAACAAGGGCATTCAAGCAGAATTGTATCGTCATTATTCGACACCACTACGAAGACAAAGCGTTATAAAAAAACCACCATTTTTATTCGAGTTTTTAAAAAAACAGAGTCATCTTCCTCATCCTTCTTCAATTTTGCTCTTTCCTTGTATGATGAGACTTATGGACATAAGACCAAAAGCGAGTGGGTGGGTGCACTCGGGACTTCCATCTTTAGAGTAGTATCGTTTTCTTTTGTTGCTGGAATCGGCTGTAACTCACATCCGCACACAAAAGTAACACGTGGCACATAAGAGATGTCTGAAAAAAGTGAGAAAGGTGAATTGAGGAAGAACTCACAATAAGGATTTCATCATCACTCGTGATTTCCTATCACTTCCGAGTAGCTAGTTAGTCGTTTAGCTTCCACAGAAACTGAAACTGAAGGTAACCGCCCAAGAAGACGAATAGCGATAGAGGTATGTTGTGTGGATTACGAAAATTCGAATCGAATTGGGAGAGTACGTCTGTGTCACGGGACGCGTCACGACGGGCTGTCGCTACGAGTCACCTGTGAGTTCCACCCACTTCTCGTCTTTCAATAAATAGTTACCGAATCCTTCATTTCCGGATGAAGTAGAGAAAGTGCTGCCGTCTTCTTCTTCTTATTCTTTGAATTATTTGAAAACCTTTTTCCACCTTTATGATACTCCTTTACGTTTTTACAAGGCTTAGTGGAAGTTTTTACTACAAGACACGATGGCGCGAAAAAAGGAATTCATTTTATTTGAAAAAAGTTCTTAAGCATCCTTTGCTGCGGCTGTCGCCAAGGTCTGTTTTTCCTGTTTCGCAGCTATCCTCTCAGCTTCCCTCGCAGTTTCCCTCTCAGCATCCAGCTCAGCTTCTCTCACAGCTACCCTCGCGTGCATATCGGCGTACCAGTTGAGCAGTTCCTGACGCCTTGCCGCCTCATCGGCCTTCTCTTCTGGAGTTCCAGCCTGCAACAGTTTCAGTCATAATGTCAGTCGATAACCGAAAGACATTCTTACCTCCATTGCGAGCTCCATGATGGCTGTCACGCCGAACGCCAGCTGAGTCACATTTCGAACTGCGCCACCTCGCTTATCTCTGAGAATGGAGAGTATTGAGTTGGCCGGCATCCTGCCCGTAAGGGAGACTGTTTGATAGCCAAGCTCGATAACTGTAAACACATCCAAGAATCATTTGCCTGCTGGACAGGTGGTGACTCACAGGCAAAAGTGCCGGATGCTCCGATGCCATCTGAGCAATGGACGACGATGGGATTGCTACTATTGCGCACTTGCCTCAGCATCTGGAGAACAACACCGGGCGAAGCGGGTGCCGATTTATCGGGCCAGTCGTACTGCAGGTGTGCGAACCTGTGCTCTTCTTTGTTGCTGCAAGAAAATAAATTGAGTACGACTGGGCTCGGACTAGAGAAACAACTGACTCAAACTTAACCAATTGCTGGCGCACAGTGTATCCCTCGTGCGTGATTTTGGATAAACACGTCACCTCACAGTGCTCGAACCTCACTTTTTCGTTTTCATTGTCAGCAAAGTAGGCGTCGCACGTGTTCTTTCCGTTCTTCTCCGTCAGCGGACACAACATCACGACATACGACGCGTTCTGCTCGTGAATCATCCACAGAAACTTGTCAATGTTGCCGACCACACCGGTCTCTTTGTTCGACGCTTGAGGGGACTGACACAGGATCATACTTCGAAGGTTCGGCATTTCGACCTTACTCGCGTGCATGAAATTTGTCGGGAACCAACCTCTCGGCGCTTTCTTGACCTTGATCTTCGAAGCCTCCTGGAGCCCGTATCCCTTGTTCCGTATCTCATTCTCGTATTTTATCGGATCCAGATTATCTGACATTACGAAGGACATGTCAACAATGTTGAGAATGTTGCGGTAGATTTGTTCGAACGCGTCTTCATCTCGCATCCCCTGCGCTTCTGTCGGGTCTCTTCCTTCCGCCTTCAACCGCTCCTTCTCATCATGCAGCCTTTTCGCCCCGAACACTTTGACGAGTTCGTAGTATTCTTTGAAATACGACGTCGCCCTTTTCCACTTCAGCGGGGGAACTCTCTCTGCAAACAGAGTTCGACGTTCAAAGATGGTGTTGCTCAATAACAAAAAACTCACTTTCTGGATTCTGGCTATCCTTATACGCTAAGGCATCGAACTGAAATGATTGCAGCGTCAGTCTCCTGTTTTCTTTCAGTTGCTCAACCAACGCCTCCGCTCCTCTTTTGTGGAAATCCAAACAACAGTTTTCGAACAACAACTTTTTCATCGCCGCATCTTTCTCCTTGATAATTCTATCCTTTTCTTCGTTTTCCTTCCTCAATCGTTGGTTCTCCTTCTGATGATTCTCCGCCAGCTGTAACGCCGTCTGCGAACAGGCATGCGCTCTTTGGAACAGTTTCTTCGCCGCCACCGTCTCTTGCTTCGCCGCCGCCACCTCTTGCTTCGCCTTCGCCACCTCCTGCCTCGCCTTCGCCACCTCTTGCCTCGCAGCTTGTGCCTCCCCCTCTTCCTGCTGCACTAATCCGTTCGTCTTCTTATCATTCATAGGGGTCGCAATTTTTGGAGTTCCCGCGGGAGCCGTCGATTCCGCGGTGGAAGTTCTCGATTCCGCGGTGGTAGCCCTCGATTCCGCCCCTGTAGTCGTCGATTCCACGCTAGTGGACCCTTTGGACTCATCCGAATTTTTAGGTTTTCTCTTTCGGTTTTTCCGACACCGCCAAACGAAGAAAATGATTAAACCCGTGATGGTGAGGGTGCCGACGACGCCGAAAACGATATAAACGACGAGCATGGTTTTACTGCAAAATGAGTGAGACTGAAATGGAGAGCAAAAAGAAAGACTTACTCTTCCGATGGTTCCGTCGTTGACGATGCGTCAGCAGCGAAGGCGGCCGAATCTCCCGGCAGAGAAGTCACTGCTTGCGTGCCTTGTTTGCCTCCTCCGGATGAACTAGTTGACAGCTTCTTTGCTTTAACTGCCTTGGCAAAATCCGAAAAGAATTGATCGAGGGCTCGCAACGAATCTTTGGCGCCTTCAAAAACGGTTTTGTAGTCCGAAAAATGCAGTCCGATTGACGCGAATGTGTCCAATTCGGAGATGAGATCATCAAGAGTATCCCGCTGACCGACTGCTCGTTTGTTCTGAGAAGAAGACGTCGTCGGCGAGGCAGCCGGGATCGCCTTCTTCAACGCCTTCACCGCGGCGATTATTGATGAGAAGTCGGTATTAATGCCGTTCACGTTGGCTGCCAACCCGAAGAAGTCCTCGTAGGCAGCGAGTTCGATCCTGCCGCGATCCGTGGCATGTTTGATCCAGTTCGCCAGTTCTTTCTCCATATCTGCGATGGATTTGTTGATACCAACAACGGCATTCAGCATCTTCACGGTACTATCATCCAACGGGATGGCCACCTTTCTTTTCTGATTTTCTATCAGTCGGCTCCACCTTTTCTCATCAAAAACGAGCGGCTCACGGATGACGTCGAACATCGTCACGACTCCTTTCGTCGCCGTTCCGATGACTGTCGAATGCTTCTTCAACTTCATCTGAGAAGAGAGAATCATCGTTTCTGTGCTCGGCGTCTTTTTGACCTTGGCGATGTAAGTGTCGAGAGCATCCAATAACCCTGTAGTTTCCTTGACCTTTTCCAGTACTTCAACGACTTCAGTGATCATCGGACTGTCTTTCTTGAGAACTCGTAGCTTCTTGATAATCTGAATCATCGACGTCACCGCCGGGGAGTTCTCCTGGATGCAGGTGAACACCTCTGATCGTTCGGAGACTGCTGTCATGAAGGGGTCGAACGATTCTAGTTTCGAGATGATTTTTTTGGCTGCTCCTTTCACTTTCTTCGGCTCATCTGGCTCCAAGTTCACAGCATGCAGCTTTTCGTATACCTCCGTCATCATTGGATCAGACTTCAGCAAAGCGGATGCTTTTCGTAACTCTTCCTCCGTTGTCAGGTTTGCCGACAATTGGATAGCCTTCTCGAGACCCACCTTAATTTCATTCGTTTTCATCTCTTCTATAACTTTCCAGACGAGATTGTTCATATCAAGGATCGTCGCGTCCACTTTAACCAGTTCCGCTGCTATCTCTCTCATGTTTATGTAAGCGTCCGTCTGATCGAAATTTGTATTGTTCTTCACACACTGTCGGATCTTCGACTCAGCCTCGGATGGTTTCGGAAGACCAACGAATTTCAGTTGCGTGATGAAGTTCAACATGTTGTCCATCTGTTTCAACTGCCCACTTTCAAGCTTTCCAAAAGAACTCGCGGTGCTTTCAAGTTTTGTTTTGAGGTCGATCAATGGCTCGAGGGCTTTCGGCAGTTCGGAGCTCTTCACGACCTTCTGAATCCACGCATCCTCGAGATACGAGTGGCCCGTTCCAAGATCTTCGAAACCGTTTGGAAACCCTATTGTCGTGTATAAAACTCGCCTCTTTTTGAACTTCTGGTCTTCGTAGAGGGATTGGATCTTCGAAAGAACCGGCTTAATTACGATGATTGACTCGGCGGCGGTTTCCACTGCTTTGAAGTTCTCAGAGTTCACAGACAACTTCTCGTTGTCCGAAAAGACTTCACGCTCTTTGAAACCGATTCCTCCATACAACTCCACTCCATTCACCGCTTTAGTGACACTCGAGAATCCGCTGGTGGCACTCTGAATTTTCGTGAATTCGAAAGTGAACTTCGGGTCGGGAGCGGGCGACAAAATGATGTTCAGGATCCCTTCGGAGTTGCTCTTCAACTGTTCAAAGTAGGTCTTCAATTTCGAGTCTTGAGCGCCTTCCGTGAGTTGACGATAAGCAGAGGCCCAATCTCCCAGCAAACCTGACATCTGCTTGAGAAACGGAACGGCAAATTTTTCGAGTCCCTTCATCTCTTCCTCAAAATCTCCTCTCTTCCAATTTTTCAAGTCTTCCATTCCTTCCACCGCATTTTCAACGCCTTCAACCAGCGCGAAGAACTTATCCACATTTGGCGTGGCTGGCAAATTGAGGTCTGCCATCGACTCGAGACTCTTCTGAATGGCGGCGACGTCGATGTTCCTGACGTCACTTGGTGTGAGTTGTCCCATACGGAGCAGCTCCGAGAAAACATCTTCCGACGGAAAGGAGCCGTCGACGATGCTCTGCTGGAGATAGATTGCGTTCGTCAGACGGGCGACCTTTTGCATCCGCTGGACAGCAGTGCCCACGAACGCTGAAAAAGGAAACATGTCTCTCTTCTTTGGATGAGTGTCTGAGAATGCCACGTGGCATTCTGTGCCAGTTTCAACTCTTCAGTTACGAAACAAACTGACCGCCAGAGACTGCGTCACGAATGACGCGTGGCAGATCGATGTCAGACGGAAAGCGGGTGGAGGCAGCATCTGGGATTTGGGCATCTGCAATGACGCAGTGTTTGCGGAACTCCAATTCAAAAAAATTCCTTTAAAGAAAATTAAAGATTATGACTGGAAATAGAGAGAGGGCTAATAGAGAAGCGAGGGCTAAAACTCACCACCAGACTTCGTCATCACGATTCTACCTTACAATTAGTATTGTAGCTTCCGCCGAAACTCAAACTGAAGAAGACTGCCCGAGAAGAGTGATAGCGGGAGAGATGTGCCACGTGGATGATGACAATTCTTATCGGATTGGGAGATCACGTTCGTGTCACAGGGCATGTCATGCCGGCCTGAGGCCATTCGAAGAGGTTCTATGATGAGGGAGATAAAGAAAACTCACGCATAAATACACACAACCCGAACGGATTTTTCTAGAAGATAATGAGCGATCAAAACTGGATTTAGAAACCGTAAAACCCTTCTTTCTCCTATTGAAAATTAAAAAATTTATTTCATATCAGTCTGGTTTTTTTTTCAATATCACTGTGTGATATTACTTGAAAGAGGGCCCACAACTTTCTTTCGATTTTCAATCACCCGGGCCATGCAATTAGATCTCTAGCTTTTATAAAGTTGTGGCAGAAAAGATTTATCGGCCACCTGTCGCCATTTGGGCTTATAGCTGAATTTTTCGGAAAATGGAAAAGAATGCTGAGTGTATAAGAATGCTGAGGGTACGCACTTATTGATTGATTAGATTTACGGTAGACACAAGGGGTTGAATATCGTCTGCTTCTGTCACTCTTCTTTAATGAAACATTATTTCTAATTTGCCGCCAAGTGGCTGAAAGTCTCAGATAGACTGTGGGTGGGAGAAGAGGTGTATATGAAGGAAAAAAGCTGGGATGTCACGGGCCGGGCCGGGCCGACCATATGACCCCCTCCGGAAAAAGGTTCCCGACACTTCACACGAGTTCTGTATTGTCTGTCTCGCGCGGTGTCAGGCCGCGGTCTAGCTACCGCCGGAGCGGAGTTTAGGCTTCTCGGCCACGGCCATCTCCCGAAGACGTGGTTTTTTTTCGGCGATTTTCGAGGATTTTCTCGACTTTTTCGCACAATTTCTTTACGAAATGCGTTAATATGCCAAAAATATGTTTTGAGCACAGAATATGCAAAAAAAAAGGAAATTTTCCGAAAATATTTTTGTGCGCTTGTGGCCGAAAACAATTGTTTCGGCATATTAACGTCATCGGGAGATGGCCGTGGCCGAGAAGCCTAGACTCCGCCCCGGCGGTACCTAGACCTCGGCCTGACACCGCGCGAGACAGGCATAAAGAGTTTTGCTACCGGTTTTCTCGCTTCACCCGCGTCGGGATGAAATTTTTTTTTCTTGGAAGTATTTTCGTTATGAAACGGCGGAGTAAAACAATATTCATTCAGTAGAAAAAAGAAATACGAGTTACGAAATTGAATTTTTTTTGTAAGCATCCTCTTTCATTGTCGCCAAGGTCTGTTTTTACTGTTTCGCAGCACCCTCGCGTGCATATCGGCGTACTAGTTGAGCAGTTCCTGACGCCTTGCCGCCTCACCGGCCTTCTCTTCTGGAGTTCCAGCCTGCAACAGTTTCAGTCATAATGTCAGTCGATAACCGAAAGACATTCTTACCTCCATTGCGAACTCCATGATGGCTACTATCGCGCACTTCGAACCTCACTTTTTCGTTTTCATTGTCAGCAAAGTAGGCGTCGCACATGTTCTTTCCGTTCTTCTCCGTCAGCGGACACAACATCACGACATACGACGCGTTCTGCTCGTGAATCATCCACAGAAACTTGTCAATGTTGCCGACCGCACCGGTCTCTTTGTTCGACGCTTGAGGTGACTGACACAGGATACAATACAATAAATCACTTGAAAGAGGGCCCACTAATATCTCTCATTTTTAAGCAATTATGGGAGAGAAGATTTATCGGCAACCTGCCATTATCCGTGCTTATAGCTGAATTTTTCGATGAGTAGAAAAGGTACTACATCTACAGTAATTCACAATTATTGATTGGATCTTCTTAAGGTAGACAAAATAATTAGATATCCGTTTGCGACTGCCACTCTCAGGTGCTATTTCTCTTCTTTAATGAAACACCAGAAGGCGTAGGCCGCCTAACGGCGGTGCTGGAAGAAGATGTGTATATGGGGAAAGGGTTCCCGACACTTCACACGAGTTCAGAAATAGTTTTGCATCGGTTTTCTTGTTCCAACCGCGTCGAGCTCAAATGTTTCGTCTTGAAAGTATTTTCGTTAGGAAACGGTGGAGTGAAACAATGTTATTCATGAAAGATTTACTAAGACCACAATTTATAAGCGCAAATCAAAAATATGACGGCGAACTGTGTGACGAAGGCAGCGCCGACGAATTAGCTCGTTTATTGCGTCATCCGTCATTTTGATTGTCCTCTACACAGCCTCGGACCTTCTGCTCAGCCTCGGATGGTTTCGGAAGACCAGTGAAGACAAGACAAAGCCGACGGCGATGAATGCTTGGAAAATCAGACAGTAACCGAACACACTGATAGGACTGCTGCAAAATGAGAGTGACGGAAATGGAGACCAGAAAGAATGGCTTACTCTGCGGTGGGCTCCGTCGTCGATGCTGCGTTAGCAGAACTGTTGACCGAGTCTCCGAGCAGATAAGTGACTGCCTGCGCTCCTTCTTCGTCTCCTCCGGATGGATTAGTTGACGGCACCGTTGCTTTCACTGCCTTGGCAAAATCCGAAAAGAATTGATCGAGGGCTCGCAACGAGAACTTGGTGCCTTTAAAAACGGTATTGTAGTCCGAAAAATGCAGTCCGATTGACGCGAATCTGTCCAATTCGGAGATGAGATCATCAAGAGTACCCCCCTGACCGGCTGCTCGTTTGTTTTGAGAAGAAGAATTCGTCGGCGAGGCAGCCGGGATCGCCTTCTTCAACGCCTTCACCGCGGCGCTTATTGATGAGAAGTCGGTTTTAATGCTGTCCACGTTGGCTGCCATCCCGAAGAAGTGCTCGTAGGCAGCGAGTTCAGTCTTTCCGGGATCCGTGACATAATTGACCCAGTTCGCCAGTTTTTTGTCCATATCTTCGATGGATTTGTTGATACCAACGACGGCATTCAGCATCTTCACGGTACTAGGATCCAACGGGATGGCCACCTTTTTTTGCTCACTTTCGATTAATCGGCCCCACCCTATCCCATCAAAAACGAGCGGCTCACGGATGACGTCGAACATCGTCACGACTCCTTTCGTCGCCGTTCCAATGACTGTCGAATGTGTCTTCAACTTCATCTGAGAAGAGAGAATCCTTGTTTCTGTGCTCGGCGTCCTATTGCTATAGAAAAAGTAAGACTCGAGAGCCTTCAAGCGTGACGCTGTTTCTCCGACCTTGTTCACCACTCCCACGACCTCAGTGATCATAGGATCGCCCTTTTTCAGAGCCCGCAACTTCTTGATTATCTGATTCATCGACGTCACCGCCGGGGAGTTCTCCTGGATGCAGGTGAACACCTCTGACAGCTTGGAGAAGTCCGTCATGAAGGAGTCAAACGATGCCAGTTTCGAGGTGATTTTTTTGGCTGTTTCTTCCACATTCAGATTGTTATATCTTTTCAAGTTCATATAATCGAACTTTTTGAACATCTCCGCTATCATTGAATCGGATTTCAGCGTAACGAAAGCGTTTCGTAACTCTTCCTCCGTTGTCAGGTTCGCCGACAATTGAATAGCCTTCTCGAGACCCACCTTAAGTTCACTCGTCATCATCTCTTCTAAAATTTTCCAGACGAGATTGTTCATCTCAAGGATCGTCGCGTCCACTTTAACCAGTTCCGCTGCTATATCTCTCATGTTTATGTAAGCGTCCGTCTGACCAAAATTTGTATTGTTCTTCACACACTGTCGGACTTTCTCCTCAGCCTCGGATGGTATCGGAAGACCAGTGAATTTCAGTTGCTCGATAAACTTCAAGATGGTGTTCAACTGTTTCAGCTGCTCGCCTTCTAGCTTTTCGAAAAAGCTGGCGATGGATTCGAATTCCCAGATGAATTCCTCCAGTGTCTCGAGAGCTTTCGGCAGTTCGGAACTTTTCACGACCTTCTGGATCCACGCGTCCCCGAGGTCCGCGAACATAACTTTCATGTCTTTGAATCCGTTTTGGAACCCAACTGTCGTGTTCGAAACTCGCCTATTTTTGGACTTCTGGTCTTCGTAGAGGGACCTAATTTTCGCGAAAACCGATTCCATTCCGATGATTGACTCCGCGACGGCCTCCACTGTTTTGAAGTTCTTAGAGTTCTCAGATAACAAATCATCCTGCGCAAGTACCCAACGTGTCCTTTCGTCAATTTTTTCATATAAATCCACTCCATTAGCCGCTTTATTGACACTCGAGAATCCGCTGGTGGCACTCTGAATTTTCGTAAACTCAAAAGTGAACTTCTGGTCGGAAGCGGGCGAGAAGATAATGTTTAGGATCCCTTCCGTGCTGCTCTTAAAGTCTTCAAAGTAGGTCTTCAATTTCGAGTCTTGAGCACCTGCCGTGATTCTTCTATAATCAGAAGTCCAGCCTCCCATTAGTTTTGACATTTGCTCGAGGAACGGAACGGCAAAGTTTTCGAGCCCCTTCATCTCCTTCTCAAAATGTCCTCTCTTCCAATTTTTCAAGTCTTCCATTTCATCTAACTCCTTTTCGATGCCTTCAACCAGCTCGAAGTACTCATCCAACCATGGCGTCTCTGGCAGATTGAGGTCTGCCATCGACTCGAGACCCTTCTGGATGGCGGAGACGTTGATGTTCCTGACGTCACTTGGTGTGAGTTGTCCCATACGGAGTAGCTCCGAAAAGACGATGTCCGACAGAAAGGAGCCGTCGCCGATGCTCTGCTGAAGATAGATTCCGTTCGTCACACGGGCGATCTTTTGCATCCGCTCCACAGCAGTGCCCACGAACGCTGAAAAAGGAAACATGCCTCTCTTCTTTGGATGAGTGTCTGAGAATTCCACTTTTCATTTTCAGAAATAAACTGACCGTCAGCAACTGCGTTACGAACGGCACGTGGCTGATGGACGTCAGACTGGGAGCGGGTGGAGGCATCATTCGGGATTTGGGGATCTGTAATGAACCATTTCCTTTCTGGCTGCAATCGGCTGAAACTCACATCCGGGCACAACGGTGGCGAGAAGCCCACAAACGATGGTGATGACTGAAAAAAGGAAACAAGGGAGTTGAAGAAGGGAGGGCTTCAACTCACGATGGGATCTCATCATCTCGCAGAATTTTTTTTTTCTTTTTGTTTCACCGAAACTAAGATTGAAGAAGACCGTCGGAGAAGACTGATAGCGGGGGGGGGGGGGGGGGGGGGGTGTGCCACGTGGATGCTGACACTTCTTCTCGGAGTGGGAGAGCACGTCCGTCTCACGGGGTCACGACGGCTTGGAGCCGTTTGAGAAGGTTCTTTAAAAAAGTGAGAAGGAGAAGTCATGGAGACACCCCAGAAATCGAAAATGTTTCGTTAGACATCACACTTATGAGGCTTATTTGTAGCGAGGTTATGATATGCCAAAAATGATTGTGTCTAGGATGTAATTGTTTATTTTTGTAGCACAAGAAAAAAGTGAGGTCACAGGAGATATTCACAAGAACAATAACACGAACAAATACAGAAGAAACAAATTCAAAAAAAAAAGAAAGTACAGTTATTACAATTGACAGGTTTTTAATCAGTTGGAAGGCAGAGCCTTCTTGTCGGCTGGACACATCTTCTTGTTCGGTGGGGACACTCCGGAGTTCTCTTTGTCGGAAGTATCGGGTGATCGTTTGCGGGTAGAAGACGTGACGTTGGTGTTCTTGGCCGCCGGAAGGCCTCGTCGGAGATCAGAAGATGGGACGATGGTGTAGAGCTTGCTCCGTTTCACATTGAAGACGTCGATCTGAAATTGAGAAGTAAGGAAAATAGTGGAACAGAAGTGAATGTGACTAACCTCGACTTGGATGTCCCTGACTCCGTTCGTCGACTTGGCCTGTTGCAGGAGCGAGTTCTTGAAGGAAGAGGTCTCCGTCGTCAAGTCGAGGCTCGTCGTGCCCTCCGCCAGATCGAGTCCGATGAACCAGATCGATTTGAAGTTGCTCTTCACGTCCAGCTGAGCAGTGGCGAGGGGAGTGAACTTCTTCGGGAAACTGTGGGCGATGTTGATGTTCCGATTGCACTCCAGGTTCTGGACGAGTCGACGGATGCGCGATTCGAGGAATCCAGTGAAGGTCAGCTCATCCTTCTCGTTCGGAACGGCCATGACGAGGGCGACAAAGTGTTTGTAGTTCGAGAAGAAGTTGGTCTCCGCGAACAGATCCTTCCACGTAGCTTTTCCTTCCGAGATCCGAGTGCACGTCTTCAGTCCTTCTTCGATCTCGCGCTTCAGAATCGTCGCCGTCGAGCGATTCACATTGTGGGTCGAGTTTTGTTGCGGGTAGGCGGGCGTCACGATTGGCATCAGATGACCCCTGTCGCCGTACTTCTCCTGCGGATTCCAGACCAAGTGTCGCATGCCCTTCCGATCGTAGTCGAGCTTGCAGAGAGTCACGGCACTCGGCCACGGCCATCCGGAGAAGGCGAAGAACATTCGGTGCAGGATCTTGGAGGAGCTCGCATTCGGGTACAGCTGGCACGTTCGGGCGACCAGGATTGCCCAGGTGATGCCTCCGAAAAAGCCCATCGCGTTGGAGTAGACGCCTCGGGACTTGGCCCAGATCTTGACGGCTCGGAGAGCTTCCGAGAACACCTGCGGGCTGGGCACCAACTTCAGGAGTTGTTCGGCGACACGGCATCCGTTGAGGGAGCGAACGCTCTTCTCGTCCAGATTCTTGAGGAGGTCGTCGTTGGAGAGATCCAGTGTCTTCGGAATGGCGGGGAGGTCCAGACGAGCGAAGAGGACGTCCAACTCGATTTCATTGAATTTCAGCGTCAGAATCGGCACGAAGGCCTCCTCAATGGCGTTGAGCTCCGTCACGCGAGTGTCCTTGGCGAGCATTTCCTTGAACGAGGTGAAGAAGTCCCGCAGTGTCACGTGACGCGGTGCAATGCACAGGCAGTCGATGTCGGATCCGGCGGAGTGGACTCCGAGTCTGTAGGAGCCGAACGGGACGAGGAGTCCTCCGGCGTCGAGTCCATTCGACATCTGAAAGTACTGGATGAGAGGAAACGAAATCAAAAAGAGAACACACGAACCTTTCTGGCGGTCACCTCGGCGATCCATTTCTTCACGAGCACATTCATCTGACGCAGGACGTCGATGCGCTTCTCGGTGTCGGCGGTCGACTCGAAGCTTCCGTGCTCACGAAGAGCACTCAGAAGGCTGCTCGTGAGTTCCAGCTCTTTCGCGTCCGGGTGAGCTGTGGAGATTGGCCGCGACACTCCCATCATCGGGGTGGCAGAAGAAGTGAAGGTAGAGGACATAATGGTCATTTCTGAAAGTTTGCAAATTGTTTGGATAATCAGGAAAGTTGTCAAGATGAAAGAAAAGAAAGTATCAGAGTATCAGAGTGATCTTCCAAAATGTAAGTACGGTATGGGAAAACGTGAGAGGATAAGAAAGAGGGACGGAAGGAGGTGAGAGAACGTGCATGATTGATTTTTTTGTCATCCTGAAAAAAAGGGGGAGGGACTACCGGTGAGTGGGCGGGGCCAACGCAACTCTTGACATATGTTACAAAACGGAAGCAGAGGTGTCCCCGCAGGGTGGTAGAGAAGTTCGAAGAAGGGGGAATGACACCGTACCAACTTGCAGGTACCGAAAAGGAAAAATAGTTCTTCGGAAAACTTTTCCACTTTATGACGTGGCAGAATCTTTGGTGACAATTCAGACGGACAGCTTCAGAAGTAGCAGGCGTTGGTGTCAATTCTTTAGAAGCGATGTGTTTTTTCAAAGTTTGATATTTATAGTCACTGTTACATTCTGCCACGTCATAAAGTGAGATAGTTTTACAAAAAAGTTTTGTTCCTTCTTTTCCATTCTCCTTACTTCAACCACTCGCTTTTGAATGCAAAAACATTTCTGGAACCTGCAAGAACTTCTCTACCACCCTGCGGGGACACATCTGCTTCCGGTTTGTCACATATGTCAAAAGTTGCGTTGGCCCCGCCCACTCACCGGTAGTCCCTCCCCCTTTTTTTCCGGATGACAAAAAAATCAATCATGCACGTTCTCTCACCTCCTTCCGTCCCTCTTTCTTATCCTCTCGCGTTTTCCCATACCGTACTTACATTTTGGAAGAGCTCTCTGATACTCTGATACTTTCTTTTCTTTCATCTTGACAACTTTCCTGATTATCCAAAGAATTTGCAAACTTTCAGAAATGACCATTATGTCCTCTACTTTCACTTCTTCTGCTACCCCGATGATGGGAGTGTCGCGGCCAATTTCCACTGCTCACCCGGACGCAAAGGAGCTCGAACTCACGAGCAGCCTTCTGAGTACTCTCCGTGAGCACGGAAGCTTCGAGTCGACCGCCGACACCGAGAAGCGCATCGACGTCCTGCGTCAGATGAATGTGCTCGTGAAGAAATGGATCGCCGAGGTGACCGCCAGAAAGGTTCGTGTGTTCTCTTTTTGATTCCGTTTCCTCTTATCCAGTACTTTCAGATGTCGAATGGACTCGACGCCGGAGGACTCCTCGTCCCGTTCGGCTCCTACAGACTCGGAGTCCACTCCGCCGGATCCGACATCGACTGCCTGTGCATTGCACCGCGTCACGTGACACTGCGGGACTTCTTCACCTCGTTCAAGGAAATGCTCGCCAAGGACACCCGCGTGACGGAGCTCAACGCCGTCGAGGAGGCCTTCGTGCCTATCCTGACACTGAAATTCAATGGAATCGAGTTGGACGTCCTCTTCGCTCGTCTGGACCTCCCCGCCATTCCGAAGACACTGGATCTCTCCAACGACGACCTCCTGAAGAATCTTGACGAGAAGAGCGTTCGCTCCCTCAACGGATGCCGTGTCGCCGAACAACTCCTGAAGTTGGTGCCCAGCCCGCAGGTGTTCTCGGAAGCTCTCCGAGCCGTCAAGATCTGGGCCAAGTCCCGAGGCGTCTACTCCAACGCGATGGGCTTCTTCGGAGGCATCACCTGGGCAATCCTGGTCGCCCGAACGTGCCAGCTGTACCCGAATGCGAGCTCCTCCAAGATCCTGCACCGAATGTTCTTCGCCTTCTCCGGATGGCCGTGGCCGAGTGCCGTGACTCTCTGCAAGCTCGACTACGATCGGAAGGACATGCGACACTTGGTCTGGAATCCGCAGGAGAAGTACGCCGACAGGGGTCATCTGATGCCAATCGTGACGCCCGCCTACCCGCAACAAAACTCGACCCACAATGTGAATCGCTCGACGGCGACGGTTCTGAAGCGCGAGATCGAAGAAGGACTGAAGACGTGCACTCGGATCTCGGAAAGAAAAGCCGCGTGGAAGGACCTGTTCGTGGAGACCAACTTCTTCTCGAACTACAAACACTTTGTCGCCCTCGTGATGGCCGTTCCGAACGAGAAGGATGAGCTGACCTTCACTGGATTCCTCGAATCGCGCATCCGTCGACTCGTCCAGAACCTGGAGTGCAATCGGAACATCAACATCGCCCACGGTTTCCCGAAGAAGTTCACTCCCCTCGCCACTGCTCAGCTGGACGTGAAGAGCAACTTCAAATCGATATGGTTCATCGGACTCGATCTGGCGGAGGGCACGACGAGCCTCGACTTGACGACGGAGACCTCCTCCTTCAAGAACTCGCTCCTGCAACAGGCCAAGTCGACGAACGGAGTCAGGGACATCCAAGTCGAGGTCAGTAACAGTCACTTCTTTTCAACAATTTTCCTTACTTCTCAATTTCAGATCGACGTCTTCAATATGAAACGGAGCAAGCTCTACACCATCGTCCCATCTTCTGATCTCCGACGAGGCCTTCCGGCGGCCAAGAGCACCAATGTCACGTCTTCTACCCGCAAACGATCACCCGACACTTCCGACAAGGAGAACTCCGGAGTGTCCCCACCGAACAAGAAGATGTGTCCAGCCGACAAGAAGGTTCTAACTTCCAACTGATCAAATATCTTTTAATTGTAATAACTGTACTTTTTTTTGAATTTGTTTTTTTCTTCTGTATTTGTTCGTGTTATTGTTCTTGTGAATATCTCCTGTGACCTCACTTTTTTTCGTGTACTACAAAAATAAACAATAGCATCATAAACATGATCTCTCCTTGCACATCATAAACCCAAACACAATCCACGTCACAAAATGATTGGTTTACAACTTGGCAGGTTGTAAAGTGTGTGGGATACACCACTGTTGTCATACTTCCCACCAGCAAACCACCACCCCCCCCCCCCCTTCCTCATCTAGGAAAGTGTCTCTTCTCCTCCACCCCTCAATCTTCTCATCCAATCCACCTGTTCAGAACGTCGCAAGTCTCGCAATGACAGTTCACGCGGTTGACCCGAAAAGTGTGACGTCATCACTCAAGTTCCAGTCCAAATCGTCTCGACCCTACGAGATGCCGACCCAGGCGGACATCTTCCATGTAGACACTTTCCCAGTAAGTTCCATTTCCAACCGATTACAATAGAGCGCAACCGCACGGCCTTGGGTCTGAAAGGGGGGGGGGGATAGACAGGAAGGCGTCGCCCGCAGAACAATGGCATTTTGAAACAAGGCGAAACGAGAGTGTCCAGTGAGCGAGGGAACGGGAGAGAGCGCCTCCTTCCGCAACAATATGAACGACGCAGAGACACAGAGAGACATGTGGAGAAGGGGCGAGACGCAGACCGCGAAAGACACCTTGTGTATGCGTGTCTGCCGAGTAGCAGTCAATAAATTTCATTTTTCACCCTTTTTTAACCTCTTCTATCTGTTTTTTCGAGCTGTTTCTGAAATTCCCGCGTTTTTTTTTTGAATTTTTTTCGATCTACCAATTGGTAGAGCACATTTTTTTTGTAGCCACGCCAGTTCACCGGAAAAATGGACACAGTTGGACGCGAACTTCCGTTTGCCGCCGTCGTGATGCGCGAGTTTCGAGAGGCCTACTGTGCCACGTGTCTCGTCTCGTTGGAGTGAGTCCTCCTTGTTCTTCTTCTTGCTCCGAATCGACTGAAACCGGTGCTCATCAGCGTTTTCAGCGACATCGACACTCCGGTGAGCTGTGACGAGTGTCTCGAAGTGGTCTACTGCTCGCTGAAGTGTCAACGAAAGGACTGGAAGGCGGTGCATCAGCAGGAGTGTGCCGTGCTTCGCGGCCAACACGGCAGCACTCCGCTGACGACACAAATGCGTTTGTGCACGCGATTGTTGCTCCAGACGCAGCTCGGACACGATCAGCCAACGTTTAACGACGTGAAGATGATGGATCTGGAGACGAACTACGACGAGTTTCGAGCCAGTCCCGAGCACAATCAGTTCATCACAGAGTTCCTCGCACTGGTCAACAACGCCGGAGAAAGTGAGTCGCAGTGGCTCTTTTTACGAGTTTCAGGCTCACTTCTGATTTGCAGGCGTGTTCCCGAAGTCGTACGACAACAAGTTCACGATCGGTCTCATCTGTAGTGTGCTCTGCAACTCGTTCGCGGTGATCGACGAGAAGAAGGTGGAGACGTTCGGGGTCGGACTGTACGTCGGCATGGCGAAGCACAACCACGCGTGCGGATCGACGTCTCACATCGTCTTCGAGCAGAACCAAGTGATTCTCCGCGCTCCGGACGGCGTCAAGTACTCGGAAGCGGTGAGTGGTTTCTTTCGTTTCGGATGACATCCGAACGCCTTTTCTTCTTCCAGTTGACAATCTCGTACGTGTCCCGAATGCTTCCAACTGCCACGCGGCAGAGCATCATTCGAAACGTGCACTTTGTGACGTGCCGTTGCTCAATGTGCCTCGACGAGCATCTCGATCGCGTCGGGCTCGCCTCCCGATGCGCCACCCCAAAATGCCCCGGGTTTGTGGTCGGATCCACGTGTCAAAAGTGCCAAGGGCCGTCGAAACTCGGACAAGTCCAGGTGGCCCACTCGACGGCCAAACTCATCAAGATTCTCGAGAAGCTGCACAAGGATCACACATTCAAGAGCGTCGACGACGAGTTCCGCTTCCTCGAGAATCTTCGCGATCAGTTCCAGACGATACTCGCCAATTGCAACGTGGCGATGCTGCAGCTCGACGAGCAAATCGCCTACTGCGCGTCGCGGCTCTCGTTGAAGCCGACGGACAATGATCGGATCGCCGTTCGAGGCATCGATCACTACGTGTAAGTTCGGGAAAAGACGAAGACGTGGAAGACGTCCAATCCATTCCTCTCCCTTCAGGAACCGTCTGAATCTCGGCTCACCGGAAGTCACCCGCCGCTACTACATCGCGTGCCTCTGTCTCATGCCCGGCGTGCCTTGCGAAGTCCTTCACGCCGCCGTCACGTCGAGTCTGAAGAGCCACGGAGAGCATCACTCGATCACCAAATTCCTCATGTCCATACATTGAACTACCAACTAACCGCCTCCCTTCTTGTGTATGTCCAACTAATTTTTTTTCCTGTGAATCAACTTCAGATAGCGTCGAATACAATTCAATTCAATTCAGTTCATTCACACTCAACAAGTAGATCAAAAGAGTTCGCACTTCTTGACGGGATTCATCGGCGATCCGATGGGACACTGGTACGCCTCCGCGAACGCCTTCGAGTTCCAGAAGACGGCGTTGACACGGAACTGTCCCGGCGGATGTGGGTCGCCTTCCACTGGCGCCATGTACGGTTCACAGTAATCCTGCAAGCACGCCCTTTCCTACATGTAGTAGGTCAATTCTGGTGGTGGTTTTGACCTACCAGCGCCGTCAGATGGAAGAGCACTTTCTCGATGCTCACGCCCTCGAATCCGATCATTCTGGGAGCATTCGCATAGTCTGACTTCTTGAACGTTCTCCAGTTGACATCGACAGCAATTACATCAGCAGTCACTTCATCAATCTCAAACTCTCCATTCATCTGAAACAAGGAGGAGTTGGATATAGGGTTACGGTAGTTCCATCCGACCCACCGTCTTTCCGAAACCCGGAAGCTCATAGTTCTTGGTCATGTTGATGAGGCACTCGGATCGCCTCTCGTACTCATCGCGTCCTTTCGGATCCCACCAATCGGTTTTCTTGCCAGACGCGTCGTACAACATTCCGTTCGGATCGAAACCATGGCCAATCTCGTGTGCGATCACCGATCCAACGATCGCCAGTTTCGCGTAGATCGGAAGTGCGGTGTCGAAGAACGGCTCATCCAGATAGGGAATCAGGAAATCTGTGATCCAAAACGTGTACATAGAGTAGAAGCGGTTGAGCAATGGGACAACTCACAAAAATCGTTGACCGGTGGATTGTAGAAGGCGTTGACCTCCAGCAGATTGGGCTGAGGTCTCGTCAAGATGCCGGACGCGATGAATCCGAGGTACTCTTCGTTGCCGAATCGAGCCAACTGGTTTATCAACGAGTATATCGTGTCGGTGGATTTCAAGTTGAGCTGAAAATGAAACAGTGCTGGGGATCAGAAGCATCAGATCAGAACCTTCTCGAACCGTTTCTCCACATATTCCGGCGCATAGTCGCTCGTGTGACCCATCGTGCTGTTCATACTCTTGATCTTCCGAATCGCCGCCTTCTTCGTCTCGTCGGGCATCCACGTGGACTCGGTGAACATCTCGATGAACGACTCCTCGGTTCGCCGCACAATCTCCATGGCGGCGTCCAGATTCTCCGCTTTGAAGTAGTTGTTCATGAAGACACGATACTCTGCCTGCGGAACGAGTTGCCGGACTATCTGAAAGGAATCCCAACTTTCGATGTGAGATCCATGTATTCCACGAGGGTTTACTTTTCGACAATCCGTCTTTTCGCTGCTCATGTCATGAATCGGGAACTCATGATCAATCAATTGAAACATCAAATAGTTCGCCAAGACTCGCGGTTTCGTCGATTTGATGATGTCCTCCATCTGGGATCACATTGAGCACGCATTACTTGAAAACTAGAAGAGATGGGGAAAAGTTGTCAACTGACAATATGTAGCTAACAATTCAAGGATCATTTTGTCAGTTGACACCTTCACCCTATCTCTTCTAGTTTTCAGGATATAGCCTCTACTTCCGTCATACCCGATTTTCAAAGAACAGAGTATCGTTCTGGACCGTCACATCATCCTTGACTTTCAGCCACTCGTCATCTTTTAGTCTTCCCATCGTCTTGATGATCCTCTCGACGTCAATGCTCGGAATGGCTGCTTTCAATTTGTCCAGCGTCACCATTCCCTTACCGTCTGAAAACTGGAAACCGCGCAGATAACAATACGGTTTTTCATAGAAAAAACTGACCTGTAGCAGTTGTTTCTGCAAACCCCAATAGTCATCGAGAGCCTGTTTCAATTGTGATTTCGACACTTTCGTTCTGATCAACGCGCTGAACGCCGCCTTCAACTGCCTTTTCGACATTTTGCTCGTCTTGCCCAAATACCCGACAACGACTTCGTTCAGTTCACCGATATGGACGTTGATGAAGCCAAAGTTGCTGACATGTAACTCTGCCATCTTTAGGAGCACCTCTGCAATAATTTCAGAATGGTAGGAATTGAAAAGGCAAAGATCCGACTATTCAAGTCAAACTTCTTGGCGTCCCATTTCGGATCGATGACTGGCCAGGAGCCGATTTTCTGGAGATTCTTGAATATTTCTCCATTGATCTTCTCGGCTTCCTTTTGATAAGTCTGAAATCTCAAGATGACTTGTATGGAATCCTAACTAGAGAGAAAGAAACAGACAAACCGCAGGATCTTTGAGCTCTTCACACTTCCGATACAACAGATGCATCGCCTTCTCCGACGGCGAGTCGGTCGGCTTGTTTTTGAGCAGAAACTCTGAATTTTGAAATTACAGATGCGGGGGGGGGGGGGGGGGGTGAAAATAATGGAAGTTGGAAGCTCTTACGATAGATCAGCCCATTCACAATGTTGCCTTTCTCTCGGAATCGGCCCCCATCGGTATCGGTGTGCTCCGAGTATTTGCCGCATGCGTACTCAAAAAAGTTGTCGCATGGATCCACTTTGGGATCCATCCAGTTGTTCTGAAATTGAATTACAGATCGAGAAGGAAGAGAGGAGACGTGACAAACCATCTGATGAGCAAGAGTGATACATTCGGGAGACTCGCACACATTCCGAGGGGCCTTCGTGGACACAGTCACTGGTTTTAAAGTCGTCGTCATCCTCGATGTAGGCGTCTTCGATTTAGACGTCGTCGTTTCCGTCTCCGTCTCGTTGCGTCTCGGCATGACGAGCTTCTCGACAGTGCGCACAGTCTCCGTCGGCTCCGCTCGCAGTCGCATCACAATCAGTGCTCCGAGGATCACGACGATCGTGGCGACGAGGAAAACGATCACTGTTATCAAAGGATTACAACACTTCGAGTCTTCCTTCATCCCTCTTTTTCAGCGTTTTCTAGCGAGAAATCTGGAAGAGAAGCTGAAACTAAAGATTGGGGTGTCAAAAGACCCCCTGGCTTACCTGGAAGATCGAATGAAACTGAAACTGGCTTGCCGGTATCGTTTCAATTTTTGAAGCGTGGAAAAACAAACAGCTCAAGTACTTCCACGTAAAAATTGAAACCCTTTTATCGAGAAGGTGAAAGTAGATCAAAAGAGTTCACACTTCTTCTCAGGATTCATCGGGGATCCCACCGGACACTGATACGCTTCCGCGAAAACCTTCGAGTTCGAGTAGATCGCGTTGACTCGAAAGCTCCCCGTCGGATGGCTGATCGGTCCCTTCTCTGGCTTCATCCACGGAGCACAGTGGTTCTGAAAACCTTTCCAGATTCATCCTGAGAGCTGAAACTGAGCCAACCAGAGCCATCAGATGAATGTAGGATCTTTCGATGCTCTGCTCCTCGAACCCAATGATCCTGGGCTCGCCGGCGTAGTCGCCTCGGTTCAGCGTCCTCCAGTTCGTCTCCATTGCGAGCACATCGGCGATAACCTCGTCGATCAGTTCAACTCCATTGAGCTCAAAAGGAAGAAGAAGAAGCGTTCAGGATTACTGTACCTGGGCCGAGAGACTCACCGTCTTCCCGTAAACCGGATCATCGTAGTTGCTCGTCAAACTGACGAGACAATCAGTGCGAGTATTGTACTCTTTCAAGTCTTCCGCGTCCCACCACGACGTCTCATTTCCAAACGCGTCGTACATTCTTCCGTCCGCATCGTAACCATGACCAATCTCATGTGCCATCACGAATCCGACCGACGCCAACTTCGCGTATTCCGGTAGTGTGACGTCGAAATATGGCTCATCGAGGAAAGGTACCATGAAAACTAAAGTGATCTACATATTCATAGCCGAAAGACGATAACTCTTACAGAACTCATTTGTCCTTCTGTAGAAGGCGTTCGATTCGAGCAGGTTCCACCTGGGCGTCGCTTTGGCGTCTGACACAATGAAGCCGAGATGCTCGACTTGTCTGGAACGCCACACTTTGCTCGTCATCGCGTAGATGGTGTTCGTGTCTTTGAAGTTGAGCTGTAAGTTTGGAGTAAAAATGAATGGAAAGATGACAAATTGGGCCAGGAAATGCGTCAAGGCGCTGCGCGGCGTGCCATCTCGGTGCTTGCTGGCGCACTTTCCGAGATGGTGCGTGAGCGGAAATTCAAATTCCTTTGGCTTTGCGGAGGCAACATCACCGCCGGAGGACAGAAAGCTAGGAAGGCTGAAATTCGCAGACCAACCTTCCGATACCGTTCCTCCACACTCTTCTGCGCGTAGTCGTCCGTGTGACCGATAGTTCTCTTCATCTTTTGCACTTTTCGAATCGCCGCTCTTCTTGTGCTCTCGCTGAGCCACGTGGATTCCCGGAACATTTCCACATACGACTGCTCGGTTCGGTTCACAATTTCGACAGCGGCCTTCAGATTCTCGTCGTCAAAGTGACGATTCACAAACATTCGGTAGACGGCGTCCGGCATAATCTCGAGGACAATCTGAAGGAAGAATTACGTCGATGCTGAAAATTTTAGTGAAGAGAGGACATACTCGATGGCAGCTGATGAATTTGCTCCTCAAGTCAAGAGTCCGAGTTTCCTCCTCATAAAACTGAAACATCAAAAAGTTGGCCACAACTCGCGGATCCGTTTTTTTGATGATGTGCTCCAACTGAAACGAAATTCCAGATAAATTTTCAGCAAAAAATTCGGGAAGGGGGTTCTTACACTACGTTTACCGGTGCCAAAAAACAGCTCAATGTCCTTGACCATAACAATTTTGTTGACTTTCTGCCATCCGTCATTGCTCAGATTTCCCATTTTCTTGATGATCTTCTTGAAATTGATACTCGGAACTGCTTTCCGCAACTTTACAAGGTGCTTTTTCTTAGTGCTCCTCTTCTTTTTACTCTTAAATTGGGATGGGGGATAATTGAAAATGTATCCTTACAAAAATCAAAGCCAAACCTTTTCAATCACTTTCTCCATCCCTATAAAATCGTTGAAATTCGCTACCAAAGAAGTTTGGTTAAAATTGATTTTTTGCTGTTTAAGGAATGACTGGAAGGACGCCAAAAATTGTTCTTCGTCCCTCTCCTTCTTCTTTTTCGTTGAAATTGTCGCCAAGTTGGATGGACCGATGTGGACGTTGAAGAAGCCAAAGTTGCTGACATGTAACGATGCCATTTTCGAGAGCACTTCTGAAATTCTTCCAGAATGGCCAGAATTGAAAAGGCAAGGATCTGACTATTCAAGTCAAACTTCTTGGCGTCCCATTTCGGATCGATGACTGGCCAGGAGCCGATTTTCTGAAGGTTCTTCAATATTTCTCCGTTAATCTTTTTCGCTTTCTTTTTGTAAACCTGAAACTCCAAGATGTCTTGAATGAGAGCCTAACTAGAGAGAAAAAACAGACAAACCGCAGGATCTTTGAGCTCTTCACACTTCCGATACAACAGATGCATCGCCTTCTCCGACGGCGAGTCGGTCGGCTTGTTTTTGAGCAGAAACTCTGAATTTTGAAATTACAGATGCGGGTGCTGAAACTTTTCTGATAGTAAGTGCTCACCCTTTGTCAGTCCATCAATAATATCATCTTTTTCAAGATATCGAGATCCGTCTGTATCGGTGTGCTCTGCGTATTTCCCGCATGCGTACTCAAAAAAGTCGTCGCATGGATCGACTTTGGGATTCCCCCAATTGTTCTGAAATTAAATTGAAGATCGAGGAGAAAGAGAGAAGACGTGACGAACCATCTGATGTGCCAGAGTGATACATTCGGGAGACTCGCACACATTACGAGGCGCCTTCGACCGAGCCCCTGGTTTTGAAGCCGTAGTCGTTATCCTTGATTTAGACGTTGATGTAGACGTCGTCGTTTCCGTCTCCGTCTCGTTGCGTCTCGGCATGACGAGCTTCTCGACAGTGCGCACAGTCTCCGTCGGCTCCGCTCGCAGCCGCATCACAATCAGTGCTCCGAGGATCACGACGATCGTGGCGACGAGGAAAACGATCACTGCTACCAATGGGTTACAACACTTCGAGTCTTCCTTCATCTTTTTTTTTTGAATGTTGTGTCTCTCTGGACCGGTGGTTCAGAGAGCGACGACGAAATGAGATGTTGGAGACCCACGTGAAAAAAACGCTCAAGATCGTGTTTTATCATGTTAGTAGATCAAAATAGTTCGCACTTTTTCTCGGGATTCATTGGGGATCCGATCGGACACTGATACGCTTCTGCGAACGCCTTCGAGTTCGCGTAGATCGCATTGGTTCGAAATTCTCCCGGTGGATGTGGACCCACAACCGGCTTCATTGTTGGGCCACAGTAGTTCTGTAAGGTCAATTTTTACATACGCTTAAAGCTGTGCCTCTTAGCTTACAAGCGTCACAAGATGGAAGAAAGTCTTCTCGATGCTCTGATCCTCGAATCCTATCATCCTGGGCTCATTTGTATAGTCCCCCTTTTTGAACGTTCTCCAGGTCACATCTACACCAAGGACATCTGCCGTCACTTCTCCTTTCGTTAGTTCTCCGTCGAGCTGAAAGGTCCTATTCTCTGGATTACTGTAGTTTGACCTAGTTACCACTCTGCCAAAGACAGGGACCTCATACTTTTCTGTCATATTGACAAGGCATTGTATGCGTCTCTCGTACTTTTCAGCGTCTTTCCGATCCCACTCGTTTTTCAGATTTCCGAATCCGTCATATTGGAAACCGATCGGATCAAAACCGTGTCCAATTTCGTGTCCAGTAATCGATCCAACAACTGCCAACTTGGCATAGCTCGGCAGTGTCGAATCGTAAAATGGTTCGTCCAACAGAGGAGAGAAGAAGTCTGAAAGTGAGCAAGCAGTGTCACTGGTACTGCTCTGCGTGGACTCACAGAACTTGTTGACGGTCATCACATAAGCAGCATTCGTCATAAGCATGAAACGCTCTGGAGCCGTTTCGATGCCAGCAGCCACGAATGAAATGTATTGTTGCAATCGGAAACGCTCTCCTTTCTGCAGAATCGAGTAGATCGTATCCGATGGTTGCAAGTTCAACTGTAAAAGTTTCGGTTTTATTGGTACATCTTCTGATGACGTCATCCTACTGTTCGATACTTGTCTTCAACGATTTCCTGCTCGAACTCCGGAGTGTGTCCCACAAAACCCAACACTTGTCCCACTTTTCGAATCACCGCGTTCTTCGTGATATCGCTGAGCCACGTGGATTCTTTGAACATTTCCGCATACGAATCGATTGTTTCGTTTATGATTCGAGAAATGGACAACAAGTTTTGCTCATCAAAATGGTGGTTCATGAAAAATCGATAGGTTGCTTGTGGCATAGTTCCGGCAACTATCTGGAAACATACTTTCAGTGAAACTTATCAACAAAATACCCTCACTTGATGACATTCTTGGGGCTCGGTTTCGTAAAAGTGCGCATCATAGGATATCTCGAAAAGATGGAACATCAAATAATTGGCGAGAACTCGTGGTTCGGTGCTGTTGATGATTGACTCTAGCTGAAATGAAAAATTATTTCTAGAAACTGTTTCCCGCTGAAAATTGTAGCTCTTACGTTTTCCGGTTCACCGTAGAAGATTGGAAGTGTGTAAACATATATTTTCTTCTTAACATTCATCAGTTCATCATCGTTCAAATTTCCCAATTTCTTTATAATTCTATCGAAATCTATGCTCGGAATGATTGACCTGAAATCAACAGCGCTGAGCCACTTGAAGTACTTTGCGACCGCATCGAGCTGGAATATAAAAAAAGAACGGTTTGAAGTTCGGATTGCAAAACCCACAGATTCCAGTCGATTTTGCAATTCTAAGTACTCGACGATATCGTTTTTGATTATGAATGGATTGTAGGCAACCTGGTTAAGATCCAGTACAGATGTGAGTACATTGAACAATTGCTCTTGTGTGACATTGGTCAATCTTCGTTCGAATCCGATAACAATGTTGTTGGAGGGATTTATGTTCACTTGGAAGAGCCCCAAGTTTCCAGAGAGCGAGGCTAGATTCGAGAGCATCTCTGAAATTATTTTCCTTTCTTTGTGTTGTTCAGACATCGTAGACGACCATTTAGGTCAAACTTCTCGCTGTCCCAGTTGGAATCGATTGTTGACCAAGGGCCGATTTTTCGAATATCATCGAATATTTGGCGATCAATTTTCATCGATTCCAAATGGCGAGTCTGGAACATTGGAATACCGTAAAACCTGTATTAGAACGGCACCTGTATTTGAACGGCCCCTCTAATAGACCGGCATCTGGAACTAGGGGTTGAAAAATAGACCGGCACCCTCTATTAGAACGGCACCTTCAATAGACCGGCACCCTGACATAAACCGTTTCAAAATGCTTAATCGATTTCGATGGAAGTTTTGCGACATGGCGGCAGTCAGGAAAGTTGCCCACGACGATTTAGATGTAAACCAGTAGTGTACAACAAGAAAAATCGTCAGAATTTGCAATTTTTACTGCAAATTTATCAAAAATCGCACATTTCTGTCAAGAAATGCAGTAATTTTTTCTAGTTTCTAATAGTGCCGGTCTGAAGAAAATTGTGTTGAAAAATAGACCGGCACCCTTTATTTGAACGGCCCCTTTAATAGACCGGGGTCTCGAAAAAGGGGTTGAAAATTAGACCGGCATGCCGGTCTAATACAGGTTTTACGGTACTTTGACTTCATTAGAAATTAAAAAAAAAGACCAACCGAATAATTTTGAGTTTGGAGGCACTTCCGATACAACAGATGCATCGCCTTCTCCGACGGCGAGTCGGTTGGTTTGTTTTTGAGGAGAAACTCTGAAATTTGAAATTACAGATGATGATGGTGAAACTACCGTATGACAACTACTCGCCCTTGATAAGTTTATCCAAAATTGCCTCTTTCTCGAAAAATCTGGGTCCTTTATTATCGGTATGCTCTGCGTATTTCCCGCACGCGTACTCGAAGAAGTTTTCACATGGATCGACTGTCGGATCCCTCCAGTTGTTCTGAAATTACATATCAGGATCTCAAACAAAGAAGATGATTACCATCTGATGTGCCAGAGTGAGACAAGTGGGAGACTCGCACACATTCCGAGGGACCTTTGTGGACGCAGTCTCAGATTTTGAAATTGTAGTCGTCATCCTCGATGTAGTCGTAGATGTAGATGTAGACGTCGTCGTTTTCGTCTCCGTCTCGTTGCGTCTCGGCATGACGAGCTTCTCGACAGTGCGCACAGTCTCCGTCGGCTCCGCTCGCAGCCGCATCACAATCAGTGCTCCGAGGATCACGACGATCGTGGCGACGAGGAAAACGATCACTGTTATCAAAGGATTACAACACTTCGAGTCTTCCTTCATCCCTCTTTTCTTGAGTGTTGTGTCTCAAGAATACGCTCATAAAAGGTTTCGAGCATCCCATGGCTTACCTTGAAAATGGAAAGACTGATGTACCGGTGGTTCAAAGAGCGACGACGAAATGAGATGCTGGAGACACACGTGAAAAAAAAAACGTTCATGATCCTGTTTTCATAATAAAAGTAGATCAAAAGAGTTCACACTTTTTCTCGGGATTCATCGGAGATCCGATCGGACACTGATACGCTTCTGCGAAAGCCTTCGAGTTCGAGTAGATCGCATTGATTCGAAATTCTATCGGTGGATGTGGATCCACAATCGGCTTCATTGTTGGACCACAAAAGTCCTGGAAACCGCACAGACTGACCGTTGAAAAGTGAGTACCCCCCTTACCAGTGCCATAAGATGGAAGAAAGTCTTCTCGATGCTCTGATTCTCGAATCCGATCATCCTGGGCTCATTTGTATAGTCCCCTTTCTTGAACGTTCTCCAGGCGACATCTACACCAAGTACATCTGCCGTCACTTCTCCTTTCGTTAGTTCTCCGTCGAGCTGAAAGGTCCTATTCTCTGGATTACTGTAGTTTGACCTAGTTACCACTCTTCCATACACAGGGACCTCATACTCTTCAGTCATATTGATAAGACATTGTGTTCGTCTCTCGTACTCTTCAGTGTCCTTCTGATCCCACTGATTGTCCAGTTTCCCAAAACCGTCAAAATTAAAACCCATCGGATCAAAACCGTGTCCAATTTCGTGTCCAGTAATCGATCCAACAACTGCCAACTTGGCATAGCTCGGAAGTGTCGAGTCGTAAAATGGTTCGTCCAACAGAGGAGAGAAGAAGTCTGAAAGTGAGCAAGCAGTGTCACTGGTACTTCTCTGCGTGGACTTACAGAATTTATTGAAAATAATCACATAAGCGGCATTAGTCGTAAGTATCGAGAACCGTGGAGCAGTCTCGATGCCAGCAGCCACGAATGAAATGTATTGTTGCAATCGGAAACGCTCTCCTTTCTGCAGAATCGAGTAGATCGTATCCGATGATTGCAAGTTCAACTGTAAAAATTTCGGTTCCATGGGTACATCTTCTGATGACGTCATCCTACTGTTCGATACTTGTCCTCAACGATTTCCTGCTCGAACTCCGGAGTGTGTCCCACAAAACCCAACATTTGTTCCAGCTTTCGAATCGCTGCCTTTCTCGTGCTCTCGCCGATCCAAGTGGATTCTTTGAACATTTCCGCATACGATTCGATTGTTTCGTTTATGATTCGAGATATGGACAACAAGTTTTGCTCATCAAAATGATGGTTCATGAAAAATCGATAGCTCGCTTGTGGCATCATTTCGGCAACTATCTGAAAACAATCTTTCAGTGAAACGAGCCACAAAATAAAACTCTTGACAGAACGTAGTCATGTTTCGAGCATGGGGAGTAAACAGGGTACGTCAGTAAATACGCTCTAATGAACACCTGTACAACTAAAAAAAAAAAACGAAAAAACTACTGACACCGTACCTAACGGGTCTCGCCGCGGATTTTACGTCTGTCCCGTTGAAAATGAGCTGAATATCGATTTACGGGCTAAACAGGGCGCGGTGGTCGTACAAACGGAGCATCGTTGAAATTATTTCTCTCATTTGGCCCAAGTTGTCAATTGAGCGTATTTACTGACGTACCCAGTTTACTCTGCGTCTTCGAGCGAGCATGTTCTATTTTGTGGCGCTCCCGATGAACGAATCGCCAAACTCATTGAAATACCCTCACTTGATGACATTCTTGGGGCTCGGTTTCGTAAAAGTGCGCATCGTAGGATATCTCGAAAAGATGGAACATCAAATAATTGGCGAGAACTCGTGGTTCGGTGCTATTGATGACGGACTCGAGCTGAAACGAAACAAAAATTCTAGGATTAGTTTCTCGCTGAAAATTTCAACACTCACGTTTTCGCTTTGGCCAAAGAAGATGGGGGTTTTGTAAACATATATTCTCTTTTTGACATTCTGCAACTCCTCGTCATTCAAATTTCCCAATTTCTTTATAATTCTATCAAAATCGATGGTCGGAATGATTGACTTGTGATCATAATGACTGAGCCACTCGAAGTATTTTGCGACCGCATCGAGCTTAAAAGATAAGAAGTACTTGAAGTTTAGCTTACAAAACCCACAGATTCCAGTCGATTTTGCAATTCGAAGTACTCGATGATATCGTTTTTGATTATGAATGGATTGTAGGCAACCTGGTTAAGATCCAGTACAGATGTGAGTACATTGAACAATTGCTCTTGTGTGACATTGGTCAATCTTCGTTTGAATCCGATAACAATGTTGTTCGAGGGATTTATGTTCACTTGGAATAGCCCCAAGTTTCCAGAGAGCGAGGCTAGATTTGAGAGCATCTCTGAAATTATCATCATTCTTTGTGTGATTCTGACATCGTAGACGACCGTTCAAGTCAAACTTCTCGCTGTCCCAGTTGGGATCGATTGTTGGCCATGGGCCAACTTTTCGAATATCATCGAATATTTGCCGATCAATTTTCATCGATTCCAAATGGCGAGTCTGAAACGTTAGAATACTCTGACTTCGTTAGAAATTTAAAAAAAGACCAACCAAATTATTTTGAGTTTGAAGGCACTTCCGATACAACAGATGCATCGCCTTCTCCGACGGCGAGTCGGTGGGCTTGTTTTTGAGGAGGAACTCTGAAATTTTAATTTCGGAAGCGGAATGTTGAAACTACCGTAGGACGGCTCCTCACCCTTGATCAGTCCATCCAGAATTGCCTCTTTTTCGAAAATCCGAGGTCCCTTATTATCGGTGTGCTCCGCGTATTTTCCACACGCGTACTCGAAGAAGTTGTCACATGGATCGACTTTGGGATCCCTCCAGTTGTTCTGAAATTACAGATGGAGATGGTATCTTGAACAGAGAAATCGATTACCATCTGATGTGCCAGAGTGAGACAAGTGGGCGACTCGCACACATTCCGAGAAGAGACCATGTCCGGTTTCGGGTTGATCTGGGTCTCGGGATGAAGACTGACAGTGTCCAGATGCTTCTCCGTGTTCAGTCGAATCAGAATCAGTGCTCCGAAGATCAGAATCAGAATCAAAATGACCGCTACCAACGGGTTTCACGTCTTCTTCGGCTCTTTCTTAGTCTGGATTTCAGGCTTCCGAGATGTATCTGAAAGGGAGGAAAGCACAGGAATTGAAGGTGTGAAGTCGGTGTTTACCATCTGGGACCGATACATGAAACGAGAGATCGACTGAAATAAGAATATTGATTTATTTCCGAAAACCATCGTCTACCTTGTCTTGTCATCGATGGTTTCGCGGCGTTGCCAATCTTCACTGCGCACAAGTAATGATCTGCAGAGCTGTTCGGTTGACCTTGTATTGAACGTCGGGGGGCTATCCTAGTTGGGTTACTTCGTCAAACGTGAAACTTTCGTTCTTTTGCTCTGTAGTCTAACTTTTCGTTATGGATGGGTAGTCATCAATTTGAGAGTGTTTTACGGTTAGGAGTTTCTTACCGCCTCTCTTTGTAGAGAACTGTGTCCACTAACACTGTTTTTCTTGCTTTCATCGGAAAGCGGACCACTTAGATTACGAGAGCGAGAATTGCCAATAAATACCTGGACAAATGGCGGCATATGGTCGCTACTTCTTCATTGCCAAGCTGTCCACCACGAAATTTGAACTAGAAAGTAATGCAGAAGCGACAGATTTCTAGTTACAAACAATGATTTTATCGAGGATCGGATCAAAAGAGTTCGCACTTCTTCTCGGGATTCATCGGAGATCCGATCGGACACTGATACGCTTCTGCGAAAGCCTTCGAGTTCGAGTAGATCGCGTTGACTCGAAAGTTTCCCGGTGGATGTGGGTCCACCCTAGGCTTCATTGTTGGACTACAGTAGTCCTGGAAACCGCACAAAGTGACCGTTGAAAAGTGAGGACCCCCCTTACCAGTGCCATAAGATGAAAGAAAGTCTTCTCGATGCTCTGATCCTCGAATCCGATCATTCTGGGCTCATTTGTATATTCCCCCTTTTTGAACATTCTCCAGGTCACATCTACACCAAGTACATCTGCCGTCACTTCTCCTTTCGTTAGTTCTCCGTCGAGCTGAACTGTCTTATTCTTTTGATTACTGTAATTTGACCCCTTTACCACTCGTCCATAGACAGGGACCTCATATTCTTCTGTCATATTGATAAGACATTGTGTTCGTCTCTCGTACTCTTCTGTGTCCTTCTCATCCCACTGATTTCCCAGATTCCCGAGTCCGTCATACTTAAAACCCCGCGGATCGAAACCATGACCAACTTCGTGTCCAGTGATGAATCCAACAACTGCCAGCTTGGCATAACTCGGCAGTGTCGAGTCGTAAAATGGTTCGTCCAAATATGGGGAGAAGAAGTCTGCAAACTTACTATGTGAGAGCATACAGGTTTTACGACACCCAGTGTGGACTTACGGAATTTATTGAACATTCTCATATATTGAGCATTTGTAGTAAGAATGATAGGCTTTGGAGCCGTTTCAATGCCAGCAGCCACGAATGAAAGGTATTGTTGCAATTGGAAACGCTCTCCTTTCTGCAGAATCGAGTAGATCGTATCCGATGGTTGCAAGTTCAACTGTAAAAGTTTCGGTTTTATTGGTACATCTTCTGATGACGTCATCCTACTGTTCGATATTTGTCCTCAACAATTTCCTGCTCGAACTCCGGAGTGTGTCCCGCGAATCCCAACACTTGTTCCACTTTTCGAATCGTCGCGTTTCTCGTTCTCCCACTGAGCCACGTGGATTCTTTGAACATTTCAATATACGAATCAGTTGTTTCGTTAATGATTCGAGAAATGGACAACAAGTTTTGCTCATCAAAATGGTGGTTCATGAAAAATCGATAGGTGGCTTGTGGCATAGTTCCGGCAACTATCTGAAAACAATTTTTCAGCCAAACCGGAAGTAACACGGATTCGAAAACGCTGAAACTTTGAAACTTAAGGAAAACGCGTTCACTACGCACATCTTACGTGGCACTCCTGTCAAACAGAAAGCCAAACTCATTCAAATACACTCACTTGATGACATTCTGCAGTCAAGGTTTCCAATCCTTGAATGGGCTTGTACCACACCTCGAACAGGTGGAACATCAAATAGTTGGCGAGAACTCGTGGTTGGGTGCTGTTGATGATGGACTCTAGCTGAAATTAAACATTATTTCTAGAAACTTCTTACTGAAAATTCTCTCTCTCTCTCTCTCTCTCTCTCACGTTTTCACTTCGATCATAGAAAATAGGCTGAAGTAAGACAAGTGTACGCTTTTTGACATTCATCAGTTCATCATCGTTCAAATTTCCCATTATCTTTATAATTCTATCGAAATCGATGCTCGGAATGATTGACTTGTGATCATAATGACTGAGCCACAGGAATTTTTCTGCGACCGCATCGAGCTGCAAGTTGTGGAATTTTCAAAATTCGGCTCACGAAACCCACAGATTCCAGTCGATTTTGCAATTCGAAGTACTCGACGATATCATTTTTAATTATGGATTGATTGTAGGCAACTTGATTAAGGTCCAGTACTGACGTGACTGCATTGAACAACTTCTCTTGTGAGAAGTTGGCGGATCTCCGTTCGAAATCGATAAGGATTCTGTTTATCGGTTCATTAGTCACTCGGAAGAGCCCGAAGTTTCCAGAGGGCGAAACTAGATTCGAGAGCATCTCTGAAATTTTCTTCTTTCTTTGTGTTATTCAGACATCGTAGCCGACCATTCAAGTCAAACTTCTCGCTGTCCCAGCTCGAATCGATTGTTGGCCAAGGGCCGACTTTGCGAATGTCATCGAATAATTGCCGATAGATTTTCTTCGATTCCAACTGGCGGGTCTGAAACGTTTACAGTTCTCGGACTGCTTCTTTGCGATTTGAAAAACACGAACCGAATTGTTTCGAGCTTGGAGGCATTTTTGATAAAACAGATGCATCGCCTTCTCCGACGGTGAATCAGTTGGCTTGTTTTTGAGGAGAAACTCTGTAATTTACAGATGATTATGTTGAAAGTACCGTATGACAACTACTTACCCTTGACAAGTCCGATAACAATATATTCTTTCTCATTACGTCTCGGTCCATTTGTATCGGTGTGCTCTGTATACTTTCCACACGCGTACTCGAAGAAGTTGTCGCATGGATCGACTTTGGGATCCCTCCAGTTGTTCTGAAATTACATATCAAGATGGTATCTTAAACAAAGAAGATGATTACCATCTGATGTGCCAGAGTGAGACAAGTGGGCGACTCGCATACATTCCGAGACCAGACCATGTCCGGTTTCTGGTTGATCGGGGTCTCTGGAGAAATACTGACAGTGTCCAGATGCTTCTCCGTGTTCAGTCGCATCAGAATCATAGCTCCGAAGATCAAAATCAAAATCAACACGACGGATACCAACGGGTTACACGACTTCTTCGGCTCTTTCTTAGTCTGGATTTCAGGCTTCTGAGATGTATCTGAAAGGGAGGAAAACACTGGCATTCAAAGAGTGAAGTCGGTGTTTACCAGCTGGGACGGATACATGAAACGAGAGATCGACTGAAATAAGAGTATTGATTAATTTTCGAAAGCATCGGCTACCTTGTCCCGTCATCGATGGTTTCGCGTTACTAGCTTCCACGTCGCACAAATCCAACGTAATGATGCTCAGAATCGTTTGGATGCCCTTGTATTGAACTTTGTCCGCCCCGACACTTGAACTCTATTAAGCTGAACTAGTGCCCTCCGGCTAGAACGGTCACAGACGTGCGAAAGCGACAAATCTCAAGTTACAGTCAAAGTATTCACTGAGAATTGAATCAAAAGAGTTCGCACTTCTTCTCGGGATTCATCGGAGATCCGATCGGACACTGATACGCTTCTGCGAAAGCCTTCGAGTTCGAGTAGATCGCATTGATTCGAAAGTTTCCAGGTGGATGGGTCATTGGAATCATTGTTGGCTCCAAGCGCGGAATGCAATGATTCTGAAAAAATCAGTCGACTTAAGTTTGAAGTAAGAGCTGCAACTGTGCCTACCAGCGCCATGATATGGAAGAACGACCTTCCGTTGCTCTGATCCTCGAATCCAATAATCCTGGGCTCATTGTTACTTCCTCCCTTTTTCAACGTTTTCCAGCTCACTTTCACAGCAATCGCATCGGCTATCACCTCCTTTATCAAATCGTCTCCATTCAGCTAAAAGGGTGTGCGTTGGTGATTACTGTATGTATTCCGACCCGCCTACCGTCCTTCCATAAACCGGATCATCGTAGTTGTTCGTCAAATCGCGAAGGCACTGTGTTCGTTTCTCGTACTCCTCCTTGTCCTTCTGATCCCACTTGCTTCCCACGTTTCCAAACTCGTCGAACATCATCCCTTCCGGATCAAACGCGTGTCCAATTTCATGGGCGGTTATCCGACCGACGTGAGCCATTTTGGCATGAAACGGCAGTGTGACGTCGAAGAACGGATCGTCTAGGTAGGCCGATAGGAAGTCTGAAATTCAATGGGGGAGTTCGGAAACTATCACTATTTTGAGCCCCCGGACTTACAGAGCCGGTTCAACTCCGGATAGTACACTGCGTTGGTTTCGAGTTGGCTCTCCTGTGGCGCGAGTTCGGCGCCAGAACCAATATACTTCAGCGACTCCTCGTCTCGAAGGTGCCATTCTTTGTTGATGATTGTGTAGAGAGTATCCGTGTCTTGGAAGTTGAGCTGAAAGTTGGGATGTTAGAAGGAGAGCTGAAATTTCAACCTGCAGACCAACCTTCCGATACCGTTCATCAACAATTTTCGGCCCGTAGTCGTCTGTGTGACCGATGGTTCTCTTCAAGTTTTGCACTTTTTGAATCGCCGCCTTTCTGGTGCTCTCACTGAGCCACTTGGATTCCCGGAACATTTCCACATACGACAGCTCGGTTCTGTTCACAATTTCAGCAGCCGCTTTCAGATTCTCCTCGTCAAAGTAGTTGTTCGTGAACATTTGATACACTGCTTTTGGGATCATCGCTTTCATCAGCTGAAATTGATTTTTATACGATAAGTGCGTCCTGACCCCCAAAGGTGAGAATATCGATTGCCGTCTGTCGTCTATCGCTCTCTCGCTGCGCGCGGGAAAAACATGTTGTAGACCACACGTAAATCGTTGCGGGATCCAAGGCGGTCTAGCTTTCTAACCTCATCGCATTTGACGCCCTTGTTGCCGAAGAAGAAAACCGAGTAGGCTATATCGAAAAACTGGAACATCACATAGTTTGCCAGTACTCGCGGATCGGTGGTTTTGATGACGGACTCCATCTGGAAATCGTATTAGCAGCTTCCAAAGACTTTTAGGCCTCATATCTTGAAAACCAGAAGAGATAGAGAAAAAGTGACAACTGTCAAAATGTTCTTTGATTTGTTGGCTCTATTTTCCTAGTGGAAACTATTTTCTTATCTCTTCTAGTTTGGGAGTTTTACATTATTCGTTCCGTTGGCGAAAAACAGCGGGCTCTCTTGAACCGCAATCCGCTTCTTGACTCTCGGAAACTCGTCACCCTTCAGATTTCCCAGTTTCTCAATGATTTTGACAAAATCAATACTGGGAACGGCCGCCTTCAACTCGTCGAACGTCTTTGTTGTGGTGCCCATTTCGTCGAGCTGAAAATCGGGCAATAATTCCAGACATTCTTAGGAACCCAGCCCACCTTTTCCATCCGTTGTTGCAGTTGAAAGTAGTCGCCGATGTCCTTCTCCAGAATCGATGCGTCAAAACTGATCTGGTTGGTGGTCAGAAGAGATTCGATTTGTTTCAGCAAATCTTCAGCAGTCAACGGAGAGGCTCTTCCCGAGAACGCCATTGTGATCTTGTATTCAGGACTGACCACCAAATCGAAGAAGCCAAGTTTTGAGGTCAGCGTCGCTTTATTCGAGAGTAATTCTGGAATCATTTTCAGATTTTACCACTTCTTAAATGTGTCCAACTAACCGCTCAAGTCGAACTTTTTCGGGTCCCAGTTCGCGTCAATCGTCGGCCAGGACCCAATTTTCCGCATATTTTTGAAAATTTCCTTATTGATACTGACAGACTCCTCATCCTTATTCTGTAACAAGCCAGTTATCTTTCATGCACAAAAAAATTAATAAAAGCTCACGGAGTCATCCTGAAGACGCTTGCACTTCCGGTAAAACAGATGCATCGTCTTCTCCGGCAGTGAATCGGTCGGCTTGTTTTTGAGCAGAAACTCTGAAATTCCAGACAATTGTGCTGTAATTAAATGTAAGTGCCTACCCTTGATCAGTCCGTTCACAATGTAATTTTTACCGTGGACGCGATTTCTATCAGTGTCGGAGTGCTCCGCGTATTTCCCGCAAGCGTACTCGAAGAAGTCGTTGCATGGATCCACTTTGGGATCCATCCAGTTGTTCTGAAATTGAATTACAGATCGAGATGAAAGATAGAAGACGTGACAAACCATCTGATGAGCAAGAGTGATACATTCGGGAGACTCGCACACATTTCGAGAAGCCTTCGTGGACGCAGTCACTGGTTTTGAAGTCGTCGTCATCCTCGATGTAGATGTAGACGTCGTCGTTTTCGTCTCCGTCTCGTTGCGTCTCGGCATGACGAGCTTCTCGACAGTGCGCACAGTCTCCGTCGGCTCCGCTCGCAGTCGCATCACAATCAGTGCTCCGAGGATCACGACGATCGTGGCGACGAGGAAAACGATCACTGCTACCAATGGGTTACAACGCTTTTCGTCCATTTTCCAGCTTTGTTTTCAAGAAAAAAAAACAAGTAGTCGGTAAGAAACGCCGAAATGGGTTGGAATTGATTGGGAAGTTCACGAAGGTCACCAAGGAAATTGCAAAATTGCAAATTTTATCACGTCGGGTGACCTCGTACACGAGCTGATAGTGAACTGTATTTACTAGTGTGTACAGGAAAAAATGAACAGCTGAATCGATTTGTTTTGCTTTATTAAAGGTATCGATTGAATAAAATGAATGGATTTAGGAAAGAGCAAGATAAATACAGAAAATGGAAAAGCGATAGAAAGAAAAAAAAGGCGACGAAAGTTAGAATTCGACAGTTAGAACATTTTCGAATAGGAAAAACGGCTGGCATTCGGTAAAACTTGGATTTTCATGAACAAAAGTGTGAAAACCATTAGAAGAAGTACCAAAATATTGTTTTGAAAATTGGAGGTCTGAGCTAGTTTGGTTCCTCTTGGATACCTTGGAGTGATGTGCCCGACGACCAAACCAAAGCCGCCCGGTCAAAGAGCATTCGACGTTGCCTAGGACCTGCGTGAGGGGGTGTACTTATTAGCCGGATAGCTCCTCCCGAGGTGTCGATCTCCTCAGGTTTGTAGAAAGAGCTATCCGTTGATCTCTATCGCCACGAAGAGGCTAAGTACTGATAGAGAAAGGGGGGGGGGGGACCAGCGCTGGTTGGGAAGGGGTAAGTCCAATGAGGTTAGGGTAGGCACGGAGAGGGTAAGTCCAATGGGAAAAGAAGGGAAGGCAAGTCCAGAAGTTAAGTCCAAAGTCTAATAGTCCGTCCTCATTGCTAATCATGTGGTCCTCCTTCGTCGTCGTCGATCCTATGTTGTGCTCCTGTGATGTGGTCCTCCTTCGTCGTCGTTGATCCTGTGTTGTGCTCCTGTGATGTGGTCCTCCTTCGTCGTCGTCGCTCCTGTGCTGTGCTCCTGTAATGTGGTCCTCCTTCGTCGTCGTTGATCCTATGTTGTGCTCCTGTGATGTGGTCCTCCTTCGTCGTCGTTGATCCTGTGTTGTGCTCCTGTGATGTGGTCCTCCTTCGTCGTCGTTGATCCTGTGTTGTGCTCCTGTGATGTGGTCCTCCTTCGTCGTCGTTGATCCTGTGTTGTGCTCCTGTGATGTGGTCCTCCTTCGTCGTCGTTGATCCTGTGTTGTGCTCCTGTGATGTGGTCCTCCTTCGTCGTCGTTGATCCTGTGTTGTGCTCCTGTGATGTGGTCCTCCTTCGTCGTCGTTGATCCTGTGTTGTGCTCCTGTGATGTGGTCCTCCTTCGTCGTCGTTGATCCTGTGTTGTGCTCCTGTGATGTGGTCCTCCTCCGTCGTTGTCGATCCTTTGCTCCTCCCCCGTCGCCTTCTTGGTCGCTGTCCCTCTCGAGTCTGCAATAGCCTGCAATTAACACACCACTAACCTTCGATCCCAATGAACGCTGGTCGCTCCCTGCATCTCGTTGTCTTTGTCCTTACCGCACCTAGGTAAAAAGCGAACAAGAAACACATAGTGCAAACACAAAACAAGTCACAAGTGCCACATAAACATCCATCCTTCGATCCTTCGCTCCGCGTCCTCGGCGATCCTCGAACTGCTACTGCTGCGACAAACTGAACACCACCCAACTTCCAAAACCATCCAACCAAACCTCCCAAAACCTCCCAAACTCAGGCAACGAAACCTCCCAAAAATCAGCCAACCGCCCTCCCTCGGTATTCACCTTCGATCCGCTGCGGGCTGCCGTTCGTCCTTGTCGCTGTCCCTCCCGCTGAGCTTGACTGAAAGATAAAGTTTTTAACGATTCCATCCAATCGGTAAAACACACCTTCGATCCGCCGACATTTGCCTTCCGTCTTCTCGTCCTGGTCGCTGTCCCGTCGTGCAGCTTGTCTGAAACAGACTGTTGGAGTCAGTTTTTCTGAAATCTAATCAACTCACCTCCGATCCGTCGCATTGTCGCTCCTGGTCGCTGTCCCCATCCGCCGTCATGGTCGCTGTCCCGTCGTGCAGCTTGTCTGAAACAGACTGTTGGAGTCAGTTTTTCTGAAATCTAATCAACTCACCTCCGATCCGTCGCATTGTCGCTCCTGGTCGCTGTCCCCATCCGCCGTCATGGTCGCTGTCCCGTCGTGCAGCTTGTCTGAAACAGACTGTTGGAGTCAGTTTTTCTGAAATCTAATCAACTCACTTCCGATCCGTCGCATTGTCGCTCCTGGTCGCTGTCCCCATCCGCCGTCATGGTCGCTGTCCCGTCGTGCAGCTTGTCTGAAACAGACTGTTGGAGTCAGTTTTTCTGAAATCTAATCAACTCACCTCCGATCCGTCGCATTGTCGCTCCTGGTCGCTGTCCCCATCCGCCGTCATGGTCGCTGTCCCGTCGTGCAGCTTGTCTGAAACAGACTGTTGGAGTCAGTTTTTCTGAAATCTAATCAACTCACCTCCGATCCGTCGCATTGTCGCTCCTGGTCGCTGTCCCCGTCCGTCGTCCTGGTCGCTGTCCCGTCGTGCAGCTTGTCTGAAACAGACTGTTGGAGTCAGTTTTTCTGAAATCTAATCAACTCACCTCCGATCCGTCGCATTGTCGCTCCTGGTCGCTGTCCCCGTCCGTCGTCCTGGTCGCTGTCCCGTCGTGCAGCTTGTCTGAAACAGACTGTTGGAGTCAGTTTTTCTGAAATCTAATCAACTCACCTCCGATCCGTCGCATTGTCGCTCCTGGTCGCTGTCCCCGTCCGCCGTCATGGTCGCTGTCCCGTCGTGCAGCTTGTCTGAAACAGACTGTTGGAGTCAGTTTTTCTGAAATCTAATCAACTCACCTCCGATCCGTCGCATTGTCGCTCCTGGTCGCTGTCCCCGTCCGCCGTCATGGTCGCTGTCCCGTCGTGCAGCTTGTCTGAAACAGACTGTTGGAGTCAGTTTTTCTGAAATCTAATCAACTCACCTCCGATCCGTCGCATTGTCGCTCCTGGTCGCTGTCCCCATCCGCCGTCATGGTCGCTGTCCCGTCGTGCAGCTTGTCTGAAACAGGCTGTTGGAGTCAGTTTTTCTGAAATCTAATCAACTCACCTCCGATCCGTCGCATTGTCGCTCCTGGTCGCTGTCCCCATCCGCCGTCATGGTCGCTGTCCCGTCGTGCAGCTTGTCTGAAACAGACTGTTGGAGTCAGTTTTTCTGAAATCTAATCAACTCACCTCCGATCCGTCGCATTGTCGCTCCTGGTCGCTGTCCCCATCCGCCGTCATGGTCGCTGTCCCGTCGTGCAGCTTGTCTGAAACAGGCTGTTGGAGTCAGTTTTTCTGAAATCTAATCAACTCACCTCCGATCCGTCGCATTGTCGCTCCTGGTCGCTGTCCCCATCCGCCGTCATGGTCGCTGTCCCGTCGTGCAGCTTGTCTGAAACAGGCTGTTGGAGTTAGTTTTTCTGAAATCTAATCAACTCACCTCCGATCCGTCGCATTGTCGCTCCTGGTCGCTGTCCCCGTCCGTCGTCCTGGTCGCTGTCCCGTCGTGCAGCTTGTCTGAAACAGACTGTTGGAGTTAGTTTTTCTGAAATCTAATCAACTCACCTCCGATCCGTCGCATTGTCGCTCCTGGTCGCTGTCCCCGTCCGCCGTCATGGTCGCTGTCCCGTCGTGCAGCTTGTCTGAAACAGGCTGTTGGAGTCAGTTTTTCTGAAATCTAATCAACTCACCTCCGATCCGTCGCATTGTCGCTCCTGGTCGCTGTCCCCATCCGCCGTCATGGTCGCTGTCCCGTCGTGCAGCTTGTCTGAAACAGACTGTTGGAGTCAGTTTTTCTGAAATCTAATCAACTCACCTCCGATCCGTCGCATTGTCGCTCCTGGTCGCTGTCCCCGTCCGCCGTCATGGTCGCTGTCCCGTCGTGCAGCTTGTCTGAAACAGGCTGTTGGAGTCAGTTTTTCTGAAATCTAATCAACTCACCTCCGATCCGTCGCATTGTCGCTCCTGGTCGCTGTCCCCGTCCGTCGTCCTGGTCGCTGTCCCGTCGTGCAGCTTGTCTGAAACAGACTGTTGGAGTCAGTTTTTCTGAAATCTAATCAACTCACCTCCGATCCGTCGCATTGTCGCTCCTGGTCGCTGTCCCCGTCCGTCGTCCTGGTCGCTGTCCCGTCGTGCAGCTTGTCTGAAACAGACTGTTGGAGTCAGTTTTTCTGAAATCTAATCAACTCACCTCCGATCCGTCGCATTGTCGCTCCTGGTCGCTGTCCCCGTCCGTCGTCCTGGTCGCTGTCCCGTCGTGCAGCTTGTCTGAAACAGACTGTTGGAGTCAGTTTTTCTGAAATCTAATCAACTCACCTCCGATCCGTCGCATTGTCGCTCCTGGTCGCTGTCCCCGTCCGTCGTCCTGGTCGCTGTCCCGTCGTGCAGCTTGTCTGAAACAGACTGTTGGAGTCAGTTTTTCTGAAATCTAATCAACTCACCTCTGATCCGTCGCATTGTCGCTCCTGGTCGCTGTCCCCGTCCGCCGTCCTGGTCGCTGTCCCGTCGTGCAGCTTGTCTGAAACAGATCGTTGGAGTCAGTTTTTCTGAAATCTAAACAACTCACCTCCGATCCGTCGCATTGTCGCTCCTATGCTGTGGTCCTCCTTTGTCGTCGTCGATCCTGTGCTGTGCTCCTGTGATGTGGTCCTCCTTCGTCGTCGTTGATCCTGTGCTGTGCTCCTGTGATGTGGTCCTCCTTCGTCGTCGTCGATCCTGTGTTGTGCTCCTGTGATGTGGTCCTCCTTCGTCGTCGTCGATCCTGTGTTGTGCTCCTGTAATGTGGTCCTCCTTCGTCGTCGTTGATCCTGTGCTGTGCTCCTGTAATGTGGTCCTCCTTCGTCGTCGTTGATCCTGTGCTGTGCTCCTGTGATGTGGTCCTCCTCCGTCGTCGTTGATCCTTTGCTCCTCCCCCATCGCCTTCTTGGTCGCTGTCCCTCTCGAGTCTGCAATAGCCTGCAATTAACACACCACTAACCTTCGATCCCAATGAACGCTGGTCGCTCCCTGCATCTCGTTGTCTTTGTCCTTACCGCACCTAGGTAAAAAGCGAACAAGAAACACATAGTGCAAACACAAAACAAGTCACAAGTGCCACATAAACATCCATCCTTCGATCCTTCGCTCCGCGTCCTCGGCGATCCTCGAACTGCTACTGCTGCGACAAACTGAACACCACCCAACTTCCAAAACCATCCAACCAAACCTCCCAAAACCTCCCAAATTCAGGCAACGAAACCTCCCAAAAATCAGCCAACCGCCCTCCCTCGGTATTCACCTTCGATCCGCTGCGGGCTGCCGTTCGTCCTTGTCGCTGTCCCTCCCGCTGAGCTTGACTGAAAGATAAAGTTTTTAACGATTCCATCCAATCGGTAAAACACACCTTCGATCCGCTGACATTTGCCTTCCGTCTTCTCGTACTGGTCGCTGTCCCGTCGTGGTGCTTGTCTGAAACAGATTGTTGGAGTCAGTTTTTCTGAAATCTAATCAACTCACCTCCGATCCGTCGCATTGTCGCTCCTGGTCGCTGTCCCCGTCCGTCGTCCTGGTCGCTGTCCCGTCGTGCAGCTTGTCTGAAACAGACTGTTGGAGTCAGTTTTTCTGAAATCTAATCAACTCACCTCCGATCCGTCGCATTGTCGCTCCTGGTCGCTGTCCCCGTCCGTCGTCCTGGTCGTCCCGGCTTCTCCCTATCAGATTGCTCCGAACGGAGTCGGACAATCAGGAGAAGCCGGGCCCGATGCAACGACGACGACAACCCGACTAACGAAAAATCCCGGCTTCTCCCTATCAGATTGCTCCGAACGGAGTCGGACAATCAGGAGAAGCCGGGCCCGATGCAACGACGACGACAACCCGACTAACGAAAAATCCCGGCTTCTCCCCATCAGATTGCTCCGAACGGAGTCGGACAATCAGGAGAAGCCGGGCCCGATGCAACGACGACGACAACCCGACTAACGAAAAATCCCGGCTTCTCCTTATCAGATTGCTCCGAACGGAGTCGGACAATCAGGAGAAGCCGGGCCCGATGCAACGACGACGACAACCCGACAAACGAAAAAACCCGGCTTCTCCCCATCAGATTGCTCCGAACGGAGTCGGACAATCAGGAGAAGCCGGGCCCGATGCAACGACGACGACAACCCGACTAACGAAAAATCCCGGCTTCTCCCTATCAGATTGCTCCGAACGGAGTCGGACAATCAGGAGAAGCCGGGCCCGATGCAACGACGACGACAACCCGACTAACGAAAAATCCCGGCTTCTCCCCATCAGATTGCTCCGAACGGAGTCGGACAATCAGGAGAAGCCGGGCCCGATGCAACGACGACGACAACCCGACTAACGAAAAATCCCGGCTTCTCCTTATCAGATTGCTCCGAACGGAGTCGGACAATCAGGAGAAGCCGGGCCCGATGCAACGACGACGACAACCCGACAAACGAAAAAACCCGGCTTCTCCCCATCAGATTGCTCCGAACGGAGTCGGACAATCAGGAGAAGCCGGGCCCGATGCAACGACGACGACAACCCGACTAACGAAAAATCCCGGCTTCTCCCTATCAGATTGCTCCGAACGGAGTCGGACAATCAGGAGAAGCCGGGCCCGATGCAACGACGACGACAACCCGACTAACGAAAAATCCCGGCTTCTCCCCATCAGATTGCTCCGAACGGAGTCGGACAATCAGGAGAAGCCGGGCCCGATGCAACGACGACGACAACCCGACTAACGAAAAATCCCGGCTTCTCCCTATCAGATTGCTCCGAACGGAGTCGGACAATCAGGAGAAGCCGGGCCCGATGCAACGACGACGACAACCCGACAAACGAAAAAACCCGGCTTCTCCCCATCAGATTGCTCCGAACGGAGTCGGACAATCAGGAGAAGCCGGGCCCGATGCAACGACGACGACAACCCGACTAACGAAAAATCCCGGCTTCTCCCTATCAGATTGCTCCGAACGGAGTCGGACAATCAGGAGAAGCCGGGCCCGATGCAACGACGACGACAACCCGACTAACGAAAAATCCCGGCTTCTCCCCATCAGATTGCTCCGAACGGAGTCGGACAATCAGGAGAAGCCGGGCCCGATGCAACGACGACGACAACCCGACTAACGAAAAATCCCGGCTTCTCCCTATCAGATTGCTCCGAACGGAGTCGGACAATCAGGAGAAGCCGGGCCCGATGCAACGACGACGACAACCCGACAAACGAAAAAACCCGGCTTCTCCCCATCAGATTGCTCCGAACGGAGTCGGACAATCAGGAGAAGCCGGGCCCGATGCAACGACGACGACAACCCGACTAACGAAAAATCCCGGCTTCTCCCTATCAGATTGCTCCGAACGGAGTCGGACAATCAGGAGAAGCCGGGCCCGATGCAACGACGACGACAACCCGACTAACGAAAAATCCCGGCTTCTCCCCATCAGATTGCTCCGAACGGAGTCGGACAATCAGGAGAAGCCGGGCCCGATGCAACGACGACGACAACCCGACTAACGAAAAATCCCGGCTTCTCCTTATCAGATTGCTCCGAACGGAGTCGGACAATCAGGAGAAGCCGGGCCCGATGCAACGACGACGACAACCCGACAAACGAAAAAACCCGGCTTCTCCCCATCAGATTGCTCCGAACGGAGTCGGACAATCAGGAGAAGCCGGGCCCGATGCAACGACGACGACAACCCGACTAACGAAAAATCCAGGCTTCTCCCTATCAGATTGCTCCGAACGGAGTCGGACAATCAGGAGAAGCCGGGCCCGATGCAACGACGACGACAACCCGACTAACGAAAAATCCCGGCTTCTCCCCATCAGATTGCTCCGAACGGAGTCGGACAATCAGGAGAAGCCGGGCCCGATGCAACGACGACGACAACCCGACTAACGAAAAATCCCGGCTTCTCCTTATCAGATTGCTCCGAACGCAGTCGGACAATCAGGAGAAGCCGGGCCCGATGCAACGACGACGACAACCCGACTAACGAAAAATCCCGGCTTCTCCCCATCAGATTGCTCCGAACGGAGTCGGACAATCAGGAGAAGCCGGGCCCGATGCAACGACGACGACAACCCGACAAACGAAAAAACCCGGCTTCTCCCCATCAGATTGCTCCGAACGGAGTCGGACAATCAGGAGAAGCCGGGCCCGATGCAACGACGACGACAACCCGACTAACGAAAAATCCCGGCTTCTCCCCATCAGATTGCTCCGAACGGAGTCGGACAATCAGGAGAAGCCGGGCCCGATGCAACGACGACGACAACCCGACTAACGAAAAATCCCGGCTTCTCCCCATCAGATTGCTCCGAACGGAGTCGGACAATCAGGAGAAGCCGGGCCCGATGCAACGACGACGACAACCCGACTAACGAAAAATCGCGGCTTCTCCCCATCAGATTGCTCCGAACGGAGTCGGACAATCAGGAGAAGCCTGGCCCGATGCAACGACGACGACAACCCGACTAACGAAAAATCCCGACTTCTCCCTATCAGATTGCTCCGAACGGAGTCGGACAATCAGGAGAAGCCGGGCCCGATGCAACGACGACGACAACCCGACTAACGAAAAATCCCGGCTTCTCCCCATCAGATTGCTCCGAACGGAGTCGGACAATCAGGAGAAGCCGGGCCCGATGCAACGACGACGACAACCCGACTAACGAAAAATCCCGGCTTCTCCCCATCAGATTGCTCCGAACGGAGTCGGACAATCAGGAGAAGCCGGGCCCGATGCAACGACGACGACAACCCGACTAACGAAAAATCGCGGCTTCTCCCCATCAGATTGCTCCGAACGGAGTCGGACAATCAGGAGAAGCCGGGCCCGATGCAACGACGACGACAACCCGACTAACGAAAAATCCCGGCTTCTCCCCATCAGATTGCTCCGAACGGAGTCGGACAATCAGGAGAAGCCGGGCCCGATGCAACGACGACGACAACCCGACTAACGAAAAATCGAAAAATCGATGCAACGACGACGACAACCCGACTAACGAAAAATCGCGGCTTCTCCCCATCAGATTGCTCCGAACGGAGTCGGACAATCAGGAGAAGCCGGGCCCGATGCAACGACGACGACAACCCGACTAACGAAAAATCGCGGCTTCTCCCTATCAGATTGCTCCGAACGGAGTCGGACAATCAGGAGAAGCCGGGCCCGATGCAACGACGACGACAACCCGACTAACGAAAAATCCCGGCTTCTCCCCATCAGATTGCTCCGAACGGAGTCGGACAATCAGGAGAAGCCGGGCCCGATGCAACGACGACGACAACCCGACTAACGAAAAATCGAAAAATCGATGCAACGACGACGACAACCCGACTAACGAAAAATCGCGGCTTCTCCCCATCAGATTGCTCCGAACGGAGTCGGACAATCAGGAGAAGCCGGGCCCGATGCAACGACGACGACAACCCGACTAACGAAAAATCGCGGCTTCTCCCCATCAGATTGCTCCGAACGGAGTCGGACAATCAGGAGAAGCCGGGCCCGATGCAACGACGACGACAACCCGACTAACGAAAAATCGCGGCTTCTCCCCATCAGATTGCTCCGAACGGAGTCGGACAATCAGGAGAAGCCGGGCCCGATGCAACGACGACGACAACCCGACTAACGAAAAATCCCGGCTTCTCCCCATCAGATTGCTCCGAACGGAGTCGGACAATCAGGAGAAGCCGGGCCCGATGCAACGACGACGACAACCCGACTAACGAAAAATCGAAAAATCGATGCAACGACGACGACAACCCGACTAACGAAAAATCGCGGCTTCTCCCCATCAGATTGCTCCGAACGGAGTCGGACAATCAGGAGAAGCCGGGCCCGATGCAACGACGACGACAACCCGACTAACGAAAAATCCCGGCTTCTCCCCATCAGATTGCTCCGAACGGAGTCGGACAATCAGGAGAAGCCGGGCCCGATGCAACGACGACGACAACCCGACTAACGAAAAATCCCGGCTTCTCCCCATCAGATTGCTCCGAACGGAGTCGGACAATCAGGAGAAGCCGGGCCCGATGCAACGACGACGACAACCCGACTAACGAAAAATCGAAAAATCGATGCAACGACGACGACAACCCGACTAACGAAAAATCGCGGCTTCTCCCCATCAGATTGCTCCGAACGGAGTCGGACAATCAGGAGAAGCCGGGCCCGATGCAACGACGACGACAACCCGACTAACGAAAAATCGCGGCTTCTCCCCATCAGATTGCTCCGAACGGAGTCGGACAATCAGGAGAAGCCGGGCCCGATGCAACGACGACGACAACCCGACTAACGAAAAATCGCGGCTTCTCCCCATCAGATTGCTCCGAACGGAGTCGGACAATCAGGAGAAGCCGGGCCCGATGCAACGACGACGACAACCCGACTAACGAAAAATCCCGGCTTCTCCCCATCAGATTGCTCCGAACGGAGTCGGACAATCAGGAGAAGCCGGGCCCGATGCAACGACGACGACAACCCGACTAACGAAAAATCGCGGCTTCTCCCCATCAGATTGCTCCGAACGGAGTCGGACAATCAGGAGAAGCCGGGCCCGATGCAACGACGACGACAACCCGACTAACGAAAAATCCCGGCTTCTCCCCATCAGATTGCTCCGAACGGAGTCGGACAATCAGGAGAAGCCGGGCCCGATGCAACGACGACGACAACCCGACTAACGAAAAATCGCGGCTTCTCCCCATCAGATTGCTCCGAACGGAGTCGGACAATCAGGAGAAGCCGGGCCCGATGCAACGACGACGACAACCCGACTAACGAAAAATCGCGGCTTCTCCCCATCAGATTGCTCCGAACGGAGTCGGACAATCAGGAGAAGCCGGGCCCGATGCAACGACGACGAACGACGGAGAAGATTCCACCACCGGCACAAGAAGCATGTCGTTCTTATGGGGTGATGCGTACGCGGAAAAAAAAGAAAAAAACTAGTTTTTGGAGTTTTTTGCCCGATGCGTTTCACGGCAAAAAAGGTAAAAAACTCGAGTTTTTTTCCAGTTGTTTTCCAGTTTTTTTCCCGCGGCCGTACGGCCGCGAGAGCGGTTTTCTAGGCCGGGGTAGATTTACGGTGGCTCCCAACTGGTTTTTTCGATGATTTCGCGCTATTTTTTCAATTTTCAACACGTAATACTTGATTATTCGCAGTTTTAAAAGAGTGGTTATGAAAATTAACCAAAGTACAGCTTTTTCTGTTGTTTTCTTCTGATTTTGTCTATCTGAGCCCGTTTTTGCGATGTTTCCACACTATTTTGCGATTTCTCGGACTTACTCGAACATTTTTGTTTTCTAGGGTCTCGAAAAGGATAATTTCTTCATAAAAACAACGCAGAAATTTCGTATTCTTGCTGGGAAGGTATAATTTGGTTAATTTTCATAACTACTCTTATAAAACTGCGAATAATCAAGTATTATGTGTTGAAAACTGAAAAAAATTGCGCGAAATCATCGAAAAAATCAGTTGGAAGCCACCGTAAATCTACCCCGGCCTAGAAAACCGCTCTCGCGGCCACACGGCCGCGGGAAAAAAACTGGAAAACAACTGGAAAAAAACTCGAGTTTTTTACCTTTTTTGCCGTGAAACGCATCGGGCAAAAAACTCCAAAAACTAGTTTTTTTCTTTTTTTTCCGCGTACGCATCACCCCATAAGTAACGACATGCCGGTGGTGGAACCAAGACTAGGACGGACTGAGAAAACGACGGTGACAACCCAGCTAACGAAGAACCCCAACTTCTCCCCATCAGATCCCAAACCCCAAACCCCATCCCAAAAAAAATAACCATGAAAATAAAAGTCCATAAAAAATGAACCGCTTGAAAAAGCAGTAACGCCATACGGGGCGGTTCTGTTAATCTTTTTCTTTCCTCTATCATATTTTTATTCCCTCGTATTTGGACTAATAGTTATAATGTCTACTAAACCGTAACACTACAGGGACTGTTGAAAAGGGACCCCTTTTTGTTAAAGAATACTTTGGTCAAGCTATACTATCGTTTTTAGGAAAGTAGTTGTTTTTTTTTTTGAAATTAATTCAGCTTTTAGGACCCTATTTTTATTTATTTTTGTATTTTTTTTTTTTTGAAAAACTGTTTAGCTAATGTCCCCTCTACCCCACATCAAAAGTTGAAAAGTAAAGATTTTTTGATGAAGAGCGTTTTTTAGTTACTATACAATCTTTTCAGAAAATTAATTACTTAACTAATTTCTAGCTCGTACCCTCAAGTTTTCGTCGTAAGAATTAAAAACACTTTTCGTACTCGTTCGAGCTCTAGTGTTCCAGTGAAAAACTAACTTGTCAGTCCGCGGTCGGCGATCCTTTGACTGTCTCCGTGTGGCTTCCAGTTGACCCCGTTGAATCCCGATCGTCCTCGATCCACTTCTGAAAACGAATTGGTTAAGAATTGTGATAAAAACAGACAACATACTTGTGAGTTCATTGCAGGCGATCCTCCAGTTGTCTCGCTTCTTCCAAATAGGACCGTTTCTGGAAACGAATCGATCAGTACTTAGCCTCTCCGCGGCGATAGGGATCAACGGATAGTTCCTTCTACAACCTGAGGAGATCGACACCTCAGGAGGAGCTATCCGGCCAATAAGTACACCCCTCACGCAGGTCCTAGGCAGTGTCGCATGCTCTTTGACCGGGCGGCTTTGGTTCGGTCCAGCTAATCGTTCCAAAGTACCCCAGAGGAAACACCTTTGCTCTTAACAGCACATACCCCTGCCTCAGTCCTCCGCACCTGGCCACTGCAACTGTGACGACAGACACACGCGCACACCAGGAGAGGCGATCAAATCTCGGAGCTGAACGACTCTGTCATACGGTACGGCACAGGAACGACCGGCCAAAAACACGAAGAACCGACGCGAGGATCTGCACCTTTAACTGTCGCTCGATCGCCACAAACGATCGACTAGCGACACTTCTCGAAGAAGCAAAGAGAATCAAGTTCGATATCATCGGCTTGAGCGAGACAAAAAGAGAAGTAGAGGAGCACATCGTCAGCTCGGACGGCACCGGAATCTTTCTAGGACAACGGAACAAATCTTCGATATCTGGAGGAATCGGCTTCATAGTTCAAAGCGCCTTCCTACCCCGAATCGACGAAGTCAAGATACTCGACCATCGGATAGGCACGCTCACATTCAAAGTGGGTAAAAGGCTCAAGTGCACAGTCATCCAAGTGTACGCGCCGACCGCCGACTCCGATCCAGAGGAAATATACGACTTCTATGAACGTGTCGAAGACGTCTACAGAGCTTGCAAAAGCAAGTACAAACTAGTCATCGGCGACTTCAACGCACGAATCGGGAACCGAAGAAACGACACGGAGCGGCACGTCGGCACTCATGCCTTCGAACCGCGCAACGACACGGGCGAGCTTCTGGCGACATTCTGCGAAACAAATAGATTGTGGCACACCAACTCGCAGTTTCTCAAGCCACTCCACAAGAGATGGACATTCATAAGCCCAGACGGCCGCCACAAACACGAGCTCGACCACATTCTGGCTAACGATAAATTTGTAACCGACACCTCGGTTCTACCATCTTTCGTGACTGGCAGCGACCACCGCCTACTCCGCAGCAACCTTCACTTTGATATAAACTACGCAAAGTTGGATCAGTTGAAAAGGAGAAAGCAGCCCAAACGAGTACTTGATACAGCTATCGCATCGACGACCAGCACCACCGCAACACTCCCAATGCGTGCCAGCATTGACGAGGACTACAAAGAGCTTGTCGCGATGCTAAAAGCAATACAAGACCAGGCCGCAACAAAACCGTCGAACCACTCAACGAATAGGCTAACCGACGCAACTCGGAAGCTGCTCACAACTCGACGCTTCATGAACAGGACGGACCCCAACTTCAAAATACTTTCTGAAGAGTGCCGAGAAGCAGTAAAACGAGATCACGAAGAGTTTGCCAAATCGCGCCTTCTAGCAGCCGCAGGTGCGAGGAAAAGCCTCAAAAGAGTCGCCCGCGACATCAACGAGTACAAGGCCTACATCCCCTGCTTAAAATCCTCTACGAACGGAGAGAGGATTACCTCAAGAAGCGGTATGGAGAAGGAGATAGAGCTATTCTACACCAGACTATTCGCGAGCAGCTCGCCCCCACCGCCGGCTCCAACATCGTCAAGTGGACCAGAGCGACCACCACCCTTTCTATCAGACGAAATCCGCTCAGCGATCAAATCCTTCCCACCAGGAAAAGCCGCAGGCAACGACCGAATCACCGCTGACTTCCTCAAAGCATGCAGTGACAACGTCATGCAAATGATCACGGCAAGATTCAACATCTACATGAATCGCGGAGTCATCCCCCGGGAGTGGAGCACATCAAGAACGACTCTGATCTTCAAAAAAGGAGACCGAGAAAGCCTGGAGAACTACAGGCCAATCTGTCTGCTACCGGTTCTATACAAGACCTTCACCAAGTGCATACTCAACCGGATCAGGAAAACACTCGATGCGGCGCAGCCAGTCGAACAAGCAGGCTTCAGAAGATCGTTCTCGACAGTCGACCACATCCATTCTCTCCAGCGACTCCTCGAAGCCGGACGTGAATACCGGATTCCACTGGTACTCGTCTTCGTCGACTACAAGAAGGCTTTCGATAGCATCGAAGCGAAGTCGGTCTGGAAGAGCCTGGATCAACAAGGAATCGAGCCGGCCTATGTCCACATGCTGCAACAATGCTACCATCAGTGCACCACAACCATCACACCATTCCACAAACCAGTGCACATTCCAGTGCAAAAAGGAGTACGCCAAGGGGACCCCATATCACCAAATCTCTTCTCGGCCTGCCTCGAAATGGTGTTCCAAAAGCTCTCTTGGAGTTCCCTGAAAGACGACGAGAACGACTACGACACCAACCCAGGAGTGAGAATCAATGGGCGCAACCTGACGCACCTCCGCTTCGCGGACGACATCGTATTGATATCAAAAAGCCCCGAAGCAGCGAGCGAGATGCTAACGGAACTGATGCAGAAGTGCCACGAGGTAGGACTCGAGATGAACAGCGGAAAGACAAAAGCTCTCCGGAATGCCTTCGCCAGCAGCGAACCGATCAAACTCACCACCTCGACCACAGTAACCGTCATCGATGACGTAGCAGAATACATCTATCTCGGACGTCAGATCAACGCAAGGAACGAGCTAGAAAAAGAGATCCACCAAAGAAGAAGGGCAGCGTGGGCATCCTTCAACAGCATACAGAACACCACGGACGCCATCAAATGCCAGAAACGACGCGCAGAACTCTTCGACTCCACCGTTCTACCAGCCCTGACCTACGGATGTGAAGCATGGACGCTCACCAAGGCCCTGGCGGAAAGAGTCAGGATCACACACGCAGCGCTCGAACGACGACTCATTGGACTGACACTAACAGAACAACGGGAGAAGAACATGCACCGCGAGGACGTTCGAAAAATCTCAAAAGTTCAAGATCCTCTACTCCACATCAAGAAGATGAAGCTGAGATGGGCCGGACACGTCGCAAGAAGGACGGATAATCGGTGGACGACGACAATGCTCGATTGGAGGCCGTACGACTACACAAGGCCAGTCGGAAGGCCACCAACGAGATGGACCGACTCGCTCCGGAAAGATGTGACGATAAGAACGTCGACAGGAAAAGTGCTGGCTCCGTGGTCAACTCAAGCAAAGGACCGAAATCAATGGCGTGCTGTGATCCGCGCTAACCTATAGCGAAGAACGGATCGTCTAAGTAACTAAGTAACTAAGTTGGTCAAGCTATACTATCGTTTTTAGGAAAGTAGTTGTTTTTTTTTTTGAAATTAATTCAGCTTTTAGGACCCTATTTTTATTTATTTTTGTATTTTTTTTTTTTGAAAAACTGTTTAGCTAATGTCCCCTCTACCCCACATCAAAAGTTGAAAAGTAAAGATTTTTTGATGAAGAGCGTTTTTTAGTTACTATACAATCTTTTCAGAAAATTAATTACTTAACTAATTTCTAGCTCATACCCCCAAGTTTTCGTCGTAAGAATTAAAAACACTTTTCGTACTCGTTCGAGCTCTAGTGTTCCAGTGAAAAACTAACTTGTCAGTCCGCGGTCGGCGATCCTTTGACTGTCTCCGTGTGGCTTCCAGTTGACCCCGTTAAATCCTGATCGTCCTCGATCCACTTCTGAAAACGAATTGGTTAAGAATTGTGATATTGTCGTTTTTTTCGGGAGGAAACCTGAGATTTTTCGCGCGCTCCGAAAATTGGGGGCGTGGCCTATTGCAAGTGCCGCACGGTTGAAACTGCGCCCATTGCGTTTTTTGAATTTTCACGTGCGGCGGCCAATCAGCGCGCGTGACTCCGCCTCAGAAACGCGGTGATTGGCGTGATGACAATTGCGAAAGTGGGCGGAGTTTCAACCGTGCGGTACTTGCACATGGGCCACGCCCCCAATTTCGGAGTGCGCGCCGATTCGCAGGTTTCCTCCCGAAAAAAACGACAATAAAAACAGACAACATACTTGTGAGTTCATTGCAGGCGATCCTCCAGTTGTCTCGCTTCTTCCAAATAGGACCGTTTCTGGAAACGAATCGATTGAAAACGGAAGGAAAGAGGAGAAAAGGACGTTAGGAAACAGGCGAACGGAGCGAATGAACGAGAAACACTCGAGTGACGTGCGGGGCAGCGGCATCGAGAGATCAACACGGGAAACACCGCTAATTGTGTGGGGTCACCTGTCACAAGAGGGACACCTCCGCGGCAATGTGCCAGTTTCCCATCGCTTCCCAGGAGGAGATACCTTTTGGGGGAAGGGGTGACATCGCCGGGGATAAAGAAAACACGGGAAGAAGAGTACTTTCGAGATTTCGTCGTTTTTCTTCAATTTTCGCCCAAATTTCTCCATTTTTGGGGAGAAATTGAATGAAAACGTTGAGGAGATGCCGTAAAACCAAAATTTTTTTACTTTTTCCGTCGAAAAAATGAAGGAAATCGGGTGAAAATCGAGAAAAACGGACGAAAACAGTTGATAATTTTCGCGTTGATTTCGCCACGAAGAAAGCGAGAGAGTGAGAGACGACAGACGACGAGACGAAAACATTTTTTCGCGCGTTTTTTTTTTTTTTTTTGAAATTTTCGAAAAACGACTTCTTTCAGTGTTTTCCGGTAAATTTTGAATTGCAATTAAATTTTCCTTAATTTTTATACAAAAAAACGCGCGAAAAAATGTTTTCGTCTCGTCTTCTGTCGTCTCTCACAATTTTGAAAAATCCCCTTCAAAAAAAAGTGTCTAACACAAGTTTTACAGTAAATGGGTTTGGCAACAAAAAGCAAAAAAATTTCGAGATAAACCAAAACCTCATGGCGCCAAATGTTTTCTTAATTTTTTTTTTGTATTTCTGAGGTCTCATAGTCAGGCAAAACTGCACACCTTCTTGAGTCCCTTGATCTTGAATCAGATCGTGGGGCAGAACAGTGCGACCTTCGCACAAGACATCTCGAGGTTTGGGTGCCGGGCAGCCCAGGACTGAGCATCGGTCGCCTCGACGGTGATGGAAGAGGAAGACGAGGAAGACATAGTAATTGAGAGTAGAGTTCTGGAAGTAAAGACGATGGTGGAACTAAAAGATGGAGAGAAAATCATCACACTGGGAAAAAGAAAAGTAAGCGGATGAAGACTGAACGCCTTCTTTCTAAGGGGCGTGGTTTGTTTGCCACGCGTCGGTAGGACTTATGGATCTTTTAATCCCACGTTCTCACATTCTAATCTCGGTCTCCAAAAATGTGACATTCCGGGTGATGCCCTCTAAATGTGTGACATAAAGAAATGAGATCGTGGGATAAAGAAGGAAATTAATCTTGCCGAACAGCATTTCCCAGTCTAACTGTCTTCTGTTCTTCTATCATTCCCCTCCAACTTCTTCCCCTTTCCACTCTTCTTTCGCTTCTCATCTCCCTATCTTTCCCATTTCAAGAGACAAGGATACCGCGAAGAGGGAACTTCTAGATACTTTTAAGTAGAATTCGTTCAATCTGACTCTACTTCTAAACGTCAGAAAGACGGCGTGACACGCGGAAAAGACAGTTTCAGATGAACTGGCCCCGGCCTGACTTTCGAGGAATGGTTTCACTGAACCAAAACGTGGCTGCCCCCGATAAAATGGTTATAAAAGGTTGGAATTGGAAAACCTAACCATCGACTACCTCGCCGAGATGGGCTTGTTGGGAGACGTGAGCTTTCGTTCTCTGGTGAAGTTAACATACGCATTTTTCTTCAGATATGGGGCGGAATTAAAAGTTTCGGTCTCGGTGTATACAACACCGTTAAGGAATTAGTGTCTCCTTCGCCGCCACCGCCACCGCCGCCGCCACCTCCGCCTCCAACAACGACAGCTGCTCCGGGCACCTCGACCACTAAGCCGCCTCCGACGACCACCACGCTTCCGATCAGCTCCAGCACGGAGGACGAAACGATGAAGCTGATTGTCGTGTTCTTCGTCCTGTTACTCATCATCGCCTGCTGCTGTGCCGCAATCTTCTTTTTCTGGAGAAGAAAGAAGAACAAGACGAAGGAGGCGGAGCGAAAAGCCGAGTTGGAGGCGGGAGCCGGTGCTCAACCACAACCGTCGATGACTTCTGGAACGACGGACACCACTGGAGGCACGACTACTGGAACGACTACTACGGGCACGACTACTACGGGAGCCAAGGGGAAGAGCAAGCCACCGAAAAAGGCGAAGAAGAAGAAGAAGGAGACTGGCACCGTGGGCACTGAATGCGTCTGATCGATTTTCAGACTGAACTCGAATTCTTTCTTGCCTTTTTTCTTGTAAAGAACTTGTTTTTTTTGTTAGAGGAATAGTTTGAACACAAAATAAACCGTGAGAGAGACGTCGAACATTCTGGAGGATTTGAGGTGAAGAAGGTACTGATTGAAGATGTTGGAGCTACATCCGTCCTACATGTCACCTCGCTTGCAACCCTCCAATAGTTCTGACGTCGTCCAACAGCTTCAACCGGCATGACCTCTTGTTCCAGCATTTCGTCATCCGATTATAACTGTCTTCGCTCCTTCGATCTCTCCTTTTTCCCACTATCCTTCTTGCTTTCCTCAACAAAACGTAAAGATCTAGTTATCTGTTCATTAGACCGTTCTAGCCAAAGGGCAGTAGTTCAGTTCAATAGAGTTCAAGTGCCGGGGCGGACAAAGTTCAATACAAGGGCATCCAAACGATTCTGAGCATCATTACGTTGGATTTGTGCGACGTGGAAGCTAGCAACGCGAAACCATCGATGACGGGAAAAGGTGGCCGATGCTTTCGAAAATTAATCAATACTCTTATTTCAGTCGATCTCTCGTTTCATGTATCCGTCCCAGCTGGTAAACACCGACTTCACACCTTCAATTCCTGTGTTTCCCTCCCTTTCAGATACATCTCAGAAGCCTGAAATCCAGACTAAGAAAGAGCCGAAGAAGACGTGTAACCCATTGGTAGCGGTCATTTTGATTCTGATTCTGATCTTCGGAGCACTGATTCTGATGCGACTGAACACGGAGAAGCATCTGGACACTGTCAGTATTTCTCCCGAGACCCAGATCAACCAGAAACCGGACGTGGTTTGGTCTCGGAATGTATGCGAGTCACCCACTTGTCTCACTCTGGCACATCAGATGGTAATCGATTTCTCTGTTCAAGATACCATCTCGATCTGTAATTTCAGAACAACTGGAGGGATCACAAAGTCGATCCATGCGACAACTTCTTCGAGTACGCGTGTGGAAAGTATGCAGAGCACACCGATACAAACGGACCGAGACTTCATGAGAAAATGTATCTTGTGAATGGACAGATAAATGGTGAACACCTTGAATGCGTTCATCACCATCATCATCTGTAATTTCAAATTTCAGAGTTTCTGCTCAAAAACAAGCCGACCGACTCACCGTCGGAGAAGGCGATGCATCTGTTGTATCGGAAGTGTCAAGAGCTCAAAGATCCTGCCGTCCGTTCGGATTCTACTTCTAGTCGAGAAATTTTGAAATTTCAGATTAGAGAAAAGGAGGGGCAAAAGATGGTTAGAGAAATATGGCAGAGTCTCCAGAAAATGGGTTCCTGGCCTGCCATCGATCCGAATTGGGACAGCTCGAAGTTCGACTTGAATGGTTACCATCGAGACGATGTGGAGAGTTGAAACTCTTAAATCGATGTTTCAGAATTGCTCTCGAACTTTGCTTCCATCACGAGGGACGTAGGTTTTCTGAATGTGGATATAACTCCAACGAACATCATCACGATAAAATTTAACGGCAGTCTTACAAAAGGAGCTGAACTGCTTCCCAATGTCACTGAGGGAATACTGATGTTGAATGAAATCAGCTACAATGAGTCTTCATTGAACAACGATATCGCCGACTATTTGACATTGAAGAGCCGTTTAGAAGCCGTCAGTTTCCAGCATAAACTTTAAGATCAGAACCCTCCCCGATTTTCAGCTGTATTTGAGCACAAACAATGTTACGAAGCTGGAGAACGCAAAGCAGTTCGTTCCGAGCATCGACTTCGATAGAATTCTAGAGAAGATGGGAGATCTGAATCATGACGAATGGCGAAAAGTCAAAGAACAAGTTCAAGTGCAATTCATGCCCTTCTTATATGGAGACACGGATAATGTAAAACAAGAGAGCAAACCGTTTTCAAATGATTGCTCGAAACTTTCAGCTTGAGAAAGTCATCAACAGCACCCCGGCTAGAGTCCTGGCTAACTACCCGTTTTTCCGGTTCCTCGAGAACGCGTACACCAATATTGATTTTCTTTCCCTAGATCTAAATTGCCATATAGTTAGTAACATGATTTAGCCACAAAACCAATTTCATTTTTAGATCGTGAAAAAAACGATCCCACAAGCGGTTTATCGAATGTTGGTGAACAACCACTTCGACGAGGAGAATCTGAAGGCCGCTGCTGAGATTGTGAACAGAACCAAGGAGGCGTATGTGGAAATGTTCCGGGAATCCACGTGGCTCAGCGAGAGCACCAGAAAGGCAGCGATTCGAAAAGTGCAAAACTTGAAGCGAACCATTGGCCACACGGACGACTACGAGCAGAAGAGTGTGGAGGAACGGTTTCAGAAGGTTGGTCTGGTGAAAGATAATAAGGAAAGCGTTCATTTTTCTTTCAGCTCGACTTTCAACCTTCGGAAACGCTCAACTCAATTACAAGCAGAGAATTGCGGTACCGGCAGCAGGAGTACTTGAAGTCGATCGCCTCGAGCAGTGGGCCCAAAGAAGAAATAGACCTACTGGAGGTCAACGCTTGGTATATTCCGCTGTTCAACAAATTTTGTGAGTTTAAGTACTTTACAACTTGAAACGTGTTTTTTTTTCATTTGGTCAGCTACTCAATATTCTCAAAGAAACACTTTTTCCAGATTTGCTGTCTCAATACCTGGATGATCCGTTTTTCGATGTCACACTGCCGAGTTATGCCAAGTTGGCAGTTGTAGGATTCATCGCCGGACATGAAATCGGACATGGTTTTGATCCTTTTAATATCGACGGATATGGTAAACTGGGAAACGAGTGGGATCGGAAAGACGCTGAAAAGTACGAGAGACGCATACAATGCCTTGTCAATATGACAGACGAATATGAGGTCCCTGTGTATGGAAGAGTGGTAATTAGGTCAATCTACAGTAATTACATGCATAATGTCTTTCAGCTCGACGGAGAACTAACAAAAGGAGAAGTGACGGCAGATGTACTTGGTGTAGATGTCGCCTGGAGAACGTTCAAAAAGGGGGACTATACAAATGAGCCCAGGATGATCGGATTCGAGGATCAGAGCATCGAGAAGACTTTCTTCCATCTTATGGCGCTGGTAAGGGGGGGGTCTTCACTTTTCAACGGTCAGTCTGTGCGGTTTCCAGGACTACTGTAGTCCAACAATGAAGCCTAGGGTGGACCCACATCCACCGGGTGAGTTTCGAGTCAACGCGATCTACTCGAACTCGAAGGCGTTCGCTGAAGCGTATCAGTGTCCGATCGGATCTCCGATGAATCCCGAGAAGAAGTGCGAACTCTTTTGACCTGCTAATATAATAATCTAAATTTTGTGCTGCGGAGATAGGGATCAAAAGGTGAGGGCGTGGGATTAAAAGGGCCATAAGTCCTAACCACGCCCTTTTGAAAGAAGACGTTCAGTCTTGTCTGCTCTTCATTCATTTTTCTTTCTTCCCAGTGTTTTCCCTTATCTCTCTCTCTCTTTTCACCATCGAGCCGACCGATGCTCAGTCCTAGGCTGCCCAGCACCCAAACCTCGAGATGTCGTGCGCCAAGGCAAGAACGTTCAAGAAAGCCAAAACATATTTATTAATTTGTTAATTATATTCCTAGTGGTAAGTGAAATTAGAAGCTTCAATGACAACAATAGATTATTGAAAGTAAGCCATAACCGCCTCGAATAGTGAGTCTAAACGAAAAAGCGCCACCAATTTTTCCTGCAACTTTTTGTTCTTGTAAGCCAGTTTTCCGAACAAAATGGCAAAAATAAGCAAGACAAGCCAGACGGGCATATAAACCAAAAAGATGATCGTTCTTCTGACCACCCATTCAATAAATCGCCACATCGTCACGTATCTCCACGAGAAGAGAGCGATGCCCAGAAATGAGAAAATAATCAATTTCCAGTCGAAGGTAAGAAAATAGACCGCGCCTAGGGAGACGGAAATAGCAGCCCAGATCATATAGTCGATGGTTCTCGAGTCCAGAGCTTCGAGTGCTTCGATGGCTTTCCAGAACCACTCTTCGAGTATTGGCTCTGAAAATCTCATTGTAACTGGAACAGAGTTGATCGGAGTTTTGGAAGTTTGGCTGGAGCTCAAAACTCACCGTGGAAAGTGAGAAGAGGATCCAGGGGCTCAATCGGGGGTTCTTCTTCCGGAGGCATGATCGCAAGTAGCTTGGGCTTAGGGGGTGGGTTGACGTGGAGATCGTATGCTCGACGGTACTTCTCGTCCGTTCGGTACCTCTTCCGGTGCTGCTTTTGGAGTGGATCGACTAGGAATGGGAACAGCTCGGCGGCTCTTTTACGGATCCCTGGAAGTGGTCACAATGGTATTTCTTTGAGCAATCATATCTTGAGAACCCGAAGAGATAGAAAAATCTACAAACTAACGTTGTGAGAGCAGCTTCTTCTTCGACGGCGGATGTGTGTAGAGGACGGGAGGGTGCTAAAAAATAGGAACGTCTTCTAAAAACTCTAAAGCTCCTACATAGTCAATAGCCGGATCGTAGTCGAGATAGGCAAAGTCGTCCTCTGGATCCGAGTCCGACTCGGACTCGCCGACGGTCACAATGATCCGTTCGGACGTTTGATCCGCGAATCGGACTCGCTGCTTCTCCTTCTTGACGGCGATCCAACACTTTCGGGCAATGTCGAGACTGTACGCGGGTACGGTGAGTCCGGCGGGTTTCAGAATGGATCTGGGTGGTTCGAATGGTTCGAAAGACATTCTGAAACAATTTCAGCTACATGTATTGGTAGGGAAGTTGTATAGACAGGGAAATGGAGAGAAAAAGTTAGGAAAGAAAGGAGGAAGTGGACAGGCTGGCAGGCAGACAGACAATCGAATTAGGCCGCCCGTCTCTGGCCCCGCCCCTTTTCGGCGGGATTCGTGGGAACTGTATAGTGAATAAATAACAGATACTACATAATTGGCCGGGGGGAAAACAAGCACGGAAATTAGGCCGTCTGCAAATCTGAAACTTTTGGAAATCGATACGAGATGCGTGCTCTGTTCCGGTTTTTAGTTTTCAGTTTTGAGTTCCAACCTTCCAGTTCTCAGTTTCTATCTTTGTGGCGTTCCACTTTTGGAATATCCTTCTTTTTGGTTTTTTTTTTTGCTTTTTTTCTGGAACGCCTGAAATTCAAGATGGCAATGTTCAATGTGAAGTTTGTCGAGGACCTTCTGGAGAAGGCGAGTCGACCTGAAACTGTTAGTTTGGTTGGAAGGGCCCACGTGGAGTCCGATTCCATTTCCAGATGGCTCGAGCAATCGAGGATCTCGCCGAGATTGCGATTCCGCTCGACGTCGTCAAGCGTCTGGAAGTGGAGGAAGCCGTGCGGAGGGTCGAGTGCGGGCAAGTGTTGGAGGCGGTGAACAAGATCATCAAGAAGATCGACGACATGAAGGCCGAGGAGGAGAAGGTTCTGGCGAGGAAGGCGGCGAAGGCGGCAAAGGACAAGGAGCGGTACGAGAGGAAGAAGAGGGAGGAGGGCCGGAAGAGGAAGGTCGACGAGTCCAAGTGCTCGGAGACGACGACGAGCAGGAAGAAGGTTCAGAAGGCACCGCCACGGACGCCGTTGATGCAAAAGTGCATGAATTTGCGGAAGAGCCTCTATTTCTGATCCCGGGTCCCTGTGAATGCCAAATAAAGCTTTGCGTCGCCCCCCAACGTGACCCCCCAAGGGGTACAGTAGTTCCACACTTTTAGCGCTGAGATTAGTTCTTCGAGCAGATTGTCCGCCTTCAAGGATGAGCACCGATGCGAATAACAATAAGCCTGGAGTGCAAGGTTCCGTTTATCCATCTGGGCTGGCATTCTACATAGTCCCCATTTAGATGCAGAGAATGGGGCGGCAAAGACAGATGCTCCCCCTCCTTCGGCGCCGGCTCCGGCTCCGGCGAAGAGTTCCGAGCCGGTGAAACTGGATGCGATCTTTGTGGCGTGGATGGACGACGCGATCAAGAGGCTGAACGGACTGTACGGAAACATGAACGCGAACATCACACACGTGATGTCGATGGGCGAGATCGTGGCGATTCTGCGCAACATCGAGAACGTCTTCATGGAGGAGTCGAATCTGTGCGAGGCGGAGGCGCCGATCAAAGTGATCGGCGACATCCACGCGCAGTTCCAGGACCTGAACCGTCTGTTCGATCTGATCGGCCGTGTGCCCGAGGAGCGCTTCATGTTCCTCGGCGACTACGTCGACCGCGGACCGCAGGGCATCGAGGTCGTCGTGCTGCTGTTCTGTCTGAAACTGCGCTACCGGGACCGCATCTACCTGCTGCGCGGCAACCACGAGACGCCGTCGGTGAACAAGATCTACGGCTTCTACACCGAGTGCCAGTACAAGTACGGCATCGGTCTCTGGTGGGACTTCCAGTCGGTCTTCAACCGGATGCCCATGTCGGGCCTCATCTCGAAGAAGGTGTTGTGCATGCACGGCGGCCTCTCGCCCGACCTCGCCACCCTCGACACCATCCGCAACATCATGCGTCCGTGCGAGCCGCTCGACCGCGGCCTCCTCATCGATCTGTTGTGGGCGGATCCGACGAACAAGGGCGACGGGTGGTTCCACTCGATCCGCGGCATCTCGTACATGTTCGGCAAGTCGGTCGTCGAGACGGCGTGCAAGACGCTCGCCCTCGACCTCGTCATCCGCGCGCATCAGGTCGTCCAGGACGGCTACGAGGTGATGACCGGACGTCGTCTCATCACCGTCTTCTCCGTGCCCAACTACTGCGCTCAGTTCACGAACGCCGCCGCCGTCGTGTGTCTGAGTGCCAATCTCGAGGTCCCGTCCCCCCATATCTCTGGATCCTTCTCTGTTTTCAGGTCTCGTTCCAGCAGATGCTCCCTCCGCCTCTTCCGCCCACTTCCAAGGCCAAAGTGGCTCCGGCGATCGCTTTGGATCTGAATCTCGACGTGGCTCGTGCCGACAAGGAGGCCATCAAGCCGTTCGTCAAGACCTAGCTCTGGAGAGGATCGAAAACGGAAAAAAAGATGATGCAGTCCTGTTTTTTGTATTGATTGAATGAAAAAAAAACAAATAAAAGTAGATGAGAAAAAAATTACATTACAGAGCAAACTGTTATCCAGGGATTGAAAAATCCTACTACAATCATCTCAGGGGCTCCGCGGGGGAGGGACTAAGGGACCCTCAACACAGTGCATCGACAGTCTACCCTTCTCGCTGCCACGTCACCTGATGCACTGTGTTGGAGGACCCCAAGCCCCTCCCCCGCGGAACGCGCCCCTCTGGATCGCACCTCCTCCATCTGCCTGACCTCTATCTTGATCACGCAATTATCAAATTAAGCCACGCCCCTTCGGTACAAACCTCTCATTAAGCCACGCCCCTTCGGTTCAAACCTCTCATTAAGCCACGCCCCTTCGGTTCAAACCTCTCATTAAGCCACGCCCCTTCGGTTCAAACCTCTCATTAAGCCACGCCCCCTATTGTTCGAACCTCCAATTAAGCCACGCCCCCTTTGTTCGAACCTCTCATTAAGCCACGCCCCCTTTGTCTCGAACCTCTCATTAAGCCACGCCCCCTATTGTTCGAACCTCCAATTAAGCCACGCCCCCTTTGTTCGAACCTCTCATTAAGCCACGCCCCCTTTGTCTCGAACCTCTCATTAAGCCACGCCCCCTCTGTCTCGCAACTGAATCCTGAATAAGCCTGATCAGTGAATCTATGTGATTTCGCCATTCATTTTAGCCAGTTTCCAACAGACTGTCCGTGACCTTCCAACCGTTTTCTCGTTTTTATTTTCCATAACATACTTTTCCCAGCGTCTTCAGTGCAATTCCTGATGACCACCAACTCAACAAAACCGCCGGACAACTCGAAATGGGACGATGAGGGACACGCGTTTGTGTTCGAAATGAGCCTTCTAATCTTGGGCTCCGGCGTGTTCGGTCTTTTGACCGGATTTCTGGTGCCGTTGGCGATGCGCGTGTCGACGGCGCTGGAGCTGCTCAAAAAGACCGAAGCGACTGTGTCGCACAACCTGGCCCAAACTCCCTACCCTCAAGGATGCCCGCTTCCCAGAAAGATGTCGTTCATCGAGATTCCGACGGTCGCTCTTAAGGGCAAAAAGACGACGACGAAGATCAAGTTCTGGCGGAACACCTCGATTCCGGCGACTCCTGTGGCGCCGAAGTGTGTGAAAGCGTCGACTCCTGTGGAGCCGCGGAGTGAGGAGCCGTCGACGTGGTCGGTCGTCGAGGCGGCTGCTGACGAGCCGCCGATCTTTCCGCTTATCGCGAACGATACGAGTTGGCAGCTGTTCACAGATCCACCAGAAGTGGTGAGTGTTGGTGTAGATTCACGATAAACAACGCGCCGAGCCGTCATTTCGGAGTGTTGTACTGGAAAACACACATTTTTACCGTGAGGTTTCATTTTCAGACGGAGCCGCCTCTGGAATGCGAGCTAAAGTTCACTTCGAAAGGCCCGCTCGTTTTGAGGTCTCATCTGGTCGACCCACTCAACGTGAGCACGTCTTCTTCTTCATCTTCTGTCCCTTTTCCAATTCCTGCTTCATTCAGTTCTTCGACGCCCTTGACGACGTCGAAAACACGACGCCGTTCGAGAAGATCACATTCGACGACGATCGCTTCGAGCAATACGAAATCGGCGACGATGTGGATGTTTTTGAGGTGCTCCCGCCCGGCGAGCAACTGAGTTTCAGCCAAAAAGAGCCGGATTTTCAGGACGCGAAGAGCAAGATGGCCACCACGTCATCGAATGGCAGCTCCGTCATGACCGCCAGTTTTCAGCAGAAATCCGTCAAACGATTCTGAAGTCTGAACCTTTTTTTCATCATTTCTCGAATGAAATTTGACGTGTGAGTGTCGCAGATGACTACAAAAAAACCCATCGAGTTTCCAGAGAAGAGGTGCGAATTTGGACGATCAGTGTCGCTGTTTTTGAGGGCGCCGTACTCGTTGGGCTCATTGTGCTGCTGGCTGTTTTGACGAGATTGCACACGCGTCGGAGCCGAGGAGTCCACAAACGTTATTGATTTCTGGAACCGAATAAAACTATTTGATATGCCATGTCACGCCAGTTCACAGGGGGCTTGTCTATTTTGGAGGAATCGGGAACTTGAAATATAAAGCAATTGGGGCACATAGAGATAAAACAAAGGGAGGGATGAAGGATTAAAGATAGAGCGAACTGGCGAAGACAATGTCTCTCTTGAGCATCTCGCGAGCCTTCTCGAACTTTTTCACGAGTGCATCGTTGAAGTCGGCCTTCGCGGCGGCAACCATCTCACGGAGGACCTCCTCCAAACGTCGCAGACATCGAATGATCGTGCCTGAAACAGGAGATCATTAGCAACGTTCCTTGGATGCCTTCCCACCTTCGAAGATGCTCGAGTCGTGTAGAATGCCGACGAACGAGTCGCCGTCCATCCACCGCTGAACCTCTCGCATCATTCCCGGATTGAAGTTGGCCATGTGGGTGTCTCTTTCGGGCGGCTCATTTCGGCACTCTCTCGTCACTTCCGCCACTTTTCGCGCTTCTTTCTGGAAACCGACTACCGTAATCTTGTCGAGCACCTTTTATGCACACATAAAAAGAAAAAAGAACGTACATCCAGACTATTGAGAAGCGGTGTGAACTCGGGACGTGTCTTCTGCGTCGGCACGTTCTCCTGATAAACGAAGCAGGAGAGAAGTGCGACGATCTGGGCCGGTTCGAGATAGAACGCGTCGTTCATGATCATCTCGGTGAGCACGAGCTCGTCCGATACTGTCAGCTCGGCAGCGATCGATCCCTTTAAAGAAAGCAAGAGTTAAGAGCTGAAATTGAGCTCGGAATGGAACTCACCCGTGTGCGAACCTTGCCATTTTCACTGATATAGCCGAGCTTTTCGAGCACCTTCTTCCGTATCTTCAACTCTTCCAGGAGTCCGACACTCTTCAGTTTGTCTCTCTCGTCTTTCAACGCTTTCAGCTCGCGCTCGGCGTCCATCTTCCTCTCATACTGCTCCTTCAGTTTGTCGAAATCACCTCGCCGACGAAGGTGATTTTTTTCGATGGAAGTTTTCAGATCGTCTTCCTCCGCGACGAGGTTCAACATGTCTTTCGTTTTGATCTGGAAATGAGGCATCGTTGAGTTTCGTCGATTTGCAGTGATCTTAAACGCGACTAACATTCATATCAGTGACCGGATGCATGAGCGGAACGTTGTGGTTGAGTCTATCCATCGCCCAACAGAAGATGTTGTCCAACTTCACTTGATCATCGTCGTCGCGAATCTCCGCGGGAAGTCGCAAGCGGAACGTCGAGATTCCGGCGACCAGAGCGACAGTGAACGGAGCACGGATCCATCGTCGCTGAAATCAAACAGGATGCGTCGAGAATCGCTTCCGGAAAACCGAAGCACTCACATATTTCAGATTGTAGCCCGGTTGCCACGTGTCCGATCGATACGGATCGAACTTGACTCTCGGTTCGATTGCGACGATCATGTCGAGGATGATTCTAGAATGAAGATGATTTCAGGATAGGAGGCGAGGAGGAAGAAAGCCACGTACCCACTGTGCTCCGGATCGGTGACGTCGCGTCGGCACGAGTGAAGGGCGCCCCATTTGAAGTCACGATCGCCGACTTTGATCTAAAGTTTCGAGCACTATGTATTGATTTCAAGTGTGTTTGAGCCTACATGAATGAGTCGCCCCGGACTGAGGAATCCCCAAATGTGCTGCGGCTCCAGCTGGATTTTGAGCATTGCCTTCCGGGTGGCAGCCAACTTCTCCGTCAGCTCCACGTACGACTCCATTTCTCTTTGCCAGGGAAGTCGGAAAGCGTTCACTCTCTCGTTCGCTTCAATCAATTCTGAAAATCTAGACGATGCGACACTCTTCGCTCTTTCCAATCTCTCACTTTTGTTCAGTTCAGGCAATCTTGCCGAACTTTGGAATTGGTGGAAACTGTTGTGGATTATGAAGTCCGGCGACAATCCGTCGACTTTCATCAGGTTGAGAATCGTGTTGTACGACAGCTTGAATTGCGAAATGAGCGGGTCCGGTGAGCCCTGAACAACAAGGGTTGGTAGCGAGGAGTTCAAAACCCGGTCCTCACTGTGATGATGTCTCTGGCGACGCCTGCGGGCAATTGGCCGTCGACCATCAGAATGACGTGGCCCTGCTCGTCTTTCCCACGTCTTCCAGCTCTGCCGGCCATTTGCACGTACTCGCCGCTCGTCAGGAATCGCAGCTCGTTGCCGTCGAACTTTCGGGCCGAGGTGAAGACGACGCTCTTCGCCGGCATGTTGATACCCAGCGCGAACGTCTCGGTGGCGATGAGCACTTTGATGTAGTCGCCGGCGAAGAGCAGCTCGATCGTTTCTTTGAGAATCGGCATCAGACCAGCGTGGTGGACGGCGATTCCGCGTTGAAGCATCGGAAGGATCTGAAAGTCACTCTTTTCGCAAACTTCAATGCAAGCAAAACGCACATTCTTGATTTGTGGCATCTCCTTGTCTTCCGGAGACAATTGCATGAGCGCGTCGTCGAACATGCTCTTGATCATCTTCTTCTCAACTTCTGAAACCAAAAAAACGTCAGGAACTCCGGGAAAAGCAGTGTTGCACCGGTGTTGAAGTCCATGTCAGCCAGATCCAGCGCGTGCTCCTCGCACTCTTTTCTGGAGAACGAGAAGACGATGCAGTTGAGCGCGTCGTGGTTCGCGATCGTCCGAATCACTGGCACGATCGCGCCGACGTCTCGCTTCTTCTTCTTCCGGTTGTCGAACCGTACGACTTGCCTCTGCTTCTGAATGCTCTTCTCGTGCGCGTCCATCTTGCTCATCGCTTTGGCGAACGTCTCTTCGTTGAATGTTCCCTACAAAAGTCGAAGAGGATGTGGTTTTGGTCGTGCTTCTTCAAAGAAGCTCACATTGTTATCGACCACTTCGTAGAAGCAGTCGGCGCCAGCCGGAAAGACGAAATGCTGCAGTGGGACGGGTCGCATTGTAGTCGAGACGACGTGAACCGGCTGCTGCTTGATGTGCGCCAACCATTCTGAACATCAAGTTGTGGAATCAACTGGATTGTTTCGGGTAGAGAACTCACTTGCAAACTCCTCAGCGTTGGGAATCGTGGCGGAGAGGTAGACTTGTCTGAGGTTCTTCGAGAGAAGGATGATCGTCTCCTCCCAGATGACTCCGCGTTCTGGAATTTTAAGCCAGGCTATAATACTTCTAGAATCGCACTCACCCTTGTCTTTCATGTAGTGCACCTCGTCGAAGATGATCCATTTCACCTCGGAAAGCACGGCCGACCCTCGATAGTGCATCGATCTGAGGATCTCGGTGGTCATGACGAGACAGGTGGCGTCTGGATTCAGCGTCACGTCTCCGGTCAGAAGGCCGACGTCGTCGAACTCTTCCTTCAGTTCGCGGTACTTTTGGTTCGAGAGCGCCTTGATCGGCGAGGTGTAAATCACGCGCCTTTGCTCTTGGAAACACTGTGCGATGGCGTATCTGGAAAAATAAGGGAATTTCAATGTTTTTGGTTTCTTTGTGCACTTACGTGGCAACAACAGTCTTTCCAGCCGATGTGTGCGCCGAAACGAGCACCGAGCGGTTGTTATCGATGCATTTGTGGGCTTCTTTCTGCAAAACAAGTTATTTCGTCGAGATTTTAAATATTTTTTCCGATTTCTCACCTGAAAAACGTCCAAATCGAACGGATACTTTTTCGGCGGCTCTCCCTGTCTCGGGTACAGTTCGACGTAGCTACAATGCGAAGGAGCGGCGACCCGATGCGTGCACAGGCCGCGGTTCCCTTCTGGCTTCAATGTGTAGACGTTGACGTTCTTCAGAAGATCCTCGGCTGCGTATGCTTCGAATGGCGCGTCTTCGTTAGCCCCAAAGCCTGCCAACAACGCCCTCGCATCCTCCTGGGCTCGTTTCGACTTTTCCTGGTCGAGCTAAAAATTTGAGCCAATTTAGAGGATTTCAATGATTTTTCAGCCAAATTTGGGATGTTCCGGCTTGCTCACCATTTCCATTGGGTTATACGGCATCGGTTCATCTTCCTGCTCCTGTTTAACGGATGTTTCACACCCGGACTCTTGCTTAATCTCTCTGTTGAGGTCGTGGGGCGCCGGCGACGACATTTTCGGTTGATTGGACCTGAAAAAAAGACAATTTTGCGTTTTCATGCGGTTTTTCATTGAGGAATCACAGGAAACGATTTCTCAAACATATTTCGCGAAGCGTTTGCCAAACCACCAGTTGCTACCAGTTTAGCACATTTTTTGCGAAAGGATTTTTGGAAAAGGACTAAAAGTTACATTTTAATCTTTTTTAAAACAATTTTGTCGCTGAAAATGTGTCGAAAACATTGAAAAAATAAGAAAAAACTTCGAAATTGGCTTTAAAAACTGTTTTGCAATAGAGCGCACTTGCATACCCGTCCCGCCGCCAATGTTTTCTTTTTGATTTTTGAAGCTTTTATTTTTGCTTCTGGTTGCAAAAAGCATGTAGAAACTGGAACAATTTACTTTTAAATTGAAATTTAGCTATAAAATTAATGAATTTTACAGATCCCCTGTCAATTTCGTAGAATAGCTCATCATGGCGAGACTGGGCGGAAACTCAACACGAAACTTCCACGGTTTTCGCGATTTTTCAACTTCAAAAGCAATAAACGACAAAATTGAAGCCGTTTCACAAAAATGTGGTAAGTTTTAAAAAAAATTTTGAAACGAGTTTTCCAAAAATCCGGCTGAAACATTTTGACCTACGCAGCGTTCGAAAGAGCGGTCTGCCGCCAAAATCCGTTGTTTTCGAAAGCTGAAAAAGACAAAATTTGATGAAAACAAACACATTTTTTGTTTTCGACGAATCTGACAACCTTTAACTGCTGTTCTTCGCAATTTCCCTCCGATTCCAGATGAGTGAGACAGTGTGCCTTCGGCTGTCCTATGCGATGATGGTGTTCGGTCTGCTCGTCGCCTACCAGTTGAGCAAGACGAGCGCGAAATACGGGCGGTACGCGAATCCGTCGGGAATGGGCGTTCCGGCACGGCTCGCCTGGTTTCTGCAGGAGCTTCCCGCCCTGCTCTTCCCGCTCGTCTACATTTTCTCGTCGAGCAACGCCTACGGATTCGTTCTCAACGCCGCATTCATTGCGCATTACTTTCACAGGTCAGTGGAAGTGCGCTCTACCGTGAAACTAGAGAAATTCTTTTTCAGAGCGATTCTCTACCCGATCAGCATCCGCTCGAAAACCAGCGTGCCAATCCACGTGGTTCTGTTTGCAGTCTTATTCTGCGCCCTCAACGGATGGCTCCAAGCCAAATACAACGCCTACTACATCGAGAGCACCGCTTATGACTGGTTCGCTTACCCGTTCGGTGAGATTTCGCGGCAACGCCCCCCGAAAAGCCACCATTCTTCAGGAGGCGCCATCTTTCTCATCGGATTCTGGATCAATCGTCGCGCCGACCGCATGCTGCAAGAGCTGCGTCCTGCCGGCGAGACGCGCGGCTACAAGATCCCGAAGACCTTCCTCTACGAGTACGTCTCGTGTCCCAACTACCTCGGCGAGATCATCGAATGGACCGGATACGCGATCGCCGCGCGCAGCATCCCGGCCACCGCCTTCCTCGTGTTCGTCGTCTGCAATCTGGCTCCGCGAGCCCGTAGCCACCACGCCTGGTATCTGAGCGAGTTCCGCGAGTATCCGCGAGACCGAAAAGCGCTTATCCCGCTCTTTTGGTGATTCTCACCTCTCCGCATCCCATTCACACTTATTTTGGGTCTGTCACTTATTGTTGATTCCAATTTCTAACTGTATTTAACTTTAATCGTTGTATAAATCAATGTCACCCATTAATTTCCTCGTATTCAATTGTAAAACGCGATATCTCGCCGAAACGTTTCTAATTCATTGTGTACAACTTTCCCCACCTCCGATGATTTCAGATGCAGCAGCTGCTCACTAATTTGTCGTGGGGACTTGCCGGCACCGGTCTCCTCATGTTCTTGTTCACCATCTTCAAGTCGCCCGTCCAATACGGGCGGTACGCGAACAGAGCGCGACGTGGAATTCATCCGCGCAACGCGTGGCTCATTCAGGGCCTGCCGACGTTTGTGCTCTCCATCTACTTCACCGCCGTGCACACGAATCACCGGTGCGGCATTTGTGCGAATGTGCTTCTCTGCCTGTACTACATCTACCGGTGAGCTCCTCGAAACCTCGGGAAACCGTCTGAAACTCGAATTCCAGATCGTTCTTCTACGCGAATCGCATCAACGGCAACAGCGTCTGCCCGCTCTACATTGTGATCGTGGCCACGGCGTTCAACACTTTCACCGGATACTTGCAAGTCGCCTGGAACGCCAACTTTCTGCTGTGCTCGCATACGGACGTCGTCAACGTCATCGGTATGACACCGTTCCCTCGCCACAGCTTCATAACTTGTCTTGTCTTCTTCTAGGATGTGTGGTGTTCGGCGTGGGATTCCTCATCAACAAGGAGGCCGACGACGCGCTGATCGCTCTTCGCTACGAGGGAGAGATCGGCTACAAGATCCCGAAGGGCTTCCTGTTCAAATACATCTCGTGCCCCAACTACCTCGGCGAGATCATCGGATGGATCGGATACGCGATCGCCGTCGGAAGCCCGCCCGCCATTGCGTACGCCTTCTACGTCTTGTGCACTCTCAGCTCGCGTGCCCTCCGTCACCACAGATGGTACCTGGACAAGTATCCCGAGTATCCGATGCGTCGCAATGCGATCTGACAGCCATCACCGCCGGACAGTTCCGAACGAAGATTGCGTAAATATTTTGATGTGTATATTTTGAAACATTTGGTGATAACTGTCTGATTCATGTTGAATATACTCGAAAACAAAAAACGTTTGACCACTGAGCGGATCGAACGCCCAACCTTTCGATCTGGAGTCGAACGCGCTACCATTGCGCCAAGCAGTCACGTTTCTCGCCGACGGGCAATGAGAAGAGAAGCGCGTGGAGTGCGGTGTTGCAAACTTTACTGCCGCCGCGAGTCGCGTTTCAATCGCGCTCCACCGGACTCGAACCGAATTCGAAAATTTTATTTTTTGGTCCGTTCTTCTCGATTTTCATTCGTTTTCTTTCATGCAGCTCTCTTTTAGTATGTTCGACGACGAAAAATCCAAAAAAAAAAGAACCTTTTCACTCAATACTTTGAATTTCAGCCCAACATGACAGACTATGAGACTGTGAACTGGAACCGAATCGGGTTTTCCCGTCTCGAAACGTACTCCGAGAGCCTTTTCGACGGTTCGCGTCCGGTGTTGGAGTTGATCGACGAATCGAAAGTGCACCTACTCAAGAGCATCTCAAAATGTAAGCAGAACTTGAAGAAATTACGGTGCGTCATTCCATGAACTATCTTAGACTGCAGAGTGAAAGTCTTCCGTTGTGAAGAACGGGGACAGGGAGATCTACGAAAATGGCATCTACTTGAGCGACGAGAAGCAGAATTGCGGATTTTTGGCCTGTGACGCAAATTTCAAATTTCAAAGTGGGCATTTGATGAATTTTTGATGAACTTCTACTTCAATATACTCGAAAACAAAAAAAAAGTTTGACCACTGAGCGGATCGAACGCCCAACCTTTCGATCTGGAGTCGAACGCGCTACCATTGCGCCAAGCAGTCATGTTTCGTTTTGACGGGCAATGTGAAGAGAAGCGCGTGGAGTGCGGGGTGTTGCAAACTTTACTGCCGCCGTGAGTCGCGTTTCAATCGCGCTCCACCGGACTTGATATATATGTTCTCGCATGATTGAAAAATTGAAAGAAACAGAGTGGACATACACACACACACAAGCACACAATCCTTATCGAAGTGTTTGATCGACTGGTTTGCTGCTCGATTGTCCTCCCGAGTAACGTTCATTGCGATGACGTTCTCAGGAGTACTACTGACTCACAGGGGTCCCAATTATATAGGCACCCCTTGGCAAGCGGCCGACATCTCACGGGTTCCGCGGGGGAGGGACTTGGGGAACTCTCGACGCTGTGTGGTGACGTGGCAGCGGGAAGGGTGGACTGTCGATGCACTGTGTTGGAGGCCCCCAAGTCCCCCCGCGGAACCCGTGAGATGTCAGCCGCTTGCCGAGGGGTGGCTATATAAGTGGGACCCCCACTCTTTTTCTTCTGAATTCGACGGATTGAATTCCGCCAAATTGCAGTGTTTCGCGGACGTCTTCACATGCGCTCTGTGCATATCAAGCGATTTCGCTCGATTTTTACTCCGTAGTCTTTTTCTTTCAGTGTTCAAATGATGTCCTTTTACAATAAAACTACCAAACCATCCACTTTTCGATGTGTAGTTTTTTAAAACACCCCGCACACGGCGCGCGCTCCTCTTCTCATTGCCCGTCGGCGAGAAACGTGACTGCTTGGCGCAATGGTAGCGCGTTCGACTCCAGATCGAAAGGTTGGGCGTTCGATCCGCTCAGTGGTCAAATGTTTTTTTTCTTCGCTTTTTTAACATCGGATCTACAGCGTACTCTTTATGGAAAATCAATACAAATTTTGAGTCTGGAAAAATTTTCGAAACCAAAAACATTTGACCACTGAGCGGATCGAACGCCCAACCTTTCGATCTGGAGTCGAACGCGCTACCATTGCGCCAAGCAGTCATGTTTGATTTTCGATGGGCAATGCGAAGAGAAGCGCGTGGAGTGCGGAGCAGATTGAGATTCTTCTGTGAGCATTGTTCCCGGCAGAGTTGGGCGGGAATAGAGCCAGTCGTGGTTGAATCGTGGATTCTATGCAGACCTCATCGAACGGCGCACAACGATCTGGCTAAAGAACGTTCACCAATCCAGATGAGAGCAGGTGCAGGAAAGAAGCGCATAGGTGAGGTTATACATACTGACTCAAACATCCCAATAAGTTGTCTTATTCTGTTTCCAGTACACTTGTTTTACTCGTCGAGACGAAGCTCATCAGGCAATGGCAAGGAACACCTTCTTATTTCTGGCTCGGTCATGTACTGGCTCTTATGTATTCGATGTATCTGTAGATGTTAGTATTTCGTTTGAAAATGCGATGAATAACATTTCATTTGCCCACTTTACAGACGTCACAACTTTGTCCAATTCTCATCTCTCCATGTGATCTTGTTGTGATTTCGATTCCCAGGAGCACCCAAATTGTCACCTGATCATCGCCAACGCCTCATTAGCGGTTCACCGGGCGCGTTTTTATGGCAAATTGAGAGCTCCAGCTCGCCACGAAATTAGTAAAAGACGACATTTGATCAGGAGGTGTGTGTGTGTGTGTGCGTAATCTTCGCGCGTGCGCGCGTGCTCCTCCCTCCCGTATCACAACTTTCCTCGGCTCTTTTCCAATTTACTTTCAACTGACTAGTCTGCGATTTGAAAGGATTTGGGAGCGTCAGAATGATGTCCGGACGGTTCGAGTCGAATCGGGATTCTGTTCAAGACATCGCTCTCTATGCCATCATGCAGCCGGATTTGCTTCGAATGTATCTTAGGGTTGGTTTCCTTTTTCATTGCTTCTCATGATGGATTTGCTGGCATTTCTTCAATCTATAATTACGATGCTACCTAAAAGTTGTCAACTGCTGTAGATGACCAAGCAGAGAAAGTTGTTTTCGTCGAGTATTAGTCTAGTCTTATTTTGGGTTGAAGAGTCTTCTGGGGTCTGGGGGGCTAATTGTTGTGAACGTCCTAACCTGAGGTAACGGAAGCTCAAGTCAAGTAGAAAACATAAAGAGTTCAGAGATTGATCTAGATAACCATCTTACTGGATGACTGGGCCGTGACCTTTCCTGAACTGTGACAACTGCTCTCTCCCAGATTTTCCTTGTTAAGCCCCCGTCTCTTCTCGCGTCACCTGTCTATCTTGAATAATTATCTAGATGAGCCCCTTTATGTCACTTATCACGATCAAATAATTAGATACACCGTGTAATAAGCCCACCTGCCTGGCACCTGGATTGATGGATAGATAATCCCTTTTCTTCATACCGCCCCTGCTCATACAGGCCCTGCATAGTAAAGCCCGCCCATCCAACCCCTAGCTGACACGAACCCTGTAAAAACGTTGCAGGGAGCCACCGGGACCGGAAAAACGTTTCTGCTCACCCGCGCCCTGGTAGACCTAGCGAGAGTCGGGAACAAGGTGCTCTGCTTTCTGCCCAACGAAGAAGTCTACCGCAAGTTTCTCGATGAGCTGGCAAAACGGAGAAACTACTGGACGTATCCCGCCGTGCTCGAAGGTCACAATGCCATTATGACATTGGACAATCTGGAAGATACGGTAGTAGACACGCATGCGTATTCCCAAGAAGTGGGTGACTTTCAGCCGTATTTCAAGTCAGTTCATGTTTTGATTGGGCATCAGAACCATGCGGGCTTCATTCAACTAGTTGCCAAAAGATTTTCCGAGTTCTCAGTCGTCCTCTTCGACGAGCTGACCGAGCTGACCGTCGAGAACTTCCAACCGTTCCTCCGGCCTCCGTGCTGGGATCGCAGAGAAAGCGGCTATAACAGCAGCAACCGCCGTCTCGTCGCCGCCTACGACTCGTCACGCGGACGCGTGACACCACTGGACAACGCGACGGATCTGATCCGACTGAAGGAGAGCGAGAAGTACGGCCAAGTCGCCGACTGGAATTCGCGCTTCGCCGACATCGTCTGCGCGTCGCCCGAACGACTGCGACACACGATTCCGGCGCACTGCGAGGTGTGGCTGAACCACACGGATCGTCCGATGAGGATGATCGACTGGTGCTCGAAAGCATACTACCAGCACAAGTTGGTCGGTCCGAATGTCGAGTGCTCGATCGAGTTCATCGACACGAGCAAGTTGAAGCTCGAAAAGTACGAGTCGATTCACAGCGGCAGTATGCACGGCGGAGTCTTTCTGTACAATCGAAAAGAGGCGAACCTGGCGGTGCAACGAGCGTCGGATCTCGTGAACAGCGGCGTTGATCCATCGAACATCGGCATCATGGCTGGAAACCAGTTCCAGGTGAACCTCAGCAAATACGCTCTATTGCACATCAAAATCATTTTTTGTCTTGAAATAAGAGAAGAACTTCCAGGTGCAACTGATCGCCGAAAAGCTGTACCTCACGGTGGCTTATAGGGTAAAAGTGGGACAACAGGCCGATTTTCTGAACACCAAACGAGAGACGATCATTTTCACAATGACCATCTCGAATCGTCGCTGTAAGACCACACTCTTCAGATTCACACCTCCACCAATGTCTTTTTTCAGTCAAAATCGAGTCGGGAATGCTGCACGACGGTCTGTGTTGCATGGCGATGACGAGAGCCACGAAGCGGTTGATTTGGATCGGCAATGGCGAAATGTTGGAGAATGCGAACTGTGCGCAGTTTCTCACCGCTCGCAACTTGCTCAGGTTTCGGCATTTCTGGTCTCGCCCGGCAAATTTCAGCCGACTCGGTTTTTCAGATTCCTTCGCGACGAGCCAATGGTCGACGAGGAGTTTCCCAGCAGAAGAGCAAAGTCCAGAGTTCCACAATCGATATCGTCGAACTGATGCTTTCCAATTTTTGTGAAATTTACCGTACTTACCCTTATTTAACGTCACATCTCCTATATAGAACCAATATCGTTAGGGCGCCCTCCTGTGAATTTTTTCGACAAATTTAATGGCATACTGGATTAAATACGATAACCGTTGGCTTCTTTTTACGTTTTTAGCGCCTCGATCTCTATCGATCCATGTCTTTGTTTTTTTTTTTTTTTTTTTGAGAAATGTGGATTTTCAGTCTTGATTTTTGTCTTCGTACAAAGTAAGATAATTAAACTCTGTTGTCAAGGAATTAGGGAATGTACAGAAAATTTCAGCCTGGGCGTCTCCACGGGGACGGAAACCAGGGTTCCGTTCAGTTGTAGGGTCAGAGCGTGGTCCAAGGTGATCGGAACCATTCACCATCTATCATCAGTCAACCTATACCTCTTATTTCGAACATAACCTTGTCACACTTGCCACAATCCGTAAGCAGCAGCATCGAAAGCTCTCGTACCACAAATCGTAAATACGGGAGCACGCGCTCACTTTCCGCCGTCAACACCCCCGTAATTAGCTGTTGATTCTTGTGCAGTTGCCCTGGCAACCGAAGAGGCACCAGATGCTCCCCCGCTTCACAAGACTCCTCACTTTGTAATTGTTCTGCCTCTTCCTACTACTTCGTACGAAAATGAGGTTTATTCAAAAGTCGAATCGGCCGCTTCTAGGTCTGCGTCGAGGTAGTTGCAGATTGAAGGAACTACCCGATTCAATCTAGACGTGGCCTGCGACGCAAAGGGGAATTGACCTTGGAATTCGATCGAAAAGCAGTTTATTCTCGATTTCAGACAGTTTTCTAAGTGTATCTCTTGCTGGAAGCGGCACGGGAGTAGGTTCCTCGCGACGGGCATTTGCAGTATCCCGAGTCGGTTCCCGGCGTTCCATCGGGTCCCGGATTGCCGGCGAATCCTGGGAATCCATCGGTACCAGGGCCTCCAGGCTCTCCACGCGGTCCCGGCGCTCCTTGCGGTCCCACATTTCCATCGCGTCCCGCCCATCCCGGGGGTCCATTCTGTCCGGGCGATCCGTTCGGTCCCTTGTCGCCGGTGGTCCCCTTCGATCCGCGAATACCGTCTCGTCCCGGCGAGCCCGGTCCGCCGGCCTTTCCGGGTTGTCCCTCGCGTCCCGGCTCTCCCGGCTGTCCCATTGGTCCGTTGTTTCCGGGCCGTCCGGCGTTTCCGTTCTGTCCCGGTTGTCCCGGCAGGCCTGGCGGTCCCGGCGGTCCTCCGTATCCAGGCTGTCCGCGTTGTCCTGGCGGGCATTGACGGCACGATTTGTCGCGCGAGTAGTCGGTCGGTGGGGTGGTGCCAAGAGATCCGGGCTCACCGGGAGAGCCCGGTTGTCCCGGATGTCCATCTTCTCCATTCCGTCCCGGCTGGCCTTTCGGCCCTCCTGGGCATCGGTTCATTCCCTCGCACTCTGAAAGTTAAAAGCAATGTGATACCAAAAGCTCCAGAATTCAACTCACGACACTCTCCAGTCTGCCTCTTGGCGGCTCTCGGCACTCGCGGGAAGTGCATGCGGAGCTCTCCGATCTGTCCCCGCGCCTCCTGCTCGAGCACCAGAAACTCGTCGTTGTGCACTTTCAGCGACTCATTGATCGCCTCCATTCGATGCAGCATGTAGGGAATGTAGCCGAGTGTGACGGCGATCACCATCACCGAGCTGATGATCGACGTGTAGCCGATGAAGTCCGTCAGCCAGCCCATTTTCAGCTCGCTGATTTCAGAAAGTATAGTTATAGTAGAATGAATTCTGTTTCTGTCTCTCTTTTTATATCCCCCATCCAAAATGAAGCAGCACTACTGGTTGTCGCTGTCTGAGATCTCTCTCGGACTTGTTTTTAGGCCTCCCCCTCGTTAGTTCCTCTTATGTTTTCTGTCGGATGGCCACAGATTCGGTGTGTAGATGAGTGTGACTTCATTTGGAAGAGAGAATCTGGGAAACTAGAAGACATACCGAAAAATTGTCAAGGTACATTTTGTTAGTTACCAACTTTTGGCTAGCTCCTCCAGTTTTGTAGATACTGGGCTATAACTTGGAAACTAGAAGAGATCGAGAAAACTTGTCAACTAACAAGTTGTTCCTTATTCTGTTGGCTACATTTTGTCAGTTGACAACTTTCACCCATCTCTTCTAGTTTCAGAGAAACAGTTCCAAGACGGCGGCCATGACGTCATCCTGATTTATCATGATGATAACATGTTATTCTTCTTCTCTGATCTCCCAGAACAAAACAAGGAAAGGGCATTTTCATTTCAATTCTCAATTCTATTGATTGATATGCGGAGAAGAATAAAAAAAAAGTTAAGCCTCTTTCTTGGAGCTGGTGCTCGCCGAGAGCAGCGGATTAGTGTCCAGGTCCTCGTCCTCCTCTTCCTCGACGTCTTCCGACGAGAACGCCTCCTGGAAGTCAAAATCGCGCATCGATTTCAGACAAATCGAGTCGTGCTGCAATTCCAGCTCGCGTTCGATGTCGCGAACCGTGATGAAGCCGTCGTTGTCCTCGTCGAGCTCCTGGAATCATTCTGAAATTGATGCCTGAAACCGAGTGTTCACCTTGAATCGCTTGGAAGAGAACCGTCGGATCAGCGGGGACAGCGCTTTCAGATTGTCGTCGGTCGACTTTGATCTGTAAATGCTGCCGGCCGGAAGTCCAATCATCGCCGCGTCGGACACGTGGTTCGAGGCGGTGAGGGCGAAAACGCAGCGAGTGTACTTGTAGAACGCCGCCTCATCCACTCGACCCTGTAATATCTCGACAACTAGAAGAGAAACTATGTATTAGGTTTAAAGGCGCATATGTCAACTGAAAATTTGATCTACATGTCGTAAGGTACAATTGGTTAGTTAGCAACTTTTGGCTAGCTCCTCTCGTTTTGTAGATGCTGGGCTATAACTTGGAAACTAGAAGAACCACCAAAAACTTGTCAACTAACAAGTTGCTCCTTAACCTGTCACCTACATTTTGTCAGTTGAGAACTTTCACCCATCTCTTCTTATTCACAAGTTACAACGCTCTTTCAAAACCGCTCACCTTCTCCTCCTCGTCCATCAAATGGAATGCGAACTGGGCGCGAGCCGACGAGTTGATGTGCGAGTTGCTCATTTCGGACGTCTTTCCGTCGTCGGACAACTCCCACAGGCACAGAATCAGGTCCTAAACTCCTTTCTATCCAGAGAACCAAAAGAGCTATCAAAAAACCTCAAAAGTGATCTGCGAGTGCTGCTTGTTTTTGACGATCGCCGAGTAGAGGCGATCCACAAAAACGGTGCCGACTGCTTTTGGGAAGAGGCTTCGGAACACGCCACGCCACTGTTCTTCGGTCATCCGACCATTCGAGCACTTCTGCAAAAAGCCAGATTTTCAGATTTTCAGCCAACAACTGGGGGGGGGGGGGAAGAAACCGACCTGCTTGAAGTTTCTGTACATGAACATGATCCACTTCTTGTTGAAGCCGGTCAACTGGACGAGTTGATCGAGTCCCGGCGGTTTCGTATTAAACGGGTTCGACGTCAGATCCTCGACATCGATCTCCACTTCTAGAAGCTCATTATTTGGGTCAGATGACGTGCGGCCCCCTCCCCTCGCCCCACCGTCATCATAGAAGCACAACCAGAACTGGCACCGTCGAATGCCCCAATAGATCGCGTTGATGAACTTGTTCTTCGACGGTTGCCGCGAGCCGAAATGCCTGCAAATCGAGCATTTCCGCGTTTTCAGACAAAGCGCCCAGCAGACCATTTCAGCGCGAAGTCTTCAGTGTCCCTCAGAATTTCAGCTTGAAACTCGGTTTTCAGATTCGTCGACTCAACACAAAACATCGGGGATAGTAGTAGTGGGGGAATGTGGAAAATGTGGAAAATGCGGGAAAAGTGAGCTCTATTATGCTCGATAAGCTGGGCTCATTTCACATTTTCCATTAATTCCCCCCTCCCCCCATTTTCTCTGCGTCTCCAACATTTGCACAATGTTTCTCTCGCGGAGAGGATTAACCGGTCATTCTAATGGATATTGCACATAATAAGAGGGGGCGGAGCCTCATTTCCCTTGCTCACTGCTCGCCGAGCCCTCTCTCTTTCCCGCTCTTTTTTCTATTTTTAATTAAACTAAACGTGTGTGCGTGTGTGTTTATAGGCTTCAAATTGTGACATTGACAGGAAAGAAGGAAGGAGGCTTTCTGTCAAATTGTCACGTTGTCACACTGTCACATTAGTCACAAACAGGTTTTTACAGTACGACACTCCGGAATTACGGCACCGCTCGTTGTTTATCGAAAATACGTTTCTATCAAAAATTCTCGATTTTTTTTTGTTTCAAAAATCATTTGCTCACAAAACAAGCTCGCCAAATGTGACACCGTAGTAACTGTGACGTGACGTGACGTGACACCTGACTAGAAGACCAAATCCGACGAAATCCGCGTGTTTTGCGCGCGCAGGTGATTAGACCTCCCCTATTCGAGATAATCCGCCGCTTATTCTTCCGATTCATAGTCAGCCGCACAGAATTTCTCAAATTTCTCGAGATCTCTCTCTCTCCCATTCTGCTCACTACTAACCAGCCAAACCGACCACAAAACGATGTTTTTCCACTTTTTCACCTGTCCGCCTCTGACCATAGCTGAGACGGAAGTGACTACAACTTTTTTCGTAGTGGTTTTCGTGAGAAACGGTCAGCTGGTCAAATGTAGGTCACGACGAGTTCTGGCGAATGGTCCAGGGAATTTCTCGAAAAGTTGAGTTTGAACAAAGTTATGACGTTTCTTAGCTGGAACTAGTGGTAGCCTAGCTTAAAATTGATCAGTTGACCTTTATTGTCACGATTTTGGCTGGAATTGACTGAAAACGTACCTCTCCAAAGTGCGCTGCTTCTCCGACGCTCGCGGTTTGGGGCGCTTCATTCGAGCCGGTGGGGCGCTGAAAATCGGGTAGAAATGTGCGTTTGACCTACTTTTTGATCTACTTCTTTGTGATCTACTTTGTGATCTACCGCCAATGGAACAAAGGGCAAGAGATGGGAAAACGAAAAAGATGAAGATAACGAGAAAAAAGAAAAAATGGAAAAAGGACAAACTTTCGAGTGGACCGCCGAAAAGTGCGCATTCTGATCACACCCCACATCTTCGAAGACGTCTTCTCTCGGCTCTCTCGGCTCGGCTCTCGGCTCTCGGCTCGACAAGGTGACTCCGCCCACTTTCTTCACACGTCTTCTTGCTCGCTTGCTTGCTCCTTCTTCTTCTTCTTCTTCTTCTTCTTGTGCTCGCCGAGCAGCAGAGGGGCGGCTCTCACGTAATAAGAGAAAAGTGAGCTCTATTGAGCAGCAGCCAGCCAGCCGGGTAGAGGAATCGAAAGTGAAAAGGCAAGAAGGAGAGATGGATGGGGAATCTCTGAAAATAACACTAATTGGAGACGAGTGTGTGTGTGTGTGCATTTCCTTTCTCATTCTCACACAAAGCGCGCGCCGCGATTTTATTCATTTTTTCTCTCTTTTTGTGTTGAAATTGAGCGGGAAATTTGAAAATTGGTGGTTACTGTAGTCTGTAGTGCCACGTCAAATTTCATGAAAAAAAAAACTTTTTTTTCGACAAAATGAGAAACATGGACTTAGAGATAGGTCTTCCCAAAAAAATGTGTTTTAATCTGAAAACCGGAAACTATGTATTTGTCATCTTTGATAATGTAATGCCACGTCTCGCCACGTCATTTTTCAAAAAAAAAATTTTTTTTTTGAAATTTTTTTACCAAATTTTTAGAAAAATTTCCAGCCAAAGTGCATAGCAGAAATCGAGATTTCAAAATAATATTGTAAAAATTCTAAAAAAATGCAATTTTCGGAGAAAAAATATCGGAAAAAACGGAAAAACGAGAGAAAAACAATTCGCGGACCCAGTGAATAATATACGAAAAAATGGAAAAAAAAATTTTTTTTTTTTGAAAAATATATAATTTTTGCGGTGCGTTAATGATAAACAAAACCGAAAAAATCTTCTTTTGCAAATTTTTTTGGTCAAAAATTCAAAAAAAAATTTTTTTTGGTTCTTCAGAAATAAAAAGGGAAAGTGGGAGATGAACTAAAAATTGAAAAATAAAAAATAAAAAAATCATGACGATAATTTTTTTTCGCTAATATTTTTATCCCCACCGGAGAGCCGGGGATTATCAGCTTTTTCAGCGTTTTCAGCCAAAAACGGCTGAAAAAACTGAGAAAAAAAGCTGTGGCTGAAAAATGAGCGACAAGGTCCCATATGTCACTCGAATAATATAAATACGCCTGTCAAAAAAAAAAGAGGGAGGAGAAAAAATCGAATTAATTATTTTTTTTGCTTGCTTTCTCTTGCCCCCATCTCAAATTAATTTTCCCTTTTCCTTTTTCCCAGATCCGGGGGGAGCCCGAGAGCAAAAAGTGGGCGTGGCCTATTTTGGCAGAGTTTTTGAGGGCTCTCTTCCCCTCGCACACACAAATGAAGCCGCAAATGAGGAGGAGGAGCGGGGGATTATTTGGTGGGGGCAGAAAATGGGAAATTCACAACAAAAAAGGATGCGAAATACATCGAAAACGGATAGAAAAAAGGAGAGAAAAAATTGGAAAAATGTGGAGAGAGAAAAGATGAAATTGGGAATTGATGTACTCTCTAAAAATAGGCGAAAAATGTGTGCATTTTTATTTTCCCAATTTTTATTTCGAAATGGACCTTTATAGCGTCTATTTTTCTATTTTTTTAAATTTTAAAACTGTCGAAAAATGCGAATAATTTAGAGTTTTCCGAAATTTTCTAGCACTGAAAATGAACTTCGCGGTGAGACCCACGCGGAGAAAAAAGCCCATGCGCCTTTAAAATTTGAATTTTTTTTAAAAAGTTATTGTCGTTTTTTTCGGGGGGCAGTGTGGGAGATTCCACGTATGCCGAAATTTGGGGGCGTGGTCAATTTGCAAGTGCCGCACAGTTTATACTCCCGCCCATTGCATTTTTGATTTTCCACGTGGCTCCGCCAATCACCGCACTTCTGAGACGGGGTCACGCGCGCTGATTGGCAACGTCACGTGGAAAAATCAAAAATGCAATGGGCGGGAGTTTCAAGCGTGCGGCACTTGCAAATTGGCCACGCCCCCAAATTTCGGCATACGTGGAATCTCCCACACTGCCCCCCGAAAAAAACGACAATAAAAAACAACTAAAAAAGCGAAAATTTCAAGTTTTTCCGAAATTTTCTACTGTCGTTTTTTTCGGGGGGGGGGGGGGGGGGGGCAGTGTGGGAAATTCCACGTATGCCGAAATTTGAGGGCGTGGCCAATTTGCAAGTGCCGCACGGTTGAAACTGTGCCCATTGCGTTTTTTTGGTTTTCCACGTGGCTCCGCCAATCAGCGCGCGTGACCTTGCCTCAGAAATGCGGTGATTGGCGGGGCCACGTGGAAAACCAAAAAAATGCAATGGGCGGGAGTTTCAAGCGTGCGGCACTTGCAAATTGGCCACGCCCCCAAATTTCGGCATACGTGGAATCTCCCACACTGCCCCCCGAAAAAAACGACAATAAAAAACAACTAAAAAAGCGAAAATTTCAAGTTTTTCCGAAATTTTCTACTGTCGTTTTTTTCGGGGGGGGGGGGGGGGGGCAGTGTGGGAAATTCCACGTATGCCGAAATTTGAGGGCGTGGCCAATTTGCAAGTGCCGCACGGTTGAAACTGTGCCCATTGCGTTTTTTTGGTTTTCCACGTGGCTCCGCCAATCAGCGCGCGTGACCTTGCCTCAGAAATGCGGTGATTGGCGGGGCCACGTGGAAAACCAAAAAAATGCAATGGGCGGGAGTTTCAAGCGTGCGGCACTTGCAAATTGGCCACGCCCCCAAATTTCGGCATACGTGGAATTTCCCACACTGCCCCCCGAAAAAAACGACAATAGCTCTGAAAATGGACTTCGCGGTGAGACCCACGCGTCGAAAAATGCCCATGCGCCTTGAAATTTTCACCATTTCCAGTTGATTTGAACAAAAGTCTAAAGGCGCATGCACATTTTTCCACGCATGGGTCTCGCCGCGATTTAAATTTTTTGGAGTAGAAAAATTCCAAAAATTTGCAATTTTTCGCATTTTTCAACATTTCGTTCAAAACGATAATTTTTTGATCTCCCCAAACTTTTCCACATATTTCCAATTTTTCAATTTTCCCGCCAAAGTGTCAAATTTCATCATCGCTCCCACCACAAAAATCAAGTTTCATGCGCGGTGCACGGCGAAAAAGTGCAAAGAAAAAATCATTTTCATTATTTTTTTGTTCGTTTGGAAACCAGTACTAAAAAAGTAAGAGAGAGAGAGAGGAATGAATAAAAATACATTGTTTTTTGAGAGGGGGAAGGGGAAGGGGGTGTAAAATGAAAAATTATGTATGTTTTCAAAATTCAAAATTCGAAAAAAGAAAAAGTATATACTCGGAAAATCACATTGACAAATTTTGGGAGAAGACAAAAAATCAATAAGTTAGAAGAAGAAAAGAGCACCATGAATGAAATGGTAAAATGGAATAAATTTTAAAAAAAACTCTATTATACATATGCTTTCAGACTCGCGCGCAAATTTCAGCCACATCTTGCACAATCGACTGAATGAGCTGCTCGTCGCCGGCCTTTCCGTCGATTTGAATGTGTTCCGTCTGAAAATCGCGCACTTTCAGCTTTCCGGAGCCAATCTCCAGCCTTACCGTCTTCTTGACGAGCAGACAAACCGGCTGTCCGGACACTGTCCTTCCGAACAACGAGGCCGCCTTGGCCGTCTCCTCAACTATCGAAAAGTGCGCTTTTCGCGAGATTTGAGCTAGGACGTGTTTCAGTTTCGACGTCTCCGATGATTTGACGGTCTGCGAGGCGCCGTAGTCGACGTCGTCCGATGCGAGGAGGGCCGAGTAGTCGTCTTTTCGGATCGACGAGTTGGGGACGATGAAGGTGGTGGAGGGGAGCGGGAGCCGGACGTCGAGCTTGTCGTCGCGGGTGCCTTCTTCATCCTGGAGAAAAACACAGTGAAGGCGTTAATCTAGAAGACGTGACACTTCCAGAACTCACCACAATGAAATAGGTGACAGTTCCGCGCATCGTTCTCGACACATTCGTCGACTGGACCTGCACATCGAACGTCACCTCTTCCGACGTCTTCGACGACTCCAGCTCATTGGCGAGTACGATAGGCGTCTGAAATTCAGGGTTTCAATCGATTTCCGTCCGCCAACGCCTACAAACCTCTGAATCTTTGACGAGTTTCGCGTTCAACGTGTCGACCATCGTCAGCTCACACTTCTGAATTCGCTCGACGCCCGCGTTTTTCACCTTCAAATGCACAGTGAGACGTCCGTGATCGAGAGGGTCCGGATTGGGACGGGCGACGAAATCCACGTGGATCGACTTGTTGGCGGCGAGCCGCGAGAACGAGGGAGCCGCGTGGAGTGGCTCGGCGGAGACGTCGATGGGGCTCGGTTGGTGGGGGATGGAGGGAGTGCACACGCCGGACGTCTCCTCGTACGCGTCTCGCGACTTCTTCGTGACCTTCTTCTTCGTCTTCTTCGGCTTTTCGATTTGCAGAGTGTCCTTCTCGGCCGTCACGACGGCCTTCTTGCTCTCCTCGAGCCAATCGTCCATATCGAACAGATTCGATTTGGACGCCGACGCCTCGACGGGCGGCTTCTTCGTCTTCTTCTTCACCGTCTTCGCCGTCTTTTTGACCGGTTTCACCGACTTCACCGGCTCATCAACAATCGGTTTCGGCTCGAAAGTGGTCGGAGGTCTGGGAACAAGCGGCCCGGGCTTCTGTTGCGACGGATAGGTGCGTGTGTAGGCCTGCGGCGCTTTGACGACTTCATCAGGCCGGAGAGGCGCGTCGAGGTCCATGTCGAGCGCGCGAAACTCGTCGATCTCCTTCTTCTGCATCTCGTCTTCGTCGTCCGTCGACTTCGCGCCCTCGGGCATCTCTCCGTCGTTCCGATTCACTTTGTGCACCACTTGACTCTCCTCCTCGCTGCTCGTGCTCTCCGTCCGTCGTCCTCCTCTCTTCGTCTTCACTTTTCCGTTCTTCTTCGACGTCTTCTTCTTCGTCTCCTTCTTCTTCTCCTCTTTCGCCTTCTTCCAGCTGAGCGTCGAGTCCTGTTGCTCCATGTAGCGGTGAAGACCGACGACTCCCGGGATTTCGAGCGGCGACTGGATTTCGAGCGCAGCGGCGGCCGCTTTTTCAGCTGCTTCTGTCCGTTCCAACGCGTTTCCGAAGCGAGTCGGTCGTTTCGGAGCGGTCGCCGAGCCTTTCACATAATACGGATTGTTCTCGATCTCGGCTTCTCTTTGCTTCCGGCGCCGTTCCATCTCCTCCTTGCTCATCTCGCCGTCCTTCTTCTTTCCCTTCTTCTTCCCTCGCTTCTGGTGCTCTTCCTCTTCGTTCTCCTCCTCCTCATCGTTTCCTGCGCCGATTTCCATCTTCGGCCGCGTGATTGGCGCTCCGAACGTCGCCTCGAGGTCCGAATCAGAGTCCTCCGATTCTTCGTCTGATGACACCCACTCCGGCCCGATCCACACGTCCAGATCAAGCCCCTCCGGCACTGGAACCTTCCGCTGAGCCTTCGAGGCGACCGGATTCAGTTCGCCGTCGTAGAGCTTCTGGAACTCGGCGCCCATCTTCTGCCGGGATTGGTGGAGCGCCTCGACGATTCGGATGATGGTCATCAGGTTGCACGCCCTCTCCTGAGCCTCCAAATGTTCGGAGAGCTCGAATTGCGGCAGTTTGGAGAGCATCAGATTGTCGAGCGTCTCGATCTGATCCCAATCGTCCTCTTCTTCCGCCTGCGCCATCAGCGAGCAGTACAGTTTGCCAATGTTCTGCACGTAGACAGAGAGGATGTGGCCGGGCATCACCGAGGGTTTCGCTTTGAGCATCGACTCGAGAACGCTTTGCACATTCCGGATGTGTCTAAAAATGCGGAAATTCGCGTATGGCGTGGCTTGACGTGGCAACTCACTGGCTATACTCTCCACAGATCCACGCGGCCGCCAGCAGCACCTCGCACATGTTGCTTCGCTGTTGCGCCGAGCCGGCCAGCAGTACGTGCGCGTTCTCGACGAGAAGCGCCATCTGGGAGACCGAGAAGTGGCGGATGGCCTCGACGCGGACCGTCACGTCCTGTATCTGCTCGGCGATCTTTGCTCCGTGCTCCGTGCCCTCGACCTTGGTGAGCTCGACTAAAACCGAGATGTACCACTCGAAGTTGGTGATGTACTGGAAGCTGTTGTAGCTGCATATCCCGATGATCCGCGTCAGAAGCTCATCTCTGAAGGGATAAAGTGGTTAGAAGACGTCGACGTCGTCAAGAAGACGTGCTTACCGGTAATGACTGCCCTCCGCTGCTTCGACGTGATCCATGAGCTTCTTCACGATCTCGACGATGTTCTTTCTGCTCACCATGCCGTAGAGTAGGTCGAGACTCCTTATCCGGATGCTCTCGTCCTTGTCGTCAAGACACCGAAGGACTATATCCTTGTGGGCCTGCACGGCCTTCGGGTGCGTCTTGAGTATCTTTCCCATCGCGAGAAGCCCGAGATACTTGAGATTCTGATCCGAATCCTCGATCAAAACGCCGAGCTTCTGAACGCACAACTGTATGCTCGCCGTGTGATCGCCGCCCGCCGAGATCGAGATGAGCACTGCGATCACCGTATTGATGCACTCGTAGAGCAGTGACATCGCCGACGTCGAGTTTATCAGATTGGTGAGCGGCTCGAGAAGCTTCTTTCCGAGCCGCGGCTCCAGCGGCACAAGTGCTCCGAACTGTAACAATTTCGTTCATTTTTATTTTCAGCTAAATTTCAGCAAGAAAACGTACCAATTTGATGATCTTGATGAGCATCCAGTTGTTGGAAGAAGTGGTCATCAGTTTGAAAAAGACTGGCGCCAGAGTCAAATAATTCTGGGGATTCTTGCGTGCCAGCTCACAAATCACATTCACCGCCGAGCTTTGGACGCCTGAAACATCACAAAGTACGAAATCATCCACAAAATCCAACAAAAAAGAAACAAAAACAAACCCGGATCGGGATCCTCCAACTTCTCCTTCAACCGTGGAAAAGTGGGGCGCAGCGCGTCGGGATACTTCAAAAACAGTTTGTAGAGCAGCAGAACCGCCCGTTTTCGGGTGTAGGGACGCGAGCACGCGAGCAGATTCACCACGTCGGCGGCCAAATCGCGCGCCAGATCGGGAGTCACGAAGCACGAGAGGCCGCCGAGAGCGATGCCCGATTCGTACATCGACGAGCTGAAATCGCCGTTTTTGAGAGTGAAATGAGTAATTTCTCGTGTTTTTTCGCTACCTGTTGATGTCCTTCCGTATCAAATTCGTCGTCAACATCAGAACCTCGGTTTCGTCGTGGAAACTCTGGGCGGCCGCCAGATATCTGTAAAATGACGATTCCTTGGGGCTTTTCATGCTCGATTTTCGTACCCAATCCGTTTTTCCGTGTATTTCGTCGAGGCCATCACTTCGATGACGTTGAACGAGGCCCACGAAATGTCGTAGCCGAGCATTTGGAGCTGAAAATGTGAATGTTTGTTTTTGCTTTTGTGAATCGCGCGCTAATTGTGGGGGCGCTTTCTCGTACATAGGCGAGTTTTTCGATGGCATTCGCTTTCACATAAATAGAATCTTGTCGAAGTTCTTGCTTGATTTCCTCCATACACTGGGCGATGTAGCGGGACTGAAAACAATTTGGCGTATTTTTTTTTTTGAGCGAAAAACCTACTTCATTATCCTTGTTATTACGAATGCCCCGAATGAGATCTGTGAGGCTTTTGTCGAAAATTCGATCGATATTGCTGCGAACTTTTCGCAGCGCCATCTGTTCGAATCTGAAATCCGGAAAATCGAATAAAAAGTAGCAAAAATTGAAGATTTGGTGTTCGCGGCGGTATGCGCTTGTGAAAATCCGTCATGCGCCTTTAAAAAGCCTCGATTACGGTAACAAGGACAAGAGCCTTGTTGGCCGTTGTGGAGCATTTTTCACCCAAAAAACAGTGGGTAAAAGAGAAGAAGAAGGCAAAAAGCCATAAAATGGGCGAGGATTAAATGGGACGACGACGAGAAGAGAGCCCTTGACAAGAAACGCGCGCGCGCCGCCCGAAAAGAGAGATGCATCTTTCGGCCCCCCTTCTCGCCCCTACCCATCCAAAGATAGAAATCGAGGCGAATTCTCCTATCCCGGGGCGAAGGACGTCTCCTAAAGAGGAAGAGCGGTTACGAAATACTCGAAAAAACCCGGAGACGCAGAGCGGGTCCGAGCGCGCAGCGCACAGCTTGCGGGGGGCGTGAGTGTGTGTGTGTTAGGATATATCGACCCTCCTTTCGTTCTCTATCTCTCTCTATCGCCGTCCTTCTTTCGCAGGCGAATTATTCAGGAAGCACGACCAAAAGAAGGGAAGGAAGGACAAGCTGAGAACCGCGCGCGCCGCCGCCGCTGGCCGCACGAACAGAGAAACCTAGGCCACGGTCACACGGCCGCCGCCCCCCGACTCACAGTTGGAACGTCGTCTGGGCGAAAAAGAAGGGGCCAGCTGCAGCTGCAGCTGCCGTAGAAGACGTACGGCGAAGATGTGGTGCTTTTCCGCCGACTTCTTCGTAATGCGAACGCATTTCTATCGATTTTCGTCTCGCCGCCGCCGCTGGTCAGTTTTTGAGCAGCATGCGGACAACACAAGATAACACGACAATCTTATCAGTTTTCGCGGCACAAAATATTTTTTGAATTTAGTGAGAGCACAAACTAGACTGATTTGTGCTCGAAAATTAATAATTTGAGAAAAATTTTTTTGCAAAAAAAAAAAATTTTTTTTTCGGACTGTAACTTTTTTCAAAAAAGAGCAAAACAGTCAGGTAGCCCTATCAAAATGTTCGTCTTGAAATTCTCTACCCACTGGTGTTATTCATAATTAGCCTAGAACCACTGTTATCAGTTTAGGACCGACTTTTCGGGGCCAACAGTGTAAAACTCGCAAAAAGTCGGAAAAAGTCGGTAAAATTTCAGAGCGCGCTCACAAAATGAATGCAGCGGTCTGTCGAATTGCACTGATAAGCCACTAGACGTTGATTTTTCGTTTCCCGCCAATCGATATGCACCTAATTCAACGTCTTCTACTTCTTTCGCCGATTCTGGCGATTTCCGCCGAACACATCACCGTCACCTACCATTTTTGGGACAAAGGTGCGCGGGAATTTGAATTTCCGACCGGAATTTGGCTAAAAATCGCGTTTTCAGACGATCAAATCGCCGAAAAAGCCGAGTTTTATACGAGACACGTGGCGAATTCGAATCGATATTGGACGAGCAACTTTGTTTTACTTCAACATGACAAAAAAATCAATGCAATTCAAATTTCTACGTAATTTTTTAAAAATTTCGAAATTTTGAAAAAAAAAATTAATTTTTCAAATTTCAGCGAGGACTGGAAATCGGCAAGCGTTGAGGAAACCGTGGACAGCGCCAATTTGGATGTGTTTTTCTCGAGGTTTGTCGTAGAATCCGGCGCATTGTCCGCAAACACCGCCGGGGCACCCGATTTGACGACAAAATGCAGAATTTCAGCGTTTTTCAAAAGTTTGCCAACAAACTGTACACCAACCTCATTCTGGACACTAAACCAGCGTTCGGTGCGTCTGAAAATCGATATTCTCGTGATTTTTCAGCTTTTTTTTCAGACGCGCAAGTGTTCGAAACCTCAAGCGCCGCCTACTCGGATTTCTTGTTGCCAAGTGAACGTGCGTTCTGGAACGTGGTTTCCGGCGCCACGAAAAAGAACCACATCTTCGCGTTGCTCATCAACAAGGGTCTGAAAAGTGCTGAAATTGGCTGAAAATCTAGTGGAAACAGTTTCAGACAGTTTCGAAGCGTGGGAAGCGACGTTGAACTACGTGGCCGCTCTGAAACGCGCCAATATTCACGGATTCGTTATCGATTGCGATAAGTAGGCCAAATCTGAAATTTCAGCCAAATCTCAAAGTTTCCAGACTCCCTCAAAGGTGTTTGATAACTCCGGCAATAGAAGGACCGATCCTTTTCGCCTATTATGACGAGGAACATTTCAAGATTTTCTATGGACCGTTCCGGGCTGAAAATCTGCAAGAATGGATGTTGTCGTGAGTGGAAATCTCGAAAACCTCGAAAATCTGCATTTTGTCGTCAAATTCAATGCCTGCGTACAATGCACCATACCTGACGACAAAATGCAGAAAACCCCCCAAAAATGGTGTTTTTTTTCAGTTTAAACCGTCCCGCCATCACTTCCCTAACAGAAGATCAAGTTCCCTACTGGAGAAGTGGAATGATTCCAGGTTTTGTTGCATTTTTGAATTTTCTCGAAATTTCAAAATTTTCTAACGATTCCAGGATTCCCCAACACCCAAGAAACCGTGACCATCTTCTTCACCAACTCGAAAAAGAACCAAGTCTATCGGAATTTCGTCAAATACGCCGGTTCAGAGCACGGAAACTACCATCTGGGAATGGTGGTCGACAAAAAAGTGGAACAGTGGTAGGTTTCGACTTGCGCGTCGATTTCGATGTTTCTCGGCTGAAAAATAGGCGCGAAACATGTAGTTTTAAAGTTTGCGCGTCACTTGCAATGTTTTGTACGTGACAGGCCACTTGCTCGTCAAATTCGATGTTTCAGTGGGGGAAAACCGAAAAATCGTCTGTTTTCAGGGGTCACTATCCGGCATTCATCACGATGAAGCCGAACGACGAGTACGTGAAGGCGATCACTCTTTACGAAGACGTCACCTACGATCGGATGGCGGATTTTCTGGAAAACGGAACTCATCCGTCGTGTCATCCGCTCACCAAAGCCGACGAATTCCTCTACGCAACAAGCACCCGCCTTCCGCTCGTCGTTTTCTTCGATCCGCTCAACGTGAGAAATGTGACGAATTTCCGCAAAATGGCCTCGCAACACCAAGTGGAACCGGAGCGAAAACACCATTCCGCCGCTGTTTCTGGGTTGGAAATCCCAAATTTATGGTCTTTAACCCGAAATTCTGAAAATTTCCAGATTCGACTTGTTCGGAATGTACCTGATGAGCGTTTTCAACGTGGATTCCGCGAAATACGTGGTTTTAACCCGAAAGGTTTAGTTTTTGCTTGAAATTTTCGGAAAAAAGGCTGAAAATTGATGGTTTCAGGACAAAGGATGGTGTGTGTACAAGAAGGACATTGAAAATCAGAAGGCCGCAGAATTCGTTGGCTGGCTGGAAATAACGATTAAGACTCCTTGCCATGGTACGCGAAAATCGCGGGAAAAACGAGTTTCTAGGGGAAAATGTCGTAATTTCCAGCGTTTATCGACGATTTCAAGCTGCCAATCAGGCGACTGAACCTCATCGAACGCTACGAAGACGTGGCTGATCTCGAAAACGAGTTAACTGCGGTTGAAGTGAGCCACGACGAATTGTAGTCAGAGAATCTCCGGTTTTCCACTTTATATGCTCAATTTGCTGCTCTACTTGATAATAAACAGATTTGCTTTCGATTTTACATTTTTCTCGACAATTCTTGCGAATAAAATCGTATTTCCCGCGCGAAAAAACATTTATTTAAAGTTGCGCGTGGGGTCTGCTGCCGAGTGTGCATTGGTACACCATCACGGTTAACCGCAGAGTTCTGGAGTTTTACCGAGTTTCCTCAGGTTTTTCATGCAAAAAATGGATTACGCGGAGCTGGACGCCATCGAAAAGCGAGTTGCCGAGTTGGAAGAAAAACTGGGGTTCGACGATGTCAATGTTGTGAGTTCTTGCCAGAAAATTGCGCAAACTTTCCTTGTTTTACAGGCAAGATCGATTCCAGCCGACATCGACGCTGTCAAATCGAAATTGCTCAATCATTGTCAAGCGACGATCCTCATGAAGGTTCCCAAAGAGAAGTTACAGCTCATCGAGAAGTATGCGACCGAGGTTTGCCCGCACTTTTCGACTCTCGCTGATATTTCGCAATTTCAGACTTCCGGACCGCTCGGTGACCTCAACAACAAGGTGGAGTCGGTGATGTACGCGGAGCAGTTGATCAACGAGCGCGCCGATCGAATGAAAACTTTCGAGGATGCTCTCGAGGTCTGTAATGCTAGATTTCTAGCCGAAAAGTGAAATCTTCCATTTTCAGGCGTGTCTCGACGAGGAAGTCTTCAAGAAGGTTGCTGATCTCGAGCCAGAGCTCAACGACAACATCGCCAAGTACGAAAAAGCGCTCGAGGAGTGGAGAGAGTGCGTTTTGTTCGAATTCAAGCTTTATTTCCGTTCATCTCTTCAGAATCTTCGGCCAATTCACGACAACTGCCGATGAGCGCGGAACGATTATTCAACGACTCACCGAGAAAATAATAGATGTTCAAGGCAAAATCGCCGCTGCGAAGCAAAAACGATAATTGGCGTCGCTTGTTCCTGTGCAAAATTCCGCGAAAGTAATGTAATTTATTGAATTAAATTGAAAGAGATGCTCGATGAACGCTTGAGAATGATTAGCAGCAATCATCGATTTTGCGCGAAAAACGGCGATTTCCAAGTGGAAAATGCGATTTTTCGCCAATTTCCTCTTATCATTCAATCCTATCATCCTATCCCTTCGTCGTGACGTCTTCTTCCTCCCCCCTTCGTTTCCCTTTTTCGTCCCAATCATACCTGTCCGATGGCAAAATAATCACTTTTTCGCCTGCGTATCCCCGTCAAATTGGTCTATCAACCCGTTTCGCTTCCCAAAAGTGGCGCCCCCCGCGTTTTTCTTCCAACTTTTTCACCCTTTTTTCTCTCAAAATTGCGAAATGCGGGTGGTAAACCAAATTGGCAGTCTCTTTTCAACTTTTTTTGTGGAGAGAAGAAAGTTCGCCGCCATTTTTTGACGTACTTTTGTGTACAACCAGTTTTTTAATTGAAAAATGTGAAAGTTCTTCTGTTTTGTTTGAATGGTGTTCGCGGTTGGGGCGGGAGGGAATTGACATCGTTTTGATGATTGAAAGTGGTCGGCGGGCGGCTAGGAAATGATAAAAGTGATAAGTTTTTTGTTTGGCTTAATGGCCTTCCGCGAAATAGTTTTAAAGACGAAAAAGTGAAGATTCGGGCCTAATCCGCCTGTTTTCAAAACGTTTGTCTTTGAATTTCCCTTTCTAAGCCTCTTTTTTCCTCCCATCATCTGGAAAGTAGTTCTTGAAGTTTGGGTCTGCCAGACTACAAACTACAGCAGACCCAACTGTCGTAGGTCTGCTAGAACACAAACTACACCTTTTTGGGTCTGCACTTCTCGATCGTTCTGTGTCGATCTTTGTGTGTAGTTTCATAGCACAGTCGCACAAAGTTGACACCAAAATATAAATCAACGAAACCGTGTCGTCGTCGTCGTCGTCGTCGTCCCCCTCATCATCAGAATTCTCTCTTTTTCTTCTTTTTCTTCTCGTTCTGATAACTGATAACGATCTAATTCACTTCTCCTCTATTTTCTTATCACATATCCTTCCACATCGACCGTTTCTCTCTCCGTAGCCTAGCCGAAAAAAAAGCGACGGGGGCGCAGAAAATGTGGAAGAGCGCTAATTCGATTAAATCACTTGTTTCTCTGAATCTCCCCCTTCCCCCATCACATCAGCAGATTCGGCGTCGTCCGTCGGAATTCCAGACATTTTCAGATGCCCCGCCGCGTTCAGAATGCGTCATAGTCGCCAATTGCAAGTGTTCGTCGTTCTGCTGACACTGCTGACGTGTCTCGAGTTCCGGCGACGTCCGAGTCAGAGTCAGGCGAATCGTGCGTTCGAGGACGGCAAGAAGGAGGATGAGCGACACTTTGACTACAAAGCGGCGCCCGGTCCGCCGGTTTTCGAGGAGAACGAGGAGGAGAAGCCGAAGATCGTGTTGAGCAGCGCGACGACTACAGGGAGCCCAGAAGACGGAAGTAGCACGGTGGTGCAGACGACGACGACGCCTCCTGAAGTGGTGACGGAAGAAGAGACGGCTACGCCTTCAAATGAAGAATGTGCGTTTTTCTGTGTGGGTCTGCTGAGACTACAAACTGCACCATTTGGGTCTGCTTTTGTACGCTTTTTTTAAAATGTGGGTCTGCTAAGACTACAAACTAAACCATTTGGGTCTGTTTTTGTACGCTCTTTTTAAAACGTGGGTCTGCTAAGACTACAAACTACACCATTTGGGTCTGCTTTTGTACGCTCTTTTCAAAACGTGGGTCTGCTAAGACTACAAACTACACCATTTGGGTCTGCTTTTTTTTCAAATTGAATTTCCCGCCTAATTTTCCAATTTCAGTGGTAAAAAAGCTGCTGGAAGGCGTGTTCGATTTGGAGAATCTGACGAAAATCGTCGAGGAAGAGCACGCGGATGCTCTCGACGAAGCGACGAATCGGACGGTTTTATGGATCGACACCAGCTACAAGGCGATGGATTTCAACTTATCGATCGACGAAATCGAGGAGTGTGCCACGTGGCAAAAGTTTTGGAATTTGAGCGCCGAGGCGAAAGAGGCCAAGGTTTTCAGATGAGGTTTTCGCAAAGTTTTCAATTTCCCACTTTTCAGATCGTAAATCAAACCAGTGCACTAAACGAAACAGCTGAAACTGATGCTGAAAATCTGGAATTGAAGGAGCTGGAAGATGAGCTGAAAGAAACGGAGCTGGTGAACTCGAAGAAGCGTCTGAAGGCGTTGGGACTGAATCCGGAGCTTCTGGTGGCTTATAAGGTAAGGAAATTTCAGCCAATCATATTTTCAGCCAGAAATGACTGAAACTTCAGGCAGTCGGTCTCGTTTATCGTGAAATTTGCGGTAATCACGGACGAACACTGTGGTATCGGACTCGCGAAGACGCGAGTCTCATCGGCATCGACTCGTTCTCGCCAATCTGTGAGCCTTTCAAAGTGAGCCCCCTGCCCCCTTCTTGGCTGAAATTTTCAGCCAAAAACATTGAACAACCCTATTTGCAGGAAGAATTGAATCCCGACGAGAAAACGCTGTCGAAGTTGGCGCTGAAACTGAACCATCTGATTCAGAACGTCACCGAAGGCTTTCAGCCGGCGTTGCGACGCGGTGGCGTCAACTCGACGGATTCGGAGAACGCGACGAGCTCGGCGAGCTCAGAAGACGTGCCGCAGATTCAGAATGCGACGTTGGAGCCGGTTGAAGACGTGACAGAGGGAATTGTGCTCTTGCCGAGCTCCGAGGCTCCAGGAGTTGCAGATGACGTTGGAACTCTTGACAATCACCATCACAAGCATCATCACCATCATAATCATCATCATCATCAGAATCCTCCAGAATACGAGATTCTCGACGAAGACTTTGAGAACTCGTTGGATCAAGAATCAACGTCTACACCTCCACCTGTGCCAGAAGACGTGGCAGAAGACGTGGCAGAATTCACAACAACCACAACAACGACGACGACTACCGAAACGCCAAAATCGTCATCTGAAGTGGAAGTCTACGACGACGACATTTGGGATTACAAAGACATGGAGTAAGTAGATCAAATGGATCAGTAGATCAAATTCCGGAATCTTCCAGAAAACGCTTCAAAGTCCACCATCGCATGGTTTTCGACGGCAACGAAATCGGAGAAGAGGATCTCGAGTCCGACGCCTTCCCGATGATCCACATGGCGTCGGGGCGCAAAAGAAGACGTCACGTCATCATGAAAACGCGAATCAGACGACGTCGAAAGCGTGAAGTGTCGGAGGAGCGAAGCGGTGAGAAGATCGACGTCGGCGAGGACGAGATGGAGGACGATTGGCTGAATGTGGTGTGTTTCGATGAATTGAAGACGTGAAAGTTGAAGTTCTGAAATTTTCAGCGTCAAATCATCAAAACCGAGGACGGCGAGACGACTGTGGCTATAATCGAGGAGGGCAATCATCTTCTGAACGGCAACTCCACCGATCTGAAAGCGTGGATCGAAATCGACGCCTCTGACGCCATCAAGTACGATTCTTTCATTTCCAGCCGGCCATCCCAAATTTTCAGCCCAACTCTTCTCATCTCGTCTCCAGAAGCCGTCGCGGCGCTCGGACTGGAAGTCGACGATTCGGCGTTTCAGCGATTCGAAAGCGTCGGTTTATACCTGCCCGGAATATGTTCGGAATACGTTCCGAAAGCCATTGACGAGTTCAATAGTAGCAGTTTTGAAGGTATTAGTGATGCCACGTCACGCCACGCCATTGTGTTCAGGTGTCGAAATCGAGGGACCAATCGGTGTGAACATCAGCGCTCTCGAGCTGGCCGGCGTGAATCTGACCAGTCTGGCGGACAAGTTGCGAAACGACACTGAAGTGGATGAGATCCTCTCAAGAACCAATGGATCCACCAAGTAAGTGCCACGTCACACCATGCCAACTATCTAACCGATTTCCAGAAACCTCGGCGGCAGTTTCATTTTGCCGGTGCTCAACAAAAATCAGTACGATCCGTTCTCGGCTCCAATCGTTTTTCAAGGCTCGGCTGTCGTCGTTCGATTCGGAATTTATATCGAGAGTATGAGCAATTTTCAGACGAGTACAATGGTAATTGTTTTCGTTTATAGTTTGATGTTTTTTGGGCCTCTATGTCTCTAGAATTAGAAAAGTTTTCAGCTCCAGATATACAAGCAGACCCAAATACTGTAGTTTGTAGTCTTAGCAGACCCAAATGGTGTAGTTTGTAGTCCTAGCAGACCCAAGTAGTGCAGTTTGTAGTCTTAGCAAACCCAAGTAGTGTAGTTTGTAGTCTTAGCAGACCCAAGTAGTGTAGTTTGTAGTCTTAGCAGACCCATACGGAAAAGAAATACGACCCAAAGGTACAGTAACCAAATTCAGGACTACGACATGGATATCTACTTGATGATGTCGTGGCGAGACGCGCGACTAGTGAACCCCTACGACAAACCGATTTTGGTTAAAGAAGAGGATATTTTAGAGAAAATATGGCGACCCGATCCGTTTTTCGCGAACGCAAAAGAGGCCGAATTTCATGAAGTCACTTTTTTGAACTTTTTGATGCGCATCTTTCCCGACGGATTGGTTTTGTACGAGACAAGGTGAGTACATAATTGGTGGTAGATCATATCGAAAATTGTAATGTCTTTTTGATCTACAGAGTGAAGATCAAACCATCATGCAATTTGATCCTTTGCAAGTACCCGCACGACAAACAAACCTGCGATTTGCTCATCAAATCTTGTAAGCTTCTGAGGAATTTTCAGATCTTATCTTATCGATCGATCGATTTTCAGTCGCCTATCCAGTCGAGACAGTGCGATTTGAGTGGTTCACTCGCCGCAAAGACGCGATCGATAAGAATCCCGACGTGAAACTTCCCGAGCTGTACATCGATCGATACGAGACAACGACTTGTCCGAACGAGAGAAAGTCGGGAGCGTTCTCGTGTCTAAGAGCGGTGTTCCGTCTGAAACGCGACGTCGGATTTCACATCGCCCAAACTTATATTCCGACGAGCCTCGCGCTTATGTTCTCATGGGTGAGCTAGACGAGACTGGATGACGTGACACTTCGACTTTTTAGGTGGGCGTCTGGCTTCCAGAAGAGTTCATGGAAGGCCGGATTGGAGTCGCTATCACCGTACTTCTGACGCTCTCCACTGAATCGGCCGGAGCTCGCGAGCACTTGCCCAGCGTCTCTTATCTCAAAGCGATCGACCTCTGGTTCGGCTTCATCACCGGCTTCGTGTTCTTCACACTTCTTCAGACGCTCTTCGTGATCGGTTTCGATAAACGCGCGAATCAGCTCAGAAAGTGGGCGGCGCGAAAAACGGCCGATATCACGGAAGAGGTGCGCGAGGCGCTTCTCCAAAAAGCCACGCGTTACCACAAAACCGGCCGCTATCTGGACAACTTTTGCCGCGTTTTCTACCCGCTCAGCTTCATCCTCTTCCTCTTCATGTACTATTTTGTGTTCACGGAGGGAAGGCAGGACGATTGTATGAATCGACGATGATCTCTTCTTCTAGTAGCGCTTCTTTCTGTTTCGGTGATAAAAATGATACGAATAAAGAATTCAATGTCATTTCCCATGACGTGGCATCCATGAAGGTGACATTTACGAGTCAATTATTAGGCCAAGACAGGTGTGACCTTGAGAACGAGAGGGCTCCCGCAACCTACGTAATCCTCATTGTCTAATCGACTGGTCCAATCTGTCCTTCTCGCAGGAAGGAGGATAGGACCATTGTACACCCTTGGACACTGACCACTTGTTCTCTTTCTACTTCTCATTTGTACCTTCTTTTTGTTCTTCTTCACAAGTTATTAGAATTTCGGCAGACCAAAAAAAGTTGTAGTTTGCATTCTAACAGACCCATACTCCCAATCTCGCATCAGCTGGCCCAACCAAGCAGACCCAAATATCGTAGTTTGTAGTCCAGCAGACCCATCTAGCAGACCCAAATATTGTAGTTTGTAGCCGTAGCGGACCCACACTCCCCATCTCGCACCAATACGCCCAACAAAGCAGACCCAAATGTTGTAGTTTGTAGCCATAGCATACCCATTCTTGCAAACTCACTCCAAACACCCCAACTAAACGCTGTAATTTTATATAATTGAAAATTACATGTCTCCAGTCAATCCTACTTACCCACAAGAGCAAATGCACCTGCCGAATCGAGCCGTCTCTTTTCCAGTGGACAGCTGGCGCAAATCGACCATGCATCTCTGTCTCGCCCATTTTCCCCGCCTTTACGAACATTCATCTGTTTCTCACATCTACATTCATTTTCCAATTACCGCCTAATTTCTTACAGAATGTCCTTCCTTCTCGACAACAACAAATCAACGGGAATGCAAAGCGATCTGGAGACGGCAGTCGTTAAACTCGAAGACGCCGTTCCGCTTCTCAAAAAGCAGCTGCAATTCTCGCGAGAATTGCTTGAAGACGTCAACGACAACTCACTGCGCATCATGAAGTCGTTCTACGAGCGAAAGGTGGCCGAGAACGAGGAGAAATTGAGAAAGGCGGAGGAGGAGCTCCAAAAGACTCGCACCATGTTGACCATTATGCGTTGTATGCAGTTCTAGTCACCATGTTCATCTGTTCATAGATTTCTAGATTTTCCCATTCGAAATCAGTAAAACGTCAGTGTTCAAAAGCGATAAAACGAGGCTCCGTAAACTTCTTCTCCATGTCGTCCATAAACTGTGACACTATAAAACTTCGATCCTTTCCAACCGACCTCTCCAATCTTATTCCATCAAAAAATGGGTAGAACTCTGGTTCTTCTATGTTTTTCTGTGCTGTTTTCCGTCGAAACTGTCGACGTCGGGCGGAACGGGCAATGTGTCGATGTGGACGAGTATTTTCGAGTGCCGGAAGATGAAGGCGACGATGGAGAGCCACCGATTGCCAGCGATCTTCCCCTATCTGCCAAAAGTGCCATTTGCCCGCAAGAATCAAATGGCAACTGTCAGGCAGGCTGGAAGAGTTTCAGCCGACCATCTGGAGAGTGGTGTGTCAAGGTGTCGAGAAGTGCGACGTCTTCTGAAAGCCTACAGACTTTCAGCCCTTCTACGAGAACTACGTGAGCCAGCCGAGTGCGGAGAGCCGATGCCAGGCGGAAGGAGCCACGCTCTCCGGCTTCCAGAATCAAATCGAGCTGCAATACGTGCTCTCGACAGTTACAACCGCAATTGCGCCGCAAACCGGAAGCGTCTGGTTCGGACTGAAGCGCCGGCCGGAGTGCTCGAGTGTGGGACGAACCGCCAACTGCACCGCCATGAATTCGTTCGAATGGACCGACAAGTCGGCGTCGGGCACCGACGGACTCATCTGGAACACCAACCAACCGGACAACTCGTGGCAGTACAGAACTCTTTCAGCTTTTCAGATTCAAAAGAGAGTCTGAAATTTTCAGACGAACCCAACAATGCGCGGTTCTGACCGTCGGCTCGACCGGATACGTGCTCGGCTACCAGTCGGGAACTATGGATGACGTGAAGTGAGGGAGACGTCGTTTTCAGTGGTTTCGCTGAAAATCTTTATTCCTATTCCAGCTGCACTTATGATTTCGTCAAAGCGAACCCAAGACCGCGAGACGTCAGAGCGTTTGTGTGCGGAAAGAAGCCGTGATACTTCTGTAATGAAATGAAATTGAATTGAATGGAACTGTAATCTTTATTCAAAACATCGAGTTAGAAGAGGTTCGAGAAGTTCTGGAAGCCGTTCCGATCACTTGGACGCCTTCTTTCCGCACGCCGTCGCCGAAGTTTGACGAGCCGCGTTTCCGACGAACGGAGGCAGGGTGCATCTGAAAATGAGCCTCCTTACATCTGAAACACCCGCTCTATGCTGTAAAAAAACTCACGGAACGTCATCAAAAGTTCCAGCATAATAAGTGCCTCGCGCGACAATTGTGGCGGTTTTGGAGGCGAGCATAAGGGCGCAGTCTTGGTCTTTGCTGAAACGTTTCTCATTCCCATTTCCAGTTTTTCAAGAGTTTCAGCCAGTTTCAGCCGTACCTCCCGTTGTCGGGCTGTCCGACCTGGAACTGGAATCCGGCGGTTCCCGACGCCGATCCGTCGGTCCATTCGAAGGCGGTCAGGTTGTTGCAGGCGGCGGTGAGGCCGACGACTCCAGTGCACTTTGCGGTCCTCTTCGCGCCAATCCACAGGGATCCACTGTCGGCGCTGATTTGAGCGAGTGTGGCGGCTGGAAAGTTGACAAGTAGGTCGAATTCATGGCTACAACTTTGAAGTGTCTCGAGGTAAAAGTAGGTCAAACCTTGAACGAAGGCGATCTCCTGCTTGTTCTGGAAACTCGTCAGCACCGATCCTTCCGCCTTGCACTTGGCCTCCGCGTCGGCCTTCGAGTAGAGCTCTCCCGGGAACACCTGGAGAAGAGGTTTATCTTGATCAGTCAATTATCTAGGTAAGCCCCGCCCCCTATCTTGATCGAACAATTAACTAGGTTCTTTGTGTCACACCTACATATCTTGATATCAATTAGCTACAGATGGACTGTAAAATGAGCCCACCTGCCTGGCACCTCGATTGATTGTATAGATAATACGCTATTGTCTGTCTGTCGAGGTGTCAAGTCGCGGTCTAGGTACCGCCGGGGCCGAGTTTGGGCTTCTCGGCCGCGGCCACTTCCCGAAAACAAGGTTTTTCGGCGATTTCCGAGGATTTCTCGACTTTTTTCGCACAATTTCTTCACAAAATGCATTAATATGCCAAAACGAAAGTTTTTGAGCACAAGCACACAGAAATTTTATTGTTTTCAGTTTTTTTGCATTTTCCGTGCTCAAAAACTTTCGTTTTGGGATATTAATGCATTTTGTAAAGAAATTGTGCGAAAAAAGTCGGGAAATCCTCGAAAATCGCCGGAAAACCTTGTTTTCGGGAGGTGGCCGCGGCCGAGGACCCGAAACTCGGCCCCCGATTCCCAGTTAGCTCACTCACCTTGATGCACCATCCGCCGGACGGACGCGCGAAGTACTGCCAGTCGACGCCGCACCCGTTGTCCACGTTTGTCTTCATGTTCGAGTTGAGGATCGTCTTCAACGCCGCCGGACAGTCGGCCATTGCGGAGACCGCGCAGAAGAGCGCCAGAATTGCCGATTGACGGAGCATCGTTCCTTTTTGTTTTCGTTTTCCCGGTGAGCAGGAAAATGAAATGCGATTCCTCGGCTCGCCGGGTTCTCCCTTTTATTCGGACGCTCCGGGCGCATTTCGTCGCGGAAAAATGAAAATTGGTTGTCGTTTCCCGTGCGAACTTCATTTCTTCATTCCTCGATTCTTTGGCCGAGTTTCTCATGGGAGACCAAAAAATGAGATGGTTTCAGTTTTCGTTTTCCTTTGGAAATTGTTCAATAGTTCGAAACTTTTCACTGGTACTTTCTGTTCGACTATAAAAGTGTTCGATTTGCAATGATCATGAAACAGGCCGTTAAATGTTTACGTCTTCGAACATCGACACTTAAAATGTTCTGGAAATCTGTGCCTATAAAGCCTGGGCCTCGATCTACCGGAAGTTGTAGCTGAAACTGAGCTGAAAATGAAGAAGACGTGCCTCTTCGGATTACTGTACCTTCTGGGCGCTTCTGCGATCATCATGCCCGACGTGACGTCTGATGAGGAGTGCGAGGACAACCACAACTGTCCCCACGGCTGGAAGTACTTTCCACGTCCCTCTGGCCCATGGTGCATCAAGATCTTCTACGAGGACTCTGTAATTCAGCCGGTGGCCGAGGAGCACTGCCAGGCTCGCGGAGCCACTCTCTCCAGCCTTCAGAATCAGATGGAGTCGCTCTACATCGTCTGTGAGTTTCTCATCGTTCTAGTAGTCCGAGTGACACAGAGCTTGCAGCCACGGTGACCGCGAAGATCTTCCCGAAGACCGGAAGCATCTGGGTCGGTGTGAAGCGTCGTGAAGAGTGCTCGAAGGTGGGAAGAACGGCCAATTGCTCGGCGTTCAACTCGTTCGATTGGACCGACAAGTCGGCGAACGGCACACAGGGCTTCTTGTGGAGCTGTGGCATGCCGGACAACGCCTGGAAGTTCGTTCTTCTCTCAATTTCAGAACAAATGTAGTAATTTTCCAGCCGCACCCAACAATGCGCCGTCCTCCTGGCCTCGGCGACCGGATACGAGCTCGGATTCCAGACGGGAACCCTGGATGATGTCGCGTATGTTTCTGAGAAGACTGGGCACTTCTTCACGTCTTCTTTGCAGATGCGACTTCGATTTCATCGAGAACAATCGCAAGCCGAGAGATATCAAGGCCTATGTTTGTGGAAAGAAACCTGAATCTGCTTAAAATAAATGGTTTTTTTTTTCAAATTTTCCTATGGCCGAGGTTTTTCATTTCTTGAATAGTTAGGCCACGGAAGTCGATATTTGAAAATGCGGAAGGCGGAAGGCGGAAGACCAGGGTGTGCATCCGGTTATGTAACCGGTTACGTAACCGGATTTTTCACCGGAAGCCGGTGAAGTCCGCAAACACCGGGACGACAAATCACACGAACCCAGCAAATTCGTGCAATTTGTCGTCGCGGTGTTTGCGGCTTTCACCCGCAAATAACCGTTAAAAATAACCGGTTGCACACACTGCGGAAGACGGAATTCCGTGTTTGAACTTTAAACTCTTCATTATCCCATATCTCCAGGACCAAAAAACGAAATTATCCGCTGCTTCTCGGCCTCTTTCCACACGGCCAAGCGCGCACTTTTCTCGGCTGATTGGCCACCGAATAGCCCGGATCGCATCTGAAATTCCAGTTCGAGTTCCACTTTCAGTCGAATTCCAGAAGGCAACTCACGGCACATCGTCCATTTTTCCGTTCGGCCAATCGTTCGCCGCGCGGATGATCGGCGTGTTTCCAGTGATGATCATCACACAATTCTGGTCGTGGCTGAAATGTGTTTCGCATTTTCAGACGCCCCTGGAAGAGGTCCAACGCACTTCCCGACGTTGTCAGGCTGTCCGTCGGTCCAGACGAAGCCATCAGTGCCAGTAGTCGATCCGTCGGTCCATTCGAAGGAGGTGAGTGCCGTGCAAGATGAGGTGATTCCGACGACTCCAGTACAAGACGAGGTACGTCGGGCGCCCACCCAAAGGGAGGCACTCGCAGTGGGAATCACTTGGAGGCCGGCGCCTGGAAGATTGAATTTATGACATTAAGTCATTCACAAGGCAGCGTCGCATTTGGGCCTGCTAAGACTAGAAACTACACTATTTTGGTCTGCTTGTCTGCGAATCGGTCGGCGTGTGGGTCTGCTAAGACTACAAACTACACCATTTTTCAGCGCTGACTCACTCAAAATGTAGTCGACTTCGTTCTGATTCTGAAGTCCCGAAAGGACAGCTCCGTTGGCGCGACAAGACGCTTCTGCCACGTCACGCCCTCCCTCTCCCGGGAAAACTTTGATGCACCATCCGCCGGAAGGTCTTGAAAAGTACTTCCAGCCCTGCTCGCATCCGCGATTTCCGTTTCCGCCGCCTCCGTTTCCGCCGCCGTGATGATGATGTCCGCCTTCAGAAGAGTCCGAATCGGATTCCGAAGAGCATGACGATGAATCGTCAAACTTGAAAGCAATGGCAGCAGGAGCAAGCAAGAATACGAGAAGCCAAGATCGGATCATTTTAAACTTGACCTGTTCGACCTGTTTCGGAGCGGAAAGAGGCATATTTATAGCCCCGCGCGCAATTGAAAAAGTGTGATAACTTTCGGAAGTTTTATTTCAGCATGCAGGAAACGATCCCGATCTGCATATGTTTCATTGGTCACAAGATCAGAAAACCACGAAAAAAGTGTCGTACGAGGTAAAGTGCCCGCAATCCAATTGGATGATGATTGAAGGAGTGGACAACGTTCATTCTTATTCGCCTCTTCCATGCACTTGCAAGAAACATTACTCGCAAGTGTTTGGTAGAGAGGCGGTATCGAACCAGCGCCCTGCTGGACGCCGAGCTAGCGCGTTAGCCACTCGGCCGCGCGTGCAACAGTTGCAACTGGCGCTCAGGGCGTATTTGTTCTCCGTCTTGCGGCGCGCTTTGCTAGAGAAAGACATTCCAAAATTGAAACTTTAAGCGCTGAAAATTGGTCTTAAAACTGATTTTGGTAAAAAATGAGCATAGACTTTTCGATTCAGTTTGTGAAGCTCTATCCAACCATGTAAATATCTCGGGGCACTTAAATTGAGTCCACCCCGACCCAAAGTAGTCCGACGCTAAAATGATGGAAAACTCGTTTTCTCGGATCGGCCTGAATATGACATCATTCGATTCAGCTCGTCGAGTACTACACAAATGCACAATATGAAAGTCTAGAAATGAGTTTCAGCGATTTTGGAACGATAAAACTGAAATAAGCCTAAATTAAACTTTAAGCGCTCAAAATTGGTCTTAAAACTGATTTTGGTAAAAAATGAGCATAGACTTTTCGATTCAGTTTTTGAAGCTCTATCCAACCATGTAAATATCTCGGGGCACTTAAATTGAGTCCACCCCGACCCAAAGTAGTCCGACGCTAAAATGATGGAAAACTCGTTTTCTCGGATCGGCCTGAATATGACATCATTCGATTCAGCTCGTCGAGTACTACACAAATGCACAATATGAAGGTCTAGAAATGAGTTTCAGCGATTTTGGAACGATACAACTGAAATAAGCCTAAACTCAACTTTAAATGCTTAAAACAGGACTTAAAACTGATTTTGGTAAAAAATGCGCATAGACTTTTCGATTCAGTTTTTGAAGCTCTATCCAACCATGTAAATATCTCGGGGCACTTAAATTGAGTCCACCCCGACCCAAAGTAGTCCGACGCTAAAATGATGGAAAACTCGTTTTCTCGGATCGGCCTGAATATGACATCATTCGATTCAGCTCGTCGAGTACTACACAAATGCACAATATGAAGGTCTAGAAATGAGTTTCAGCGATTTTGGAACGATACAACTGAAATAAGCCTAAATTAAACTTTAAGCGCTCAAAATTGGTCTTAAAAGTGATTTTCGTAAAAAATGAGCATAGACTTTTCGATTCAGTTTTTGAAGCTCTATCCAACCATGTAAATATCTCGGGGCACTTAAATTGAGTCCACCCCGACCCAAAGTAGTCCGACGCTAAAATGATGGAAAACTCGTTTTCTCGGATCGGCCTGAATATGACATCATTCGATTCAGCTCGTCGAGTACTACACAAATGCACAATATGAAGGTCTAGAAATGAGTTTCAGCGATTTTGGAACGATACAACTGAAATAAGCCTAAATTAAACTTTAAGCGCTCAAAATTGGTCTTAAAAGTGATTTTCGTAAAAAATGAGCATAGACTTTTCGATTCAGTTTTTGAAGCTCTATCCAACCATGTAAATATCTCGGGGCACTTAAATTGAGTCCACCCCGACCCAAAGTAGTCCGACGCTAAAATGATGGAAAACTCGTTTTCTCGGATCGGCCTGAATATGACATCATTGGATTCAGCTCGTCGAGTACTACACAAATGCACAATATGAAGGTCTAGAAATGAGTTTCAGCGATTTTGGAACGATAAAACTGAAATAAGCCTAAATTAAACTTTAAGCGCTCAAAATTGGTCTTAAAAGTGATTTTCGTAAAAAATGAGCATAGACTTTTCGATTCAGTTTTTGAAGCTCTATCCAACCATGTAAATATCTCGGGGCACTTAAATTGAGTCCACCCCGACCCAAAGTAGTCCGACGCTAAAATGATGGAAAACTCGTTTTCTCGGATCGGCCTGAATATGACATCATTGGATTCAGCTCGTCGAGTACTACACAAATGCACAATATGAAGGTCTAGAAATGAGTTTCAGCGATTTTGGAACGATAAAACTGAAATAAGCCTAAATTAAACTTTAAGCGCTCAAAATTGGTCTTAAAAGTGATTTTCGTAAAAAATGAGCATAGACTTTTCGATTCAGTTTTTGAAGCTCTATCCAACCATGTAAATATCTCGGGGCACTTAAATTGAGTCCACCCCGACCCAAAGTAGTCCGACGCTAAAATGATGGAAAACTCGTTTTCTCGGATCGGCCTGAATATGACATCATTGGATTCAGCTCGTCGAGTACTACACAAATGCACAATATGAAGGTCTAGAAATGAGTTTCAGCGATTTTGGAACGATACAACTGAAATAAGCCTAAATTAAACTTTAAGCGCTCAAAATTGGTCTTAAAAGTGATTTTCGTAAAAAATGAGCATAGACTTTTCGATTCAGTTTTTGAAGCTCTATCCAACCATGTAAATATCTCGGGGCACTTAAATTGAGTCCACCCCGACCCAAAGTAGTCCGACGCTAAAATGACGGAAAACTCATTTTCTCGGATCGGCTCAAATTTAGCATCATTGGATTCAGCTCGTCGAGTACTACACAAATGCACAATATGAAGGTCTAGAAATGAGTTTCAGCGATTTTGGAACGATAAAACTGAAATAAGCCTAAATTAAACTTTAAGCGCTGAAAATTGGTCTTAAAAGTGATTTTCGTAAAAAATGAGCATAGACTTTTCGATTCAGTTTTTGAAGCTCTATCCAACCATGTAAATATCTCGGGGCACTTAAATTGAGTCCACCCCGACCCAAAGTAGTCCGACGCTAAAATGATGGAAAACTCATTTTCTCGGATCGGCCTGAATATGACATCACTGGATTCAGCTCGTCGAGTACTACACAAATGCACAATATGAAGGTCTAGAAATGAGTTTCAGCGATTTTGGAACGATAAAACTGAAATAAGCCTAAATTAAACTTTAAGCGCTGAAAATTGGTCTTAAAAGTGATTTTCGTAAAAAATGAGCATAGACTTTTCGATTCAGTTTTTGAAGCTCTATCCAGCCATGTAAATATCTCGGGGCACTTAAATTGAGTCCACCCCGACCCAAAGTAGTCCGACGCTAAAATGATGGAAAACTCATTTTCTCGGATCGGCTCAAATTTAGCATCATTGGATTCAGCTCGTCGAGTACTACACAAATGCACAATATGAAGGTCTAGAAATGAGTTTCAGCGATTTTGGAACGATAAAACTGAAATAAGCCTAAATTAAACTTTAAGCGCTGAAAATTGGTCTTAAAAGTGATTTTCGTAAAAAATGAGCATAGACTTTTCGATTCAGTTTTTTATGCTCTATCCAACCATGTAAATATCTCGGGGCACTTAAATTGAGTCCACCCCGACCCAAAGTAGTCCGACGCTAAAATGACGGAAAACTCATTTTCTCGGATCGGCCTGAATATGACATCACTGGATTCAGCTCGTCGAGTACTACACAAATGCACAATATGAAGGTCTAGAAATGAGTTTCAGCGATTTTGGAACGATAAAACTGAAATAAGCCTAAATTAAACTTTAAGCGCTGAAAATTGGTCTTAAAAGTGATTTTCGTAAAAAATGAGCATAGACTTTTCGATTCAGTTTTTTATGCTCTATCCAACCATGTAAATATCTCGGGGCACTTAAATTGAGTCCACCCCGACCCAAAGTAGTCCGACGCTAAAATGATGGAAAACTCATTTTCTCGGATCGGCTCAAATTTAGCATCATTCGATTCAGCTCGTCGAGTACTACACAAATGCACAATATGAAGGTCTAGAAATGAGTTTCAGCGATTTTGGAACGATAAAACTGAAATAAGCCTAAATTAAACTTTAAGCGCTGAAAATTGGTCTTAAAACTGATTTTGGTAAAAAATGAGCATAGACTTTTCGATTCAGTTTTTGAAGCTCTATCCAACCATGTAAATATCTCGGGGCACTTAAATTGAGTCCACCCCGACCCAAAGTAGTCCGACGCTAAAATGATGGAAAACTCATTTTCTCGGATCGGCTCAAATTTAGCATCATTCGATTCAGCTCGTCGAGTACTACACAAATGCACAATATGAAGGTCTAGAAATGAGTTTCAGCGATTTTGGAACGATAAAACTGAAATAAGCCTAAATTAAACTTTAAGCGCTGAAAATTGGTCTTAAAAGTGATTTTCGTAAAAAATGAGCATAGACTTTTCGATTCAGTTTTTGAAGCTCTATCCAACCATGTAAATATCTCGGGGCACTTAAATTGAGTCCACCCCGACCCAAAGTACTTCGACGCTAAAATGACGGAAAACTCATTTTCTCGGATCGGCTCAAATTTAGCATCATTGGATTCAGCTCGTCGAGTACTACACAAATGCACAATATGAAGGTCTAGAAATGAGTTTCAGCGATTTTGGAACGATAAAACTGAAATAAGCCTAAATTAAACTTTAAGCGCTGAAAATTGGTCTTAAAAGTGATTTTCGTAAAAAATGAGCATAGACTTTTCGATTCAGTTTTTGAAGCTCTATCCAACCATGTAAATATCTCGGGGCACTTAAATTGGGTCCACCCCGACCCAAAGTAGTCCGACGCTAAAATGATGGAAAACTCATTTTCTCGGATCGGCTCAAATTTAGCATCATTCGATTCAGCTCGTCGAGTACTACACAAATGCACAATATGAAGGTCTAGAAATGAGTTTCAGCGATTTTGGAACGATAAAACTGAAATAAGCCTAAATTAAACTTTAAGCGCTGAAAATTGGTCTTAAAAGTGATTTTCGTAAAAAATGAGCATAGACTTTTCGATTCAGTTTTTGAAGCTCTATCCAACCATGTAAATATCTCGGGGCACTTAAATTGAGTCCACCCCGACCGAAAGTACTTCGACGCTAAAATGATGGAAAACTCGTTTTCTCGGATCGGCCTGAATATGACATCACTGGATTCAGCTCGTCGAGTACTACACAAATGCACAATATGAAGGTCTAGAAATGAGTTTCAGCGATTTTGGAACGATAAAACTGAAATAAGCCTAAATTAAACTTTAAGCGCTTAGCACACATAAAATTCGCAATTACTTACCTACTATTGTCGTTTTTTTCGGGGGGCAGTGTGGGAGATTCCACGTATGCCGAAATTTGAGGGCGTGGCCAATTTGCAAGCCTCGCACGCTTGAAACTGCGCCCATTACGTTTTTTGGTTTTCCACGTGGCCCCGCCAATCACCGTGTTTCTGAGGTGGGGTCACGTGCGCTGATTGGCGGAGCCACGTGGAAAACCAAAAAACGCAATGGGCGGGAGTTTCAAGCGTGCGAGGCTTGCAAATTGGCCACGCCCCCAAATTTCGGCATACGTGGAATCTCCCACACTGCCCCCCGAAAAAAACGACAATAAATATGCATTTTTCCTCCTGATTACCAAAATTTGCCCGTTCTATCTGATACGCCCGGTCAAAAGATCAGAAACCAACAGAGTGAATCTGAAATACAAAAAAAGAAGCGAAAAATGTGAAACATGAAATATGTAAATTTTTATTGTTTTCTTCGTTAGTTCCTCGCCCGGAAATCGTATAAATAGGGCTGAAACAGTTTCGTTTCTTCATTCTATTCGCCTCTTACCATGACTTCTTCGGTGGCTCTTCTCGTCCTCGTCGGCGTTCTCGCCTTCTTTTCGGTCGACGCGTCGATTTCGATGGCGATTCTGAAGGTGGGTCTGCTAGGCTACAAACTAGAAAGAGTTAGGTCTGCTGAGACTACAAACTACAAAGTTTGTGTCTGCCAGAGAGCATTTCATTTTTCGCAGCGCTCGCTTTCCTCTTGGCGCAGGTCTGCTATGACTACAAACTACACGATTTGGGTCTGCCAGAAACAATTGCTTTCTCGCAGCGCCCCCACGCATGGGTCTGCTGAGACTACAAACTACACACTTTTCAGGTCGGCGACTCGTACCTGATCCGTGAGGCTGAAAACGCGCAGGCGCTCGTCCGAGACATCAAGGCGGGCCGTCAGAAGATGGAATTCGTCGGCGAGAACCGCGGAAGATGGGTGGACAAGTCGGGTAATCCGGTCGTCTCGTCCAACTTCGAGCTGTTCCAAAACGGTTCCGTGCTCATCAAGTCGTTCACGCTCGCCGACGCCGGTACCTATCAGAAGGAGCCGAATGTGAGCGATATTCGTTGAGAATCTTCAATTTGTTCTTGAATTTCAGCCGATGGTCCGCATCGGAGACATGGGATACGCGCCGCCCATCCTCATCATCCAGGCCAACAGAAAATATGAGTAGGGTCTCTGTTGCTCTGAATAAAGATTAAATCATTCAAAAGTGTTCTCCTCAATTACATGTCAGATCAGTTTTTCTCATTATAAAAGAGGGTGGGTGGGTAAAATCAATCAAAATAAGCGATATGAGTTTCAAGAAAAAATCCTAAATTTAAAAGAGAAACATAAAGAGACCAGAAAACATGGAAAGATCCGGGGGGAATGATGATGATTGTCGTCGTCGTCGTCGTCGTCAGAAGCATTCCTATTCGTCGTCAGAGTCCACGGGCTGTTCGGCGACCTCTCCTGGCATCAGACCGACGCCTCCACCGGCAATCCACTGCTCCTTGAGCCGATCGTTAAGAATCGGCATCAGAGTTTGAATTCGATCTAGTTGGGTCTGAAAACGGATTTTTCCATACAGGAAGCAGATCTTACGAGTAAAACTACCTTATGATTATCGCGTTCCTGCTCAGTGATCGGCTTGAACGACTTCTCGACTTCCATCATGATTTGATCGACTCTGAGAATTTTCCAGATCAGCACCAGATCAGATCAGCGGACGACGTCATTCGACTCACCTTGCGACAGTCTTCTCCAACTTCTCAACAGTCTCCGGCGGCGCTTCGTGCGAATTCCACGAGTCATCCTCGATTCCGAGCACTTTCCGCAAGAACTCACGCAGAATCTCGTCGGATTTGCCTGGAACTTTGTCGAAATCGGTTGGATTTGCTGGAGAGCAAAGTCTCCTACCCTGCGCGTGAAGTCCGTAGTTGATAGCAGCTAGAGCGATCTGGGATGGCGGGTACATCAGAAGGACGTCCGTCTGGAGAGCGTTCTGGAAGAAGCGCTGCGAGTCGCGACGAATCGATTCGAGATCAAAGTTCAGAAGAAGAAGGCGTGTCTTCATATCCATCAGATGACCTTCGAATGGCCTGAAATAAAAAACTTCCACCGATTTAGAGGGGAAAATTGCGGTTCCTACCTGTACGGGCAGTGAACAGTCAGATTGTAGTTCAACAGTTTCATCAGCTCCGGCTCGAGCTTCAGAATCCTCACAGCGTTTTGTCGCTTGTCGCCGACACTGAAAACATTGCGTTCAGTACTTGTTCCTGCTAGCAAAACGATGGATCAACTTCATATTCGCGACGAACTCGTCGATTGTCACGTAGAACTCGTCGATTTTCATCGCCAAATAGAAGCACGCCATCATGACCATCTGTAATTGTGCCGATTTCAGCCAGTTTTTAGCGAGCTCACGAGCAAACCCGAATAGAAGTGTCCGAGGGAACCCATTGAAGGAAGGCGCGCTTGAAGAACGAAAATGCGGTCCATTTCACCGATGGCCATATGTGCGGACGGAACTTTTCGGCGAATCTGTACGGAATCGGTTTTTAGATGAGGATTTCTAGCTCAAAATCGAAAAACCTCAGTGCGGCGTCCTCGATGGATCTTTGCATTCGGAGCTCTTCTTCCGGCGTCACGAAGAGGTCCATCTCATCCGGTTTCAGCACCGATTCGTACTTCTGACGGAATTTAGTGTTTATCTGCAAACGTTAGATGGGTTGCAGACGTTTTCAGCAGCACTTTTACTTCAAGACGAATTTCAGCCAATTTCTCGGCGGTGTACGTCCATTCCCGCTTTTGTGTGCTTGTCGCGTACATTTTACCGCCTGAAACATCGGTAATTCGGCTTAGAAAAACAGATTGGGTCATGAAAAGAAAGATATTCGGATTTAAACCGTCTTTTAAAATTATCGAAAAATGACAAAAAATATTGATTTTTTTTTAAACAACAACTAACTGTAGTAAAATTTCAACAAAAAAACAACGATAAAAGAAATGCGAGCCCATGATTGAGATTCATTTCCGTTTGTTCTTCATTTTCGCCTCTCGCTGTTGCTTGTGAGACTTGCGGTTCCCGAATCGCTGGAACGCGCCGCGACGCTTCTTCTGCTCCTTTTCGCGAATCTCTGCGTACTTCTTCTTCGCCTTGCTCAATGACTCCTCGTTGTGAAGCAGCTCGTCGACCATCGTCTTCTTTCGCTCCTTCTTCAGCATCCGGCTCGAATAGAAGTCTTCCGGAGCGTCCACGACACGACCAACCTCAAAATACGAGATTGTAGTGCTGATGACTAGCAAAAAGGCCTACCTGGAAGTACTTGGGAAGCACGGCGCGATCGTTTCGACGATAGTGAGCAAGAGGATCAAGAGTGGCACGCATCTGAAGCAGCTCGAGGTCTCGTTTCGCCTCGTCCGTCAATTCGGTTGCTGGAAGGTTGAACCAGTTGGATCCCTTTGTCTTCTCACGTTCTGCCTGTAATTTTCTTTGAATATTCGGCTTGAATTGGCTTTGACTACCTTTCTGAGCCGCGCGGCGGCGTTTCTACCAAGAAGACGTTTTTGCGGTTGGTAGTTGTTCTCGAATTGCGGTCCGACGACTGATTTCTCTAGAATCTCCTTCAAATCTTTGTCCATCTCGTAAGGTTCCAGTTGAACGGTCTCCAGAAGATCGACAGCGTCGAAATGGGCTTCTTTCGGCGCCTCATCGTCGCCGTTTCGGTCAATGACGAACAAATCGTCATCTTCTTCTTCCACCGGTTTCTTCACATTCTGAAAGCGATAAACGTATTTTACCAGACTAATTTTGACATTTCCACCTTTTTCGTCTTTTTCACCTCGACCTCCATGTCAGAATCCGAGTCATCGCTACTGGTTTCGTCCGGGTTTTGTTGTTTTCGCAGTTTTTTGAAGTAGAGCGCCGACATCGCTGCAAAACACACAGAACTATGATAATTTGGGAATTATATGAAGCCTGCAAGTACGTTTTAAAAAACTACATGAAAATTAATCGATATTTGAAAAAAAAACACGACTTTTTATCGGAAAAAACGGGAAATTCGTCGAAAAAATGAGAATTTCTGTTGCGCGATGGAGCGCGTTTGCAGCGCGGACTAGAAAACGAATAGCAACGGCCGTGGCCGCCGAACGAACTAGTCGCTGAAAATCGCTGAAAATCGCTGAAAAGCACTGATTTTCAGTTGAATTCAGTGTGAAATCTGAAAAAATCGGCATGAAAAACCATCACTCGCGAGATTCTCATTGAAAGCCCTGCTAATATCCCTGAATTCTGATATTCAATATGAAAAACCAGACATGGCAGCACAAAAACAGTGCCCTGTGTAAAATAACTTCCTGCCGAACGTAAATCAAGTCTTCCCACGTCGTCCTCATCTTCGACGTCTTCAGAATGGCGGCAAGGCCCTCCAAAATCCGATATTTCTCTGCGTCTCCGCATTTTCGCCAGTCTCCGCGCGGCGCGTACAACTTTTTCTGCGGTTTACCGGTCGCGGCGCGCCTTTAAAATGCGCAACGAATCCAAGTGATAAGACAGACGAAGCCCATTTTTCTCTTGTGAAAATGGGTTTGCAGACGCCGCATCATCGTGAGGATGACGATCCGAAGACGAAGGTGAGTCCCCTCTCTCAACTGCTGAAAACTTGGAAATTTGGCTGAAACTAAATTAAAATTGAAAACATCTTCCAGGCCTACCGCCTCATCGGATACGCCGCCGTCACATTCTCGGCCGTTTCGGTGCTCTGCTTCTGTGTCACGATGCCCGTCGTCTTCACGTACGTGCAGTCCGTGAAACGTCAAATGTCGCACGAGATGACGGCGTGCAACGTGAACGCTCGTCAGATTTTCGATGACGTCGCCGCGCTTCGCTCCGCGTTTCCTTTTGTGCACCACGGAAACCGTACCGCCCGTCAGGCCGGTTATGAGACTGATGTGAAGCCGACGACGCCAGGATACTCTTCGGGTGGAGATTCTGAAGTGAAGGGAGGCAGTCCGGCTGCTGCGTACGAGGATAAGCCATTCGTCGCTGTTGGAGTCGAAGGTGAGATTGCAGACCCAAAGGATGTAGTTTGTAGCCTAGCAGACCCAAATCCCAAATTCCACATTGCAGACCGCCCACACTCTGCCGTCATCGATCACGAGGGAACCTGCCACAACTGTTGTCTTCCGGGTCCACCAGGACCACCAGGACCCCCAGGACGGCCAGGACCCAACGGAAAGGCCGGCGCCAACGGACTCAACGGCAATCCGGGCCGTCCTCCAGAGGCTCCATGCGAGCCAGTGACGCCGCCACCGTGCAAACCGTGCCCAGCCGGACCGGCCGGACCACCAGGACCAGCTGGATATCCGGGAGCCGACGGACAGCCGGGAGTGCAAGGAGACAACGGAGAGAAGGGGCCGGACGGTGCTCCGGGAGCCAAGGGACGTCCAGGACCGCAAGGAAAGACCGGCGAGCCGGGAGCCACCGGCGAGAAGGGAGAGGACGCGCAGAGCAACGAGCCGATCCCCGGACCGAAGGGACCGCCCGGACAGCCGGGATCTCAGGGGCCACGTGGAACTCCGGGACATCCGGGAGAGGACGGCGAGCCAGGAGCACCAGGAGCTCCGGGAGAGAACGGAACCGACGCCGAGCCGGGAGAGGATGGAGTTCCAGGAGTGCCGGGACACGACGGAAAGCAGGGACGCCCCGGAGAGCGCGGTATCTGCCCCAAGTATTGCGCCAAGGACGGAGGAATCTTCTTCGAGGACGGAACCCGTCGCTAAACTTTTATTCTCGATGCTTATTTATTTGTATAAACCTTTTTTGCCAAAGAAATCCAAAACCCGCCTGCGAAAATCAAATTTCCCGCCGAAATTCACATGGCCGGCGGCCGAGAAACTTCCTCGACCGCGACAATGCAAACGCGCTCCACTGCAAATAAGACTTCATAATCAACAAAAAATCCGTTTTTTCTTCGAATTTTTCGACTTTTCCTGGGAATTCTCCTCCAAATCTTCTGTTAATCTGTGTCATTTATCAAAATAATCTTTAAGGTTTTCAAATACTTTCGGTTTTCAGAACCATTCGATGCGGAAAAGAGTATTATTATCTTTTCGCCAAAAATACTCGGACTTCGAATAGTCTTTTTGTGTTTTATTTTTCCTAAATTGTCGTGCAGTATCTATTTTTGCTTGTAAACTTTCTAGAAACTCTAAGTAATCACCAAATCTCTCAATTTTACAGAAGGACGACGTTTCACCGTCTCATTCCTCTTCAAGCATGGCGGATCATACAACGTATGTGAAGAAAACAATAAAGCAGCATTTCAAACGTCTTGTTTTTTGTAGGAATCTCCGAAACGAAGACTTCCGAAAGCTCTTGACTTCTGCACGAAGCGATCGTCCGGCCGCGTCAACTTTCGCGCGTCCAGCTGACCCAACTGGCAGCGACAAGCCGGCCTCTTTCAAGCACAAGCATCTGAAACCCGCCAAGTTCAAGAAACCACAGCCTGCGCACGGGAAAACCAAGAAAGTATGACGAAGTGTATTCTAATCCGGTGAAACGCTCGAACTTCCAGGAAAAAACCGAAGCCGACGAGGACGAAGCTCATCTGAAGAGTATTCTGAAAAACTATCGTGATCGAGCTGCCGAACGCCGAAAACAGGGAGATGTGAGTGAATAGCCGCTCGTTATCGAACAATTTTCGACTTTAGGAGAAAGAAGACCCCACAAAACTGACGGCTGCATACCGGGCAGTGCCAGGAGACGCTCGAACCGCTCAAGACCAGGCGGATCTGCGTAAACAAGCGATTCTCGAGTCAAAGTACCTTGGAGGAGATTTGGAACACACTCACTTGGTGAAAGGACTCGATTACTCGCTGCTGAACAAAGTGCGCAGTGAGATGACGCGAGAGGACGACGACGAGGACGACGACATCGACGCGGCTTTTGTAAGCGAACGGAAAGTGGACATGCGCTCGAACATCCCCGTTTTCAGGACGAAAAAGACACGAAGCAGTCGGAAACGGCGTCGCTAGCGCAAGAAATGGCTCATTCGAATTCGGAGAATCGCATGGTTCGCTCCTTGCACCGTGTTCTGTTCAAAAACGAAATCGCGCTGCGAAATGATCTTTTTGCGAAGGGAAGAATGGCTTATGTGGTCGAATTCCAAAACGACGAGAGCGACATTCCGACCACACTTCTCCGGTGAGTCGAAGAACTCGCACAATCACTTTTCAACTTACTTTACAGGTCCTTGCACGATCTTCCGCGAGCCGAATCGGCTCAATCGATACAAGCGAACTCGCTGATCATCTCGAAACTCGCCCATGTGCTCTCTCACCTCCGTGCCGAGCCCAAGAAGAAGAAGCGCGACGAGCCGGTTTCTTCCTCGTCGTACCGCTCAGATGACCGTTCCGCCGCTTCGTCGGCACCGAAAGGCGACTCCATCTACGATGATTTGGAGGAATACGTGCCGAATCGCTCCAAGAAGCGCGATACTGGACGCGACTCGTACCGGGATCGCGATCGCGACCGCGACAGAAGACGCTCCCGTTCTCGCGACCGCAACCAGCGAGACAACCACCAGTACTTTGAACGACCGAAAAACGCGCGCCGCGAAGAAGAATTGGCCCGCGAGAAGCGCGAAAAGGAGCGAGAACGCGAGAAAGAGCGGCTCCGCGAGAAGGAGAAGCAACAGGAGAAGGAAAAGGAAAAGGAGAAGGCGAGAGAGAAGCGAAGGAAGGAGATGGAGGAGTCGCTCGGCTACGACGAATGCTATCCTGGAGGTCTCGTCGAGATGGGCGGCGCGTGGGATTCCGACGAGGAGGCCGACTTCACAAAAATGGACAGTGGAGCCAAGAAGAATCAGGGTGTGAATCGATGGGACTTCGACACGGAAGAGGAGTACGCGTCATACATGGTATGTTTCTTTTTTCACTAGAATCACTGTGAGAGTTCACATCCTTCGTTCTCCAGGAGAACCGCGAGGCGCTTCCGAAGGCCGCCTATCAGTACGGCGTCAAGAACGGCGAAGGCGGAAGGAAGAACAAGAAGCAGTCGGCAGTGTCGGAGGCGAAGCGGCTCGATCGTGAACTCAACGAGATCAACAAGATTATGGACAAGAGAAAGGCGTCTGGAAAGGGCGAAGGCGCCAGCGATTATAAGAAACCCAAATATTAATTAATTTTTTTTTCGTTTTCAAAACCCCTCAAAGTTCTCGTGTAACATTGAATTTTCGATTTTACGAATATCGCTTTCTGACATATTTACGAGCGCTCATCAACCGCTCTCAAAAGCTCCCCCCTTAACAACGCCTAACAACGCCGCTTCGGGAAGTTTCTCTTTCTCCCATCTAGACTACAAACCACAAAAAGCTCGCCGCCTTTTGAAGCATTAAAAATCTCTCCTGGCAGCGCCAGAGATGTAGTTTGTAGTGGCGCAGACCCAAATTGGCCCCTCATTCCGTGAGAAAAAGAAAATTGGCTCAGCACGCGCGCAAGAGTATAAACAACCTCATTTTTCACTGGCGGGGAGAATATCGGTCCCCCTTCCAAGTGTCCGGCAAAAGTGGATTAATGACGTGGCAAAGAGTGGAAGCCAGATTACCCGCGCCTCGACGGCTTTCCTTCTTTTTTCCGGTCCCTCCCCCGTCTTGCACACTATTTTCGCAGGTCACAATGCGTTTCGTGGGCGCCTAATGCTCTAATGATATGCTTTCTGTCTCCGTTTTCCGCCCTTCTTCGGATTTTGTCGGGCAATTCTTCTGATTCTTTTTCGCAGACAAGAAAGATGGGAAAACATTTTTTCGATGGCCAATTAAACACAGAACACTTTAAACGTTGATTCTGAAACAAATACACACATTTTCATTGTAATTTTGTTGGAAAAAAAGCTGAAAATTGTTTTTAGAAAGTTGCTCGTCAAATGTGATGCCTGATCGACAATGCACAATTTGAAAACTACCGTAATCCTGAGTAAAAAAATATTTTTCTCGAGTTTCGCGAAAATTTCAAAAGTGTTTTTTGTCGTTTCCCCCACAATTTCAACCTGTTATTTTCTCAATTTTGCAAATTTAGTACAAGTTTTCAAGTTATTCAAACGAAACCATCAATTAACTTTCCTTAATCTGTGCACTTTAGCTAGCAATTCGTTGTGTTGTTCAAAACACTAATATAGACCAAAAATCATTCATTCAATCGAAACCACGAATTAGATGTAAATCGTGGGAAAAATGTGGCCTTGTGACGAGAGCTTTGTCATATTTTCCTGCTTTTTCTCTCGAAGCGAAGAGTTTTGTGCCTATCAATATGACTCGCTCTAAAGTTCTGTTGGTAAACTGAAAATTAAACGATTCGTTATCATTATTAACACCGTTTTGAAAATATATATTAGTTTTATCGGTATTTTCTCTCTTTCTCCGCTGTTTCCCGCCAAAATGCTTGTTATCTCCGTTCTTTTCTCACTCTCACTTTAAACTCAGCGATTTTCAGCCCGAAATGCAGCCGAATGGGCGAAAGGACCGGGTATTTCGGAGGAAATCGCAAGTGTCCGTGAAAACCACGAGAAGCATGGTAATATCGCCGAAAAAAATAGCTGAAACTCGTAAATATTTTGTTTACAGTCCGCCTACGAGTTCGCTCTAACTTCTCGACAAGTGGGTTTGAAATGAGATTTTGTCTCACTTTTAAAATAATTTTATCGAACTGCATTTGAAATGTGCCTCTGTTTGCTTTTTGTTTCGTCACACTGAAAGAAAAGCGAAGAAAATGAGAAAAAAATCGCCGTCAAAGTTTGTCGACAAAAGTTTCAATGAAAAAATGGGACGAAGGCGAAAACAGGGGGCAAATTTACGATTGGGCGGGGGAAGGGGTGTAATGAGAAATCAGATTCTCTTTCAATGAAAATCCATGCCAAAATTGGTTTTTTTTCTCATCGGCGGCTAGACCGCGCCCACTTTTGCGCCCGCGCTCGCCTGCGTTTAGGCTCCGCCCCTCCGTCAGTGCCCCTCGACGCGAGCGCCTCATTCGCATTCACTCATTCGTTTCCTCGCCGCGTCAGTTCGTGGTGACATTCTGCCGCAATGGACACTGAGCAACTCCTGAATGCTACTGAAAGCACTACTCCAGTTGATCTCGTTTCTTCTGAAACTCCGCTGCTCCGAGCGGGAGAAGAAGAGGTTGGTGGCTTTTGAAGGTGTCTGGAATTCACTGAAATTCAATTCTAACGCTAAATTCTAGCCTAGCTTCGAGCTCTTTCATCTTTTTTTTTCAAAAATCGTCGGAAATTCAGTCGTAAATTGGTGTAGAGCATTCAAATTTGCGAACCGCTCTTTGCCGACTCTGCCCTTTTGCGCCCATAAAACCCCGCCACAAAGCTATTATTTCGCCCATTTGCACTGTGTCCTCGTCTCCCATTCAACAGCCCGTTTTAATGAGCCCGTCGACGTTTGAGCTCTTTTTTTTCGAATTTGAATGTGGGTGGGCGGAAGTACGATAAAACTGCGAGAGACTTCAACCCCGATAAGAACACTCGTGCGCGCTTTTGAGGGACATATGTTGCGAACCCAGGGACACATAGACCTTGAAAAACTTGTGATTGGGTCAATGCTTCTGGCGATTTTGTGTGCGCGTGGCCAGTTGTGTTTGCGTTTGGAGGACAAGTTCTATCTGTTCGAGTCTTATAACTTCACTGTTTTCCTTTAAAAACTTAGAAGGATGGAAAGCCGATCGGTGTTGCGACGAGCCGGAACTGGCTCAAAGACTTCCTCGGCCCGGCCCGGCCCCCACTTGAATTTTTGCCCGATTTTTTTACTGGAGGGACTTGATTTTTAAAAAGTTGCTCCCATTGCCTGATGACGGCAGCGCCGGACCAAACTTTCGCAACTCTAGAACCGACGAGGGATCTCTGGCCGATTAGAGCGCATGGTATCGCACACCCACCTGCTGTGGGGCGAAGCGATAGACGATCATAGGTCTGCGAAAACACTCGCGTACCGGCCGCGGCAACGCATACACATGAGTTCCCCCCCCCCCCCCCCCCCCTCCTTCACTTGCTCAGGTGTGCGTTGCGGTCATGCAAAGCGGTCCAATTACATGTGACCATATGTAGAACCATTACAATATTACTGTCTCGTTGTCGTTAGAGCGCGTTTACTCTCTTGTCGAACAACATGCACCGTATTTTCACCGATTTAGACCGGCGTACAGCGCCTGACTGCGGGGGAGGGAGGGCTGAAAAATAGAGCGGACCGACGGCCAGACGAGCTAATTGACTGAGAAAACACGACGTGCAGATTCGTCGTAAAGGGGCACTTTTTCACTATATTTTCGTACGAATTCGTTTTTTTCTTCCAGTCGATACAGGTCCGTGAAACGATTCTGATGGACTGCGGTCTGTGCTGCGAGTCGGTGCCAATCGACATGTTCCGTCTGCTTCAAAACTGTGGACACACCTATTGCAAGGTGTGCATCAAGAAGGTTTGTGACTACGAATGCTAATCCGACAAAACAAAGAAAATCTTAAATGACTGAAATTTATTGCAGCACATCACATTCGCAATCCACGAGAGTCGCATTGAGGTGCCGTGCCCCGGATGCGCCGCGTTCATTCATCCAGACGACGTCAAGTAGGCGTGAAAGCTCTCGACTATTCAATTAGTCTCCTTGTAGAAAGTACTGCGTCCAGGACGCGCAGCTCATCGCCAAATACGACGAGTTCAGTCTTCGCACCGCGCTTATTCAGGATCCGGACACTCGATGGTGCCCTGCGCCGGACTGCGGGTAGAAATCGACGTCGTTCCCACTCTCCTTCAATAATAGAATTATTCCAGATACGCAGTCATTGTTCCGAACGGCGCCAAGTGCCCGCAAATCAGATGCGAACGTCCCGGATGCAACACCGAGTTTTGCTTCAAGTGCCGAAAAGAGTGGCACCCGCGCCGATCTTGCGCCCACGCCGCGTTCATCGAGAAGCACAAGAAGAAGGTCACCGAGAGTGAGTTTGAGCAAAAACTGAAATTTTTGCTAAGAATCTCGTTTGTTTCAGCCGACCAGGTGCTCCGCCCTTGCCCCCGCTGCTCTACAATGATCATGAAGGAGAACGACGGCTCGTGCAATCACATGCACTGTACGATGTGCAAGGCGGAGTTCTGTTGGCTCTGCCTCAGAGAGATCACTGATTTGCACTATATGTCGCCGACTGGATGCACCTTCTGGGGAAAGCGTCAGTGGAGCCAGAAAAGAAAGCTCATGTGGCAGATCGGTAAAGCGGTTTTCACATTGGAGCTCAAAACTGAACACTTTTTTTCCAGGAACCCTCATCGGATCGCCTCTCGCGATTGCCGGTGGAGCGATCGTCTCGCTTCCGTTCCTCGCCGGCGCAATTCCGTTCGCTGTGGGCCGAAAGGTGTACAAAAAGATGAAGGATCAATCAAAGGCGAAGAGAATCGTCGCCACCGCCGCAGCTGTCACAGGAACTGCCATCCTCTCGCCGGCAATGGCCACGATCGCTGTCGGTGAGTATTGCCGTTTTTCAGAAGATAAGAAACTCGGAACAAAATGTCGGAAATCGCTTGTTCCAGGCGTCGGAGTTCCGCTCGCCTTGGGTTACACGTACGTGGTGGTTCCGCGAGCCGTCCTTCACGACTTCATCGACTACGTCCGCAAAAGGAGGAGAAACACTGCCGGAGCTGAGATGGTGGAAGTCGTCGAGGTGGGCGCACCGCAGAACTCGGCGCCGGCGCTCCCCGAGTCGGCTCAGGACCTCAACTCGGACGGATCCCCACCTGGCCCTTCCTCCCCGACCGCTTCAAGCGAGGACACCATCTCACAGTTCTCCTACACAACTGATGAGACGGCGTCCGTTTCCGATTGCTGTGGAACCGTCGAAGAAGAGAAGACCGCCGCTGTCTGAGCACTTCTCGCTTCCTTTCTCGTTTTACCCTTATCCGCTTTACTTAACCCCTCAAACAAACCGCCGTAATCATTCGAACAATATGTAATTTGAACGTTTCCCCCTCGGAAACCCCCTATCTATCGGGCAAACATAATAATCTCTTGAATCGTCAGTATTGTTTTTGTATTTTCCCACCCCCTCCCGCTTTTCTTGACTTCTTCCTGTAATTTTGTTATCCATCCAACTTCCCGCTGATGCAAATGCAAATGATTTCCCCTCTCCCACGTTTTCCCCCAGAAATGCTGAAATCTGCAACACTATTTCTGTTTCTCCTCTCTTGACGCCGGAATAAAATGAATTAAGCGCTTCTGAAACGCGCCACCTGGTGCAAACGACGCTGGCAGAAACTAATTGAAAGAGAGGCTTGTAGCTCATTTTCAGACAATCAAAACGTGACAATTGAAAGTACGAAAGGCGAATTATTGATCTTTTATTAATTTTCCGTGCGCGCGCGCTCTCTCGTCGGAGAATGCATAAACATGCACTTATCGGTGTTGTAAACGGCCGAATCACCGCGGAGATAACGTCGATATTTCGCTCTCCTCACCGTTTTTCTCCGCATCTGAATTGCCATTTTGAACTGTGTTCTCAATCTTTTCCTTTTAATTTCAGTAGTTTTCGCTTTCTTCGGTTCGAATCTGCGCGGTTTTCATCAGGTGGGTCTGCTAAACTACAAACTACAAGACTTAACGCTGCTAGGCATGCAAATGTGGGCTTGCTAAACTACAAACTATAAGTTTTGGCGCTGCTAGGCATGCAAATTTGGGTCTGCTTGGCTACAAAATACAGGATTTGCTGCTGCAGAGCATGCAAGCTTAGGTCTGCTATACTACAAAATACAATTCCTGGCGCTGCTAGGCATGCAAATCTGGGTCTGCTGAACTACAAACTATAAGCTTCGGCACAGATTTCAGAAAATCATTTATTTTTCAGCAACTATGGATTTCACTCGGCACCGCCCGTTTTCATACAATTGTCAGAACGAAATCGTTCGTAATTTTCCGATGAAAATGAGGTAGATCGTTGAAAAATGTTCGGGTCTCTAATATTTTCCAGAAAACAACTTGTCGCGTTCACGAAATCCCGCTCAATTGTGACTTCCAACAGAGTAATGGCATTCAAGTTTCGAAAAGTGAAAATACGAGACAACTTGATCCGAATCGAGGAAAACGACGGTTTTTATATGGAACTTCGCGTTGACGATAATTTGGAGTTCCTCTATTCTCCATTCTCCAAAAATATGTCGACGTACAGGAAAACGAAACAGTCTCGAGAAGTGGCAATGCAACTTTTGTGCGATTTTTATTTAAATCGGTGTGGAACAGTCATTGAGGAGCTCGACGTTGTGAGTTGGGTCTGCCATACTACAAACTACAAGTTCTGGCGCTGCTAGGCCTGCAACCTTGGGTTTGGGTCTGCCATACTACAAACTACAAGTTCTGGCGCTGCCGGCCTCGCAAACTTGGGTCTGCTATACTACAAACTATAAAATTAGACGCTGCTAGTTCTAGTTTTCGGGAGCCCTCTGAGCCTGAAAATTTTGTGAAAATCTGGAAGAATTTCAGATTCCAAGTGTAATTGGCTATTTGAACAAACCGAACATAAAGACCACTCGGCTACTTTCCGTCGAAGTATTCCCATCGGATCCACCGGAAATTCTGGAAGATTTCCAGTTTTCTGAAACCGGAACCACCCAAATTTCAATATCTGGAACTGGAAGCTGCGAGTTTTATGAAAAGGTACGCTTCTTGAATTTGACTGCCAGACTTATTTTTCTGAAATTCCAGCTCCAATCGCTACAGGGAAATTTGAAATTCCATTTCAATTCGGTACTCCCACCGTTGGAAATTCTGCTGGAACTTCTGAAAACTAGAAGAGTGACGTCTTCCGATTGTTTTTTGCCACATTCAGAATTGCGGACGATTTGTCAGGCAAGAGTGGGTTGGTGTGACGTGGCACTAGATTTCATTGTTTCAGAAGTTTCTATCCGATAGTTATTCGCTTGGAACATTCTTTTCGTGCCGCACTCGTAACTCCGACGTCTTCTTCTCCGACTTCATCAGCCAAGAAGACGTTGAGAATCTGCTGGCTCCAGACGCTGAAAACGGAGCAATTCTCAAAATTGGCAATTCATCTGTAGTCCTATCAGTTGTCCGGGCTGAAAATGACCAAGTTTCGCTGGAAATCAAAGCTCCAAGAGCCAATTTTGAGGAAAATGCTAATTTTCATCAATTTCGAGTTCTCGTTCAATTTTTGCTCAAAACAATTTTCCCTGGAGGAAAGTGAAGGTGGAAATAAACATTCAATTTTACTTATTTATTCTCAAACAAACAAAAAACAGAGATAAAACAATTACAGCACAAATTACAGCGCCGCGAGCACATTTCCGACTGGCAGCACCTCGATGAGCAATGTAGTCGTGCACATGAATCCTTGATACAGGTCTTCGGTGCTCAGCACGATCACCCGATCGTCGGCTCCGTGGATTCCGACGACGACGCCGTCACGCACGTCTCCGCCACGTCTCACCACTCTTCTCGTCACCGCGCCAGGCCATCGGGCGACGTCCTCGATTTTCGGCTTGTAGAATTGGCACTTGAACGAGGTGCCGACGCTTCTTCGCTCGTTTTGCCATTTTTCGACGAGTTCGGCGACTCGGTCGACGCGAATCTCACAGCCGTACTTTATCGAGCGCACTTTTGACTGGAGAATGATCGGCCAGTCGATCCAGTAGACGATTTCCCATTCGGTCGCGTCGGTGATCTGAATCCGAACGTCTTATCTTGAAAACTAGAAGAGGTAGGGAAAAAGTGTCAACTATCAAAATGTTCCTTGACATGTTGGCTACATTTTGATAGTTGACAACTTTCTTCTAGCTCTTCTAGTTTTCAAGATATGAGGGCTCAAAGATTTCTCTGCCGCTCTTGTCTAGGTTTTAAGGTGAATTAGTTCAATCTCAAAGTGAAAACCTACATAGGGAAGGGAATAGACGCAGGCGGATAGAACCTGGAGGCAGAGGATTTTCAGAGAATCCCAACGGTTTTCAGTGGAAAATCTGACTTCTTCAAATGTCAGCGCTTTTTCCGGCGTCAAATGAGCCACCAAATGAAGACTTTCCGCGTCCTGAAACGACCCCCATTTTGCTGAAAATAGTGGGAAAAAGGAAAAAAACGACTTACCTTAACCTCCAGATACTTGACTCTCGTTCCCTTCTTCCCACAGTAGCTCGCCACCAGAGTCTTGAGAGCCGATTTCCGATCGACGCCGAGCACAATCGTGCTCTCGGCTCCATTACAAATGTTCCTTTTGAACATCAAACATCGGCCGTCGGACTCGCGGAACTCGAAAATGAGCGTCGGATCGAGGTACACACGCCGCGCTCCCACTTCCAAATGGGTGAAGGTGAACGGTGTGGCCGTGTTCGACTGTCTCAAATGGCTCGAGCCGGTTCGCGACACCAGTTTCTGTCTGAAATTGATTGAGTTTTTGGCTGAAAATAGATGGAAAGTGTCCTGAAATGGGCAAACCTTGTGGAGAACGGCAGAAACGAGAACACGGCGTTCTGGGACAGAAAGGTGAAGCGCGGGCGGCTGGTGGTGGTGGTGGAGAAGGCCATTTTTTGGTGTGTTCGACTGAAAAGCAATCAGAATCAGAGTCAAGAATCGATATGTGACCGAGAATGAGCGAGAGAGAGAATGGGGGCAAAGGGTCACCAAATGGAAGGGGGGCCTTCTGGTGGTCCGCCCCCCGCACTGCTTGTGTCTGTGTGCGTACGTATTCATAATTGTGCGCGTGCGTCGGAAAGGTCATCCATCGATTGCGGTCGTGTATTCCATCACGATAGACGGGTGGTCGACCAACGAAACAAGTCGCCAAGCGAGAGAGTACGAAGAAGAAGGAGAGAGAGAGGAATTATGATTATGATGGTGTAGGAAGGAAGGAAAGGAAATGTACATAGATAAGACAATTTTTCTTGTTACATACATTCTGCCAGTCATGTATGTAGAATATGAATTGTGATCGCCAAGATCCCACTTCTATGTAGGTCAAATCCCGGGCTCATCCGAATCCGGCACCCTCTGTAAAAGAAAAGACAAGCTCCGCCCACTTCTGTCCACTTTTCCTTTGAGCTCACTCGAGTTTTCATCGGCCAGGAATAAGCCAGTTTTCAATGTTTTGAAATTTATACCGATTTCTAGAAAACAAGGTCAATATTCAAACGAAAGCCATTCATCTCTGAAGCAAAATGTAACGTTTCTAGAAGTTTGAGCCAGTTTCAGACGACTTTCAGACATTATGTGACTTTTAAGGCTCACAATGTGTTTTGTAGGTCAAATCCCCGGGCTCATCCAAATCCGGCACGTGATGAAAATGAAGAGGAAAATGTTGGCCTAATCTGCTCGCTCTTTCTGGAAAATAAGAAAAACAAGCCCCGCCCACTTTTGTTCGCTTTCTGATCCTTATCAAGTTCATTCTAGTGGATGTGTTGTCAGGATCTTGGAGCATGATCCATTGAGTCCAGAGCCAATTGTATGAAGCTTAGAGTGAGAGTAACTGAAGCCAAATGTGAGGATTCCAAAGATTTTACCCCAGTTTCAGTCGATCGACCAAATGATAGGAACATGCTGAGATCTGATGTTATACTCGTGGTGCCACCTGGGGACATCTCACGTTATGATGTCAAACCCCATTGTTCCCTCCTTTCTCATTGCGTCAGGTGGATTGCATAATGGATGGACAATGGGCAAATACTAATTTGAGAGTGAGAAGAAGGGATTAGAGAGGGGGAGAACGTGGGAAAATGGAAAATGCGTAATTGGAGGAAAATTGTCGCACTTGTACTGGAAGGGATGTGAAGAATGATCTGAAAATGAGAGTTTCCAAGAGTTACAGACTTTATTCGCAAGGCTCAATTAAGAAAATTCGCGAAATTTCCCGAATTTCCGGCTCCGAACACTTTGTATGGTCTCGATTCGCCAGCCAGTCGGGCTCGCCATGGTCTGCAATTTCAGCATTTCAGATTGTAGGCCGGGTTCCTCCCTCATCTTCCAACGACTTCTCACCTGACTCAAAGTGAATTCGTACCAGTAGACGGCGTTACGATTCATGTAGATTTGAATTGTTGCGGTCAGTTTGCGGGGACGAACAAATCGCGGCCGTGTGATCCGAAAGTGGTGGCCTCGGAACTTCTCGGTCAGCGCGGCGACCAGGCTTTCGTCTCCTGAAAGTGAGCGTTCAGACTTTCAGTCGTTCCCGACAAGTGCCTGGGGCCTGTCGAATGAGCCTCATCATGAGGCGCACGTCTCCATTGTTCACGGCGCTCATGAACACCGTCATGTGCTTTTCCAGCTCCTCGCGAGCCGTCGGCTGGCCGGAGGCGTTGAGAAGCGAGAAGTAGGTCAAATGGTAGATCACTAGCAGAAGACGCATGGCGGGGGAAGAAGCGAAATAGACACACCGGGGTTTCCCAGAACTGAACTGAAGAGCCGAAATTCCCATCCGTCGTTTTTCTGCCATTTCCCACCAGTGTCCCTGTATTTAAACCGGCGCCTCTGGAAGCCACCCCCTCAACCAGCCACAATGCGTTTTCTGCCAGCCATCTGCCTTCTGCTCTTCTCGCTAGCCGACGTCTTCTTCTTCTGTCAGTCGCCGACGGCACTGGAGGAGATGAACCGACACATGACGGTGTTCATGAGCGCCGTTGATCACGGAGACGTGCGGCTCATGATGAGTCTGATCCGTCAGACGCCGGGAGACGAAGATCTCGTCGGCAAATTGAAGGCGAGATATCGTGGCCACCGATTTCTGGTCACCCAACCGCAGTTCCTCGATCCCAAATCGCTTACGGCAATGGTCAAGATCTATGTGAACCGGGCCGGCCCCGCCGACTGGTTCAGAGTCCATCTGAGCAAGGTGAGCGGGAAATCTGGAGCCAAAACTGGAACTGAAGTCGAAATTACAGACTTCCACGAGCCCGACGAGCTGGAGGATCGAGACCATCAGAGCTGTCCCGCGGCGAAGTTTCGGAGATTGGCCTGGATTTGCTTTCATTTGATGGAAAAATATGAAATTTGTTCGCTAATAAATTATTGTCATTGTCATTATCATTCAATCTTAATAACTCATTTCTTAATAACTGGGTGCTCTAAATCAGACATCTTCTAACGATGTTCCACGTCTTCCGATGGCTCATTGAGTCTGACGGCGTCAAAAAAGGTTTCGCCGCTTCACAATTTTCTAAAGAGCATTCCAGAAGTCACAAGAGCAATTTCAGCAATTTCAGGCTCCGTGAGCGTCTAAACAGTGTCCATGTACGAGAAAACGGCCGCGTGTGATAACAAATGAGTCATTTTCATTCAAAATGATGAAACTTTCACACAAATTAGGAGTCGCCATCAGCTCCCTTGTCACAAATCTGACGAATGGTCCATCCGGTCGGACTGTCACGGTCACGCATGATCTTCACCGTCTTCAGCCTGCCGACATTGGTCCGTGCATCCGTCACCCAGAGGTTGCCGATGACGATCGAGGAGCCGTTGAAGCGCGCGTTGAGCACCGTCATCCACGCGTAGTCGTAGCGCTCGAAAAGCCGCTCGATCCACGCATTCGACGCTGAAATTGATGATGTCGATGGTGAACCAAAAAAAGAAAAAAAAAAAGGTCTGCTAAACTACAAACTACGCGTTTTTGGGTCTGCCAAACTACAAACTACAAGTCCTGTCGTTAATAGGACTGTGAACTTGGGTCTGCTAAACTACAAACTACACGTTCCTGGTTCTACTAGATATGCAAGTTTCGGGCTGCTAAACTACAAACTACACGTTTTCGGGTCTGCTAGACTACAAACTACACATTTTCGGGTCGGCTAGCAAAAACTTGCCTCCGTTGAGAATAAAGATCCGATTCAACAGATGACAATCGCGATGGTGGATCGCTTGACGAAACTTTCGGAGCTGCTTCTCGAGGATGTAGCTCGAACGCGTCGATCGAATCCGATTCATGATGACGTCGAGGGAATCGGGGAATCGAGGAAAAAGATGAACAATCGGCCAAAAATGCCTGCTTTTATAGGGCGCTCGACCCTCCTGAACGTAACCACAAAACCAATAAAATGTCTGTTTTTCTTGGTTTTCCCATGCTCCCCGATGGGAAACCATTTCGTTTCCAGATCGAACGTCATATGCAGTTTCTTTTGAAGATGCCGACATGTTATTCAGAAGACGTTCTTCCTTCAGAAATGAGTCACTTGTTAATTATAGTTTCCAGACTTGCTCCATAACTTCGTATGTTGTATGTACATCTGTATATCCAAAAAATACAAATAAATAAAAATCGTACTGTTTTCGTCTAACGTCTTCTTTCATCTTCCCAGACATGATTCGATTAGTCTTCCGACTACACTGTACAATAAATAGTGGCTCGTCTTCCGAAATAACGTCTTCATTCAAAATGAGCATCTTCTCGGCCGTTCGTCAATTCCTGAGCTTTGGCTGGTTGAGAAAGCGAACCTACATCTTCTATCGGATGAGCTTCCCGACCGGTAAGTCCCCGCTAGGCCTGTGAACTTGGGTCTGCTAGACGACAAACTACAATCTTTGGGTCTGCTAGCTATGCGCAGCTTGCCTTCAAACTTGCGAAGTTGGGTCTGCTAGACCACAAACTACAATCTTTTGGTCTGCTAGCTCTGCGAAGTTGGGTCTGCTAGACTACAAACTACAGTCTTTGGGTCTGCTAGTTCTGCGAAGTTATGTCTGCTAGACTACAAACTACAATCTTTGAGTCTGCTAGCTCTACGAATTTGGGTCTGCTAGACCACAAACCACAACCTTTGGGTCTGCTAGCTATGTGAACATGGGCCTGCTAAACTACAAACTACAAGTCTTGGCGCTGCTAGGCCTGCTGAAACTCTCGAATTTCCAGACAAGCCGAACATTGTGCGCATCGAGGAGTTCTTTCTCGACGATAAGGTCCGTCGTCTGATCACCGACAAGCTGATCGCGATCAAGCAAGATTCGAGTGACGGCACGTTCCCCAAGTGTCTCAAGGACTTCTTGAACTCTCTGGAAGAGCGCGCCGGCGGCAAGTTGCTCAAGGACGGCGACCGCGTCAAGGAGGTCATCTTCATGAAGCAGAAGGACATGCTCGACGCGTGCGCGATTCTTATGCAAGAATGAAATGAACTTGTTCACTGTTGCTCTTTGATTTCCATTTTTATTGCATGTGGAATGGGAAAGGGGGTCGCGAATTCCCATTTTATGCGATTCCGCTCGAGGTGTACAAAAGGACGTCATTTGTCGTTCGGCCTCCTTCAGAAGACATGCGACGCATTCTTATTCTTCTGGCCCTTCTCGCCAACGTCTTCGGATACCTGAAGCCTGGAACAACCGGACGCCTTCTCCAGGACCAGATGCGGGCGGTCTCCAACGCCATCGACAGGCACGATAGTGCGCTTCTCCTTCGCGTCTTCCGCGTGCGCACCGGTACTACCGTTTTGCCTTCAGAAGACGTCACCTCATCTGGTCTGAACTCCTCATTTCAGACCGACCCCAACTGGTCCAGGAGATGCTCACCGGCTATCAAAGCTACAACTTCAACCTCAGATCGGTTTCGAAAGAAATCGACCGACAGGGCGAGATCACCGGCTCGGTGGAGCTGACGCCGCCGCGAGTTCGTGGAGCACCGACGAGGCTGCTCTACGTGACGATGACGAGAAGTGCGGCGAGTCCGACCGGATGGATCGTGACTTATGCTCGAGAGATAGCACACCCGGATGTGGCTCGTGGACGTCGTAAATGATTTATGACAATGATAAAGGTTCATTCTTCTATCCATCCTCTTTCACGTCTTCTCAGGGCGTGGATTGGGCCGCCAAGCCAACGCCACGTCACAAACCACGTCACCGCCTTTGTCAAGACAGGTAGTCACCATTATCACAATAAGTGCGACACAAAGGGGCTCATCTCGATAAATGATCGATCAAGATATAGGTCAGGCAAGTCGAGAAGGTGCCGACACAAAGGGGGCGTGGCTTAATTAGATAATTGCGTGATCAAGATAGAGGTCCGGCAGATGGAGGAGGTGCGATCCAAAGGGGGCGTGGCTTAATGAGATAGTTGATCGATAAAATGCGACACAAAGGGGCTCATGACGGTAATTAAGCGATCAAGATGGACATTTGATGACGTATGTAGCGTATTACCTATCAATCTATCCAATCTATCGAGGCGCCAGGCAGGTGGGCTCATTCTACAGTCCATCTAGATAATTGAAAGTTATATGCAACACAAAGAGGCGAGGCTCATCTCGAGATTGCTCAAGATCAAGATAGACAGGTGATGGAGCTCTTTTCTGTTGACTTGCTATCTGTGGAGCGGTTTTCAGATTCCAAAGACCCACTTTGAGAGTGATGCGATTCTTCATCGTGGGAAATATAAAGAGCGGGAAAGTGGCCCAAATTCCCATTTTATTCGATTTGCACGGGTCATATTTAAGAGCCCCCCCCCCCCCCTTCCCTTTCCTTCCCCCTCTCTCGTTTCCTCCATTGAAATGCGTCTCCTTCTCGCTTTCCTCGTCGTTCTGCCCTTCCTCTCCCATGTCTTCTGCGGACCGTCTCGCTTCCGTCGAGACCTTCTTCCCTTCTCGGATCCTGTCGCCGTGCTCCGTGACAACATGTTCCACTTCGCCAACGCCATCCGAAATCGCGATCAGACCCTTCTCCTCCGCGTTTTCTCTCTCGGCAATGGTCAGTTTCAAGGGGGTTAATTCAATTATACGAAGTTCCGAGCCCTTCCAGTCAACGATCGAGCCGTCCAACAAGTGTTCAACAACTACCAGGGCTTCCGATTCGCCGTCCGATCCGCCTCGATGTACGGACGTCATCGGATGCAGGGACTCGTCTCGATGATTCCAGAAGCGGCCGGCGGACAGGTCTCCAACTCGCGGATGATGCTCTCCAGAAACGCCGATAGTCCGACGGGATGGAAGATTGTCAGTGTTCGCCGAGTTTAGCACTTGAATATGAGACGATAATAAATCATTGACTTGTCCAAAAGGAGTACATGGCCACCTGACTTGTCCAAAAGGAGTACACATCCACCTGACTTGTCCGAGAGGAGTACACGACCACCTGACTTGTCCGCGAGGAGTACACGGCCACCGGCACACCTAGAGCTCAATATCTCGTGAGCCATTTCACCTAGACCAAAGTTGTCTACTGACTAAATGTAGTTCTAACCTCAAGGATCATTGGTCCAGTTCAAAGTTTCCCTCTATCTCATCTAGATTTCCTGCTAGCGCCCCTATTTTGTAGCGCGTTACAGTTAGGCGATCAGTAATCAGAAACCAACGAGAATGGCATTTGAGAAATGCCGTATGCAAACAGACTTAATCATACCAATTCTCCGACTACATACATGTATGTATATACTCTACACTGTTATCAAGAAAATGGAAACAGGTTCCGTTGTGTGTGTAGGGGGTAGAAGCGATAAGGAAGGTGGCATGCTTATTTCTAATTGGATTGGGAACGTGAAGTGGTGTGACGTGGCAGAACAATCTTTATTCACTTCATCTTCTCTCCAGCTGCACAATTGTCCATCCGGTCGGGCTCCGTGCATTCTGAAACATCAACCTCTCTGAGTTTGTCTGAAATTCGAGATCCAGCTCACATTGTGAAGCGTCACCATGGCTCCAGCAGCTCCGCGTCCGCTCATCGGCTCCAACCGAACGGCTCCCTCGATCGTGTCCATTCCCTCGAAAATCGCCGACTGAACGGTGAAGTGGTAGCCCTGGTAGGCGGCAAAGACGTGGAGGAAGGCGGCGTCGTTGGCTGAAACTTGCCTTATTCTGAAAAACGCGCGAAAGATGAGGCTGAAACTGACTGGAACGCATCTGGAAGACGTTTTGAAGCGCGTGTCGGTTTCGCGAGTTGACGGCGTTGGCGAACGCGTTCATCTGATTGCCGAGCACCGTTTGAGCCCACGCCGGACTGCGTGACGCGTCACACAGCGTGATACTCCAGAAGAGGACGACGGCGGGGACGAAGAACCGAAAAGAGGTGAAGAGAATATGCATTTTCGAACAATTCGAATGCAGTGTGAAGAAAGATTCCGATTGGGTGCCTTTTATGTGAACCGTCTTCCTGGGAACCACCGGAACTATGGGAAAATACCGAGAAACACAATTGACTACATGGAGTGTAGTGCCACGTCATGCCACGTCATGCCACGTAGTGCCACGTCATGCCACATTGTGTCACGTCATGCGCCGTGGTGCCACGTCATTCCACGTGGTGCCACCTGGTGCCACGTCATATCAATCACTAAGAATTTATTTTTTATTTCCTTTGCAAAACTAAAAATTAACATAAGTTTGGGAGAAGAAGAAAGGGAGCGCGAAAATGATTTTTTTTTTCCAAAATATACAGACGGGAGAAAATAATAGTAAAAAAATGATGGGAATGGGAATGGCGAGTCGAATCAAAATCACCGAATAGAAATATTAGACCTGTAAATTAAGGGGAAAGGGGGGTAGTGGGATTTTTTTGAAAAAAAATTTTCGAAAATTTTTTTTGAGCGAAACAATGACTAGAATCGACATTTGTGTGCGTTTCTAACTGATATATCTGAACCTGGAAATCGAGGGGGGAGTTTGGTTGGGAAATTTCAAAAAAAGTTAAAGGGGGGTGAATCCGGAAACGGCTCAAACGGTGAGCTCCTCCTTCCACGCATTGTAGTCCAAATCGGCGATCTCCTCGCACTTGACGAGGTTCGACGCGGTCGGTTTGAAGACGGCGAACGCTTTGCGCGGCACCATCGGGAAGTGCTCGCCGGCGTCGCAGAGCACACGAGCCATCGTGATCTTTTTGATTTGGACGAGTTGGTCCGGTGTGAACACTTTCTCGTTTTCGTACCAGAGTCTGCGAATCGGGTGGTTTTAAAGTGGGAACTTCTTATTTTACGGAATGCCACGTAATGCCACGTCATGCCACGTAGTGCTACGTCATGCCACGTCATGCCACGTCATGCCACGTCATGCAACGTCATGCCACGTAGTGCTACGTCATGCCACGTCATGCCACGTCATGCCACGTCATTCCACGTGGTGCCAAGTCGTGCCACGTGGTGCCAGGTCGTGCCACGTGGTGCCAGGTCGTGCCACGTCGTGCCACGCCATGCCACGTAGTGCTACGTCATGCCACGTGGTGCCACGCCATGCCACGTCGTGCCCAGCATGCCAAGTCATGCCTCGTCAGATTTTTGAGACGCAAAACTTCAAAGGCAGCGGCCTAAGGTTCACAAACTGTTCCAAGTGTTCTACCGAGCTTGTAACTTTGAAACTAGACGAGATAGGAAAAAGTTGTCAACTAACAAAATGTTCCTTGAATTGTTGGCTATATTTTGTTAGTTGACAACGTTTTCCTAGCTCTTCTGTTATTCAAGATACAAGTGCTGCACTCACCGATCTCCATTTCTCGTCCTCTTGAACTGTTCTCCAATGATGCACGCCAACGTGGGACCCACCAGGGCGTCTTTGAGAGGATCCTCGAGAAGCGATCCGACGTACATGTCAATCGCGTCTGCAAGAAGTGCAGTTTCAGGTTTTCTGGTTTTCAGATCCCAAGTCACACTCACCAACATGTTTGTAGACCACTTTCAGATTGTCCACCACGATCTGATTCGTGATGACTGTTCGCAAATCTTCGAAATCCTTCACTTCGGGAAGACCGCAGAATTTGCGCCAGACGGTGTAGGGCGGCACTCCGTGATCCCTACCACGCTGGATATTGATCGATCCGAGGTCCGAGTTGCCGAAGATGCGCTCGGTGACGGCGGGCGTCAGCCGTTGCGGCATCTTCGCCGGCAACGTCATCAGACCACGAATCAGCGGATCGATGCCGTTGTTGAGGATGTGCGTCGACTTGAACATGCCGTCGTTGAACGGAATACCGCCGACGTGTTGGAACTTGTCGTTGAGGAACGGATAGAACTCCTGAATCATGCCGTGACCGAATCGGAACGCACACGAGGTGAACTCGTTGGCCACCGACGGATCGATGCTCGAATCGTAGCCCGGGTAAGCGCCGATGCGCTCCTCGAATGCCACTCCGAGCACTTTTGGCAGGTACTCGGTGAACGTGATTCTCTGGATCATGGCGCCGATGATCTTTCTCGACTCGTGGAACACACGCTCCTGATCCCAATGTGGATTCACGCGTTGCAACGTGGCAGCGATTCTAAAGTGCATATTTTTAGATCAAATTTTATCTCGTGAACCAACAGAGGGTGCTATACTAGTTGGGGGGGGCCACCATTTTTTTTCAATTTTTCAATCACGCGGAACCTGCGTTCCGACCTCCCGCTCGCTTGTTGATTCGTAATTGTGCTCACGTTTATATTCAGATATTCACGTTTTCCGCAGCTTTTTGAAAAATTAGGCTAGGAGAGAGGTTGCCGTAAAACCTGAACTAGACCGGCACAGTGAAATACAGGGCCATTTGAACTCCCCTCGCCGCCTGTTTTGTTTATTGGAAATTGCCGCTCTCGGAATGTGAGCGTCCGAACACGGATCCACAGAATCGTCACTGTGATTCCCCGTTGAATACCCACTTTTGTGGTCCGCACTAGTGGTGTGCGGCAAAATTGCCGAGATTTTTCTTTGCCGCACAGCACTGGTCCGCACTAACCGCAGAAGTCGGTTGTTAGTTGCCGGCGACACGGGACATTTACCGGCATAGCGGCAAAAAAGCTGACGGGGACTATGTTATCGGCATTCCGGTGTTCGCGAGGGACCGGCAACCCTGGCGCCCGGCGGCTGCCGTTGCCGCAAAAAAATGCGGGCAACATGCGGCGGAGGAAACCCCCGGCTCATCCACAAAAAGCGGTAAAACTGCAGAAGAAAACAGCGAGAATTTCACATTAGACGAAAAAAATTCGAAAAATTGAAGTGACGTGAACGGAAGGTTCTTGTTTTCAAAAAGGTTCGATATTTTTGTGCCGTGAGTGGCGTAATGGTTAGCATGGATGTCTCATACATTTATCGCGCGAGTTCGAATCTCACGCGGGGATTTCGAACACTCAAATTCAAGGAAAGGTCACACGGCGCAATTGGAAATTCGAAAAAAATAGTGGCCCCCCCCAACTAGGATTGCCCCCAACAGAGATATCAAAAAGTTTTTAACTACAAAGTTGTAGAGCACAAAAAGAGCTACCACTTTGCTGTTGACAAATTTTTGATAGCTCTTCTGGTTCTCGAGATGTTACTGTACTCTACCTGTTGTGCTGTCTCAAGTAGAGCACATGAAGTGCGGCGAGTCCCACGAAAATGTTCGCTCGATCATCTCCAGCCACCACATTGTTGTTCTTGTCTGAAAGTTTTCAGTTGTTTTCAAATTTCAGACGGATTTTCAGCTCCGGGAACGTACCGACTGGCGGGAAGACGCGATTGTTGATGAGTTTGGTCTTGAGGAACGCGCCCTGCCGGAACAGGAACTGGTCGCGATCGCTGCTTCCGTAGATCATGGAGCCGTCGATGAAGGCGGTGTTCTCGTTGAACTGCTCTCGGAAGTTGGTCACTCCAGTTCCGCATACTGGAGTGGATCGCGCCACCGGCAGACACATGAACCTTCCGAACCTTCAAGAAAAACGCCATGCACCCCATTGTTTTCTCGCCGAAGAGCTCACGTCGGATCAGATCTGGAGAGGAAGACGGAAGTGCAACGTCCCTTGTTCGAAGTGCACGCCGCGCACTCCTGATTGTTGAGCATAGTGGTCTTGGACAGATCGTGAGCGATGAACTGTCCCCACTGCATCAGAAGCGCGTTCGAGTGGTGCTGAATTTGAGTGGACGAGGAGAGGAGAAGGCGTGACGCGTCACGCGCTGACGGACGGCTTCGCAGGAATGAGGCTGAAAATAAGGTATGTGATCTGGAACATCTATCAGAACAACTTACAAGTCGGCGCATTGAGTCCGTTATCGTAGAGTGGCTTTTTGAGTCTCATCAAAGCGGTGAACGCGGAGCCGATCATCGGTTTCTCCAGATTATTACATGTTCCGTCGAAACTACGATATCTCAGATGATAGCACAGATTGCGGTTGCAGTTCGGTGTCTCCTGGGTTGGAGCGCAGTTGAAGTTGGCGTTCGAGTCGCGAACGTCACGAATCGAGAGCGTCTTTCGGATCGACGTGTCCTCGTTGGTGGTGATGAACGTGCAGTCTTCCTCGCGGAACGATCCGCCGGGTCCCGTGCCGCCCTGCGTATGAATGCGTCCTTTGCACGCTTTGCACGCCTTCGGACAGTTGGACAACATCCAGACGGCGTTCGTCTCGCACTCGCGAATCGTCGACCAGAATCCGCACAGGCGGTGACGATCGATGCAGGTCGTGGTGCCGTTGCACACTTCACACGAGACCGGACAGTGGTCCTCCATCCAGTTTTTGTTCGAATTGCACTCGCCGATTGAGGTCCAGAACTTGCAGAGATCGTGACGATCTTTGCAACTATTGCTGGAAATATCAAAACGAATTTCAGAAAAGTTCTAACTCTTCCAAGGGTAAACTCGTCTTTAAGCCCTCATATCTTGAAAACTAGAAGAAATAGAAAAAAGTTGTCGACTACCAAAATGTTCCTTATTTTATTGTCTATATTTTCACAGTTGACACCTTTTTGCTATCTTGTCTATTCTTCAAGATTTCCGGGCTGAAAGTTGAAGGATTGTATAAGACTGGCACCTTTAACAGACCGGCACCCAAACCCCAAAATCGTAAGGGTCCCCCTGTCGATTTTCAAAATTTCATTTTAAAATTAGAGACGTTGAAAATTAGATGCCGTCCTAATACAGGTTTTACGGTAGGTACCATAACCCTTAACCTTATAACTAAACAGACCCAGAAAAAAACCGGAAAAACTCACTCCACATTGGCACTGGCGCCTTCATCCTTCTCACTGCTCAACTTGGCCTCCTCCACAACCTCCCCGACGATTCCAGGCGGCGAATCTCCCGACGCATCCACCTCATTCTCCTCTTCCTCACCATTCACACCTGAAACTCTTATATGTAATTCAGCCAAAGCCAAACAGCTCGAAGAGCCGGATCTTCGGAATGTCAATATGTATGTGATAGACCAGGAAGTGACGTTTACATTAATAGGGGTGTGGGGAACATAGGCAAAGCAAAAAAAAAAAACGGGAAAGGGTCACCTTGACGGCGCCTTCCCCCCGTCGTTTTCGTTTCGTTGCGAATGTGTACGCATGTATACATTGTGTCTCCGAACATTTCATTTCAATTCGTTTCTTTTCCTTTTCTTCTGCTTCTTTTTTCGACGACTATTCGGTATTCCGGTTAAAGGGGGGGGGGCAGACTTACGCAACATTCTTTCTCACAGTGATCAAAGTGTCTTCTTCTCCGCCCGAAAAACACGAATTCACACCGGGAACACGAGTACTTTTCATTCATCCCCTTCATCCCCCCATTTTCTTCCGAATCAAATATCCCGTATCTTCTCGTCGTCTTCTCTGCGACGTCTTCCGATTTCCGACGCGAAATCGGAATCAGAAGCCGTATCCGAATTTGAATGTGAAAAGAAGAAGAAGAAGAAGTGGTCAAGTGTGTGTGTTTCGAGAAAAAAAAGGAAAACGGAAAAAGTGGGTCTTACCATGGAAAGTGCCACAAAAGATCGCCAGCAGAAGCGAAAGTGCGAACAGTGAATGTTTTCGCATCTGTGCTGCCTTCCTTACCCCCACTCGCGTTTCGTCTGTAATTATCAATTATACATGGCTAGAATTCTCGGGGGTTACTGTATAAGTCAAGTCAAAAGGTAACTATGTATGTTTGACAGAAGAGGAGGGATAGAGTAGAGGAAAGAAAGAAAGTGAAGTGTAAATTGGTAAATGGCATAATGAGGGAGAAGACAGGGAGGCGGAGCGGAAAAGGTGATCACAATGGTGATACAGATTTGGAGGGGAGGAGGAGGAGGAGGAGGAGGAGTATGAGGAACAAACAAATATAGTGGTGGTCTGTAGAAGTCTCTCTGTCTCTCTGTCTCCTTCCCACGCCTTCATTCATTTGTGAGGGGGGCTGATCAAAAAGGGAGGAGTCCTCAAAGCTTGTTCCCTTTCTCTCTCCTTCTCTCCCTCTCTCTCACGCTCATCTCATGCCAATTCACGGGAGGAGAAGCGAGGAGAGGAGAAGCAAGAAGCAAGTCTCGCGAGAAGGAGAAGAGGACGACGCGCAGGTACATACAACCAAGGATCGTTTCCTCCCTCCTTTTCCCGAAGAAAATGGAGGATGGAAGAGGAGGAGGAGGACGGAAGAATGACGACGATGATGATATGCGTGATGGGGGGAAAAGCCGGCGCGACAAGAGGGATCCGAAATCCGAAATCCGAAAATGAGAGCAATGGACATCACATTTAAGCAAAAAAAAAAACATAATATGATGAGCTTGTTAGGCGGAACATGAGTGTTCGCTTTCGTTGGGTCTGCTGGACTACAAACTACACTTCTAATCTCGAGATTTGTAAAAAAAACGTTGGGTCTGCTAAACTACAAACTACATAATTTGGGTCTGCTAGATCCTAGTCTCGAGAGTAGCCAGACACTGCCTGTCTCGAGGCTTGAAAAGTTGGGTCTGCTAGACTACAAACTACACAATTTAGGTCTGCTAATTATCTAAGATTGGGTCTGCTAGACTACAAACTATAGGAGTCGGGTCTGCTAGACTACAAACTACCCAGTTTGGGTCTGCATTTTTGGGTCTGCTAGGCTCTAACCTCGAGAATAGCTAGACACTGCCTGTCTCGAGACTTCTAAGGTTGGGTCTGCTGGGCTACAAACTACACCATTTCGCGCTGCTCTAATGGGTGAGCTCTCTTCTGAATAGCTTCTGTGACGTCATGCGCGACGCCCTTATGATGCAACCCATCAGATTCTCGCCCTTCTCAACATCAAATCAAGATCTCGCAGCGCGTAGAAAATTTGCATATCACACAGACACGCTCACCGGCACACACACAGCCACACGTATCATTGTCATTTTCATCTTCCTCTTCTCGATTCGCGATTCGGCGATAATCACCCCGAGAAACGAGAAAACCGGACTTTGCCATTAAGAATGAAGAAAAAGAAGAAGAAGCATGAGATTTTCGAAAAAAAAGAAGCAAGGGGGGGGGGATCCAGTTTTGAATAGTACTATGACCCCTTTCCACCTCCCCTCCCTCACTATATCATTCTCGCACCTCCTTCCTTTGTTGTTCCAATTGAAATCGAATCTATACGTATACATGTACGGCGTTTCTTTTTTCTTTAGGATTGGAAGAGGAAAAGCGATCAGTGTCTCTGATTGCGCGAAACTGTGATAAGAGGGTGTGACGGTGGCGGCGGCGGCGGCGTCGGCCGAATGATTGATGGTGTCCGTTGGAGAGGAGGCGAAAGTATGGGCATTGCCAAGTGGAACGGCCCCCCTTCCCCCCTTATTTCCGTACATTATGCTACAATTGGGCAGGGATAACAATCTGGCCAGAACTAGAACAATTGTAGATAAAGGAAAAAAAAACGACAGAAGAAGATGTTGCGTAACAACAGAAGAAGGGCATCAGATAAGCGGGCGTTGGGCGGAAGGAAGAACAACTTGAGAGAGAGGGGGGACGGCGAGGTGGATCTGAGTGTGAAGGCTGAATGCTGAATGCTGAATGCCGAATGCCAGAAGATGTCGGAATTTGATAACGACAGAGGGCGATCGCAGAGAAGTGGCAAGTTGAAGAGAGAGAGATATCAACGAATAATAATGAAAAAAAGTGTTTCGGGGAACTTCTTCAGGGTGGCTGGTTGGTTTTTCGAACCCCCTTTTGAGGTTCTATGCAGGGTTTTGTGGATCTTTTTTTTACAGCGTACCTTACAGAATCATCCGGAGGGTATTGGGTCTGCTCGACTACAAACTACAAACTCCGGTGCTGCTCGCTCGAGTTCCCCTTGCATGAAACCTGTCATAATAATTCTGTAAGGGTGCTATTTTCTTGTTTTCTAGCAGACCCATTTTCTACTGGTCATCTCCGCGCAATAAATACCGGTCACTGATGGAATATTCACAATCACTGAAAGGTCAAGTTGGGTCTGCTCGACTACAAACTACATATTTCAGTTCTCCTCGCTCGAGCTCCACTTGCTTGAAATCTGTCATAATAAATAACTCTTTGTAGGCACAAATCTCTTGTTTTCCAGCCGAACCATCTTTGCACTCCTTGGGTCTGCTAGACTACAAACTACACATCTCGGCGATGCTCTCCTTTTCCGCTGAGAAAAACCCCTTTCCACTTTCAAAAAAAAAATTCAAATTCAATGGAGCCGCACTCAAACCAAGTACCCTTTCAGGAAAATTGAAAAAGATCCCTTCAACGGCTAATGTTTCACATATCGCGCGGGGTCAAAAACCGGGCGTTGTGTGAATGAAGGGAAGAAGGGAAACCACTTGGAAATGCACACTAATCCATCATAATTGCTTGCATTCCTCAATTTCAATTTCCTTTTTCCTTTTCCGACACGAAAAAAAGGCAGCTGCTACCCTAACCCTCGGCACCAGGCACACACATGGACACCCCCCCCCCTTTCCATTTTCCTTCCATTTCGCCTGTGCCACACTTCTCTCCACGCTTTGCTTTCTTTCTTTCTTTCCCCCCTTCTTCTTTCCCGCCGCCGTCGTCAAATCAATAGGCTAGAATGTAGAAGTAGAAGTAGAAGAAGACGTCGAGGCGAGCAGAGAAAAGAGCTCCGCGTGAGAAAGAGAAAACGAGAGAGAGAGAGAAAGAGCTCTTTTCACTGGTTCCGGAAGAACACTTGCCTCCTTCTTCCTTGCACACACACACACACAAGCGGCTCACTTGATTTCGGCCAATTCCTTATTTTCCCCCGGCACACCCCCGCATGGTTAATTTGAGGTAATCTATGTACGTACATATAATCTATCCCGGGGTGGAAAAAATTTGGGAATTAGCGACAATTTTGTAAGGGGGGGGGGTCATGTGTGGAGACGTCTTCTTGGTATTTATAGTTGGAAAAAGAATCTAGTTTTTGAAAAGCGTGGAAAATTTCCGGTCAATTGCTGGAATTTCAGACGATTTGCAGAGGTTTGTTCCCATTAAACTATAATACAAACTCATGGTCATGTTCTGTTTGAAAATGGAAAAAGTTGTCAAAAGCGGATTTGAAATAGCCTTTCGCGGTCACAAATCCGGTTTTTGTTGCACCAATTGATCTTTTTTTCCAACAATTTCATTTTTTTAACCAATTGGGTCTTACACGTCTTTTTTTGTATTTTTTTATCGCTATTAATCAATTTGTAGTTTAGAACGAGAAAGTTGAAAATCCAATTTTGTGCTTCATCTCTTTTCATTTTTGAAAAAAAAATAATGGGAAGGGAGGAGCAAAGAGGGATTCAGGGAATTGAATTTGAAATTGAAAACCAATTTTTCAATGTCCGTTTTTTCCGTTTATAATTGAGTTTTTGTTGGCGTTTTCGCGCTTAGAAGCTTACAAAAGTTTGGGTCTGCTAGACTACAAACTACGCGTTTTTGGGTTTGCTAGCTCTACGAAGTTGGGTCTGCTAAACTACAAACTACAATGTTTGGGTCTGCTAGCTCTGCGCAGCGTCCATTAACGATTTTGAAGTTGGTCTGCTAGGCTACAAACTACAATGTTTGGGTCTGCTAGACTACAAACTACAATCTCTGGGTCTGCTAGCTGGAATTTCATCAGTCTTTGAAATCATTTTTTGCATGTTTCCGCCTCCTCATTTTCCTGAATAATTCAAGAATGCAAATGCAAATGAATCATCCCCGAGACCTCGAGATCTAATGAATAATTCCAATTTCCAAGAATCCCTTCCACCGCCCATTTCCACCACACTTGCTGCTCTCGATTTCCGGCCAACAAAATGAGCATCTTTTTCCTCTTCCAGAAAAGCCGCGCAAATTTGTTTATTTTCTCCTTCTTTTCTGTTTATATTTCACATATTTCACCCCGCCTTCCGTCTCCTAGCCGAACCAAAATGAAAACGGAAATTTGATATTTTTTTCAAAGATCTTCGCTGTTCAACAGCCGAAATATGATTTCTAGTGTCTAAATTGTCTGGCCGAAATTGAGAAAAAATGGCCAAACCGGCTCGAATTGTGATAGAACAGTGTCTGGAATTTTTTGGGTAAGTGAGAGAAAACCATGTTTACACTAGTTTTATTGGACCCCCCTTCTCATTTTTCTTGAAAAAAACACATGAATACAAACATGGGAGCCTTCTGACGCCGTCCCTTTTTCCCATTTCCCCGCTGCTTTTCCAACCCAAATGTTTGTTTTTTGTTTCCAAAAACAACATGCAAAGCTCAGTTTGTTTGATTTTCAGAATGCCATTCGGAAATGACCCGCCGGATTATGTGCATTTGCGGAGCAATGAAAGCCAAATGCAGCTTATTACGATAAGCGAAAACGGAGATGTCCCCACTCCCAGGTAAGCTGCTGGAAATTCAAAAACTTAGATTTTCAGTCGATCTGACTAGAAACCAGAAGATCCGGGTGTAATGGGGAGAATTCGCGAGCGCGGGTCTGCCAGAATACAAACTACAATGTTTGGGTCTGTAGGTCTGCCACACTAGAAATAAAAAAATTTTGGGTTTCCCTTCACATTTGCGAAGTTGGGTCTGCTAGACTACAAACTACACTGATTGGGTCTGCTGGTTTGGGTCTGCTAGGCTACAAACTACACAGTTTGGGTCTGCTAGCTATGCGCAACCTCCCTTCACATTTGCGAAGTTGGGTCTGCTAGACTACAAACTACACTGTTGGGTCTGCTAGTTTGGGTCTGCCAGACTATAAACTACACAGTTTGGGTCTGCGTTCCTAGCATTTCGCACTGCAAACTTTAGTTTTTGTTGGTTTTTTGACGCACCCCACGGGAAACTGTGAATGTGGAGTTCTAACCCGGATTATGTAAAAGAGGCACCGACCGAAAGGAACGGCTTTCGGTCCGAAAATTCGAAACCTCCCCATCGAAACCTCCCGTTTCCCCTTGTCAAAAAGGACAGCAAACCGCCCAAAAACCCCCCGAAAATCTGTGCCGTATTTCCATAAGCGGATCAACTCCACATACATTTTCGACCCCGCTGAGTAGAAAAAGGGTTGAGAAAGAGGACGCATAAAAACAAAAAAAGTTGTTAGTGTGTTTCAGCGGATCACCGTGTTTCAACGCACCGCCTCGTGACGAAGCTCCAGCAGTCATGTTCATGCCGGGAAAGGTGCGTTGCGGTCGCGTCGCGTGTCCTGACAACTCCGAGTTTTTGCAGGGAACATTCCGATGGTTCCGATCGCGAACAACGATGGAGAAGCTGTTGATGCCGATGGTGCTCTTCTTCTTCCTGCTCACAATCGTCCTGCTCTGCGTTATCATCAACACCGACAAGCGGATAGAGGCGATGAAGCACGATCAGCAGACGCAGACTTCTGACGTGATTCCCGAGGATCCGAGACTTCCGCCTTTTGACCTACCAACGACTTCTTCCACGCCACCGCCCCCGACGACGTCCACGAAGCCTCCCGAGAAAGAGCTTGAAGTGTGCTCCACTCCAGGCTGTGTCCGTGCCGCCACCCACTTCCTCAATGCGATGAACACCAGCGTCGACCCGTGCCAGGACTTTTTCGAGTTCGCGTGCGGACTGTGGAACGATCAGCACCCGATTCCCGACGACATGTTCAGCTACGGAACGTTCGCCTACGCTCGCGAGCAAGTCCGTCAGCAATTGCGTGTGCTCCTGGAGCAAGAGCACATCTCCGACTCGCACTCCATCAACATGGCTCGCAGCACGTACCGAAGTTGTATGAACAAGACGCAGCTCGACGAGATGAAGACGGAGCCGCTGTTCGAGACGCTCACCGAGCTCGGCGAATGGCCGCTGCTCGCCGAGCACTGGGACAAGGAGAAGTTCAACTTGACGACTCTTCTGGTGAATTCGCGGCGTGACTACGGTGTCGACGTGTTCTTCCAACTGTACATTTACGCCGACTCGAAGAACACCTCCAGAAACACTCTTTTCGTGAGTTTCGGCTCAATTTCAGCCGGACATCTGAAAATTTCAGATCGATCAGTCGAATTTGGCGCTGGGTAGAGGCACTCGTGACTATTACCTGAATGCCACTCTCTTTTCCAGCCACATGACCGCCTACCGGAAATATTTGCGAAATGTGAGACTCTAGCAGCTATCCATTGAAAACTCTAAAATGCGAATTTCAGATTGCACAGCTCCTGAGAACTGATGGAAATTTGACGAGAAGTGAGAAAGAGATGAATGAGGATATCGAGAAGATTATCGATTTTGAGATTGAGCTCGCAAAGGTTCATTACTGATCTTTTATCTCGAGAACCGGGAGAGCTATCAAAAAGTTGTCAACTGAAAAGTTGTAGAGCACAAAAAGAGCAACAACTTTTTAGTTGACAACTTTTTGATAGCTCTCTTGGTTCTCGAAATAAACTGACAATCTGAAACTCATCATTTCCAGATAATCGTGGCAGAAGACGAGCGTCGAAACAACACCCGTTTGTACAACAAGCGTGACATTCGCGAGCTCTACACTCTTCTCCCGCAAGTCGAATGGGTCACCTACTTCCAGAGCATCGCGCCTTCCGACCTCACCCACCTCTTCCACAACGACACCGAGATCATCATCTGCGAGATCGAGTACCTGCAACAAGTGTCACAACTGATTGCCGGCACTGATGTTGGTCTTCTGACCAATTATGTGCTTTGGAGGGTTGTGCAGTCGAATGTGCGGTATTTGGACGAGCGGTTCGATGATATTAAGCAGGTGAGATTGGACTGCCGTTTATCTCGAGAACCGGATGAGTTATCAAAAAGTTGCCAACTGCAAAGTTGTAGAGCGCAAAATGAGCAACAACTTTGCTGTTGACAACTTTTTGATAGCTCTTTTGGTTCTCGAGTTAGGCGGCCCACATTCTTTATGACCGAAGTATTTCAAATTTGGTTCCATTTTCCAGGACTTCCTCAAAGTGATGACGGGACAGCAGCAGAGTCCGCCGCGTTGGAAGGACTGCGCGCAGGTCCCGTCTACAGTACTCCCGCTGGCTGCTGGCGCGATTTACGTGCAGGCGCACTTCCAAGAGAGCGACAAGGACGAGGCGTTGCGGATGATCGTCCACTTGAGGGACTCGTTCGCCAATCTGGTCACCCAAAACGATTGGATGGACCAGGAGACGAAGGCGGTGGCGATCGAGAAGGCGAACTCGATGATCAACAACATTGGCTATCCGGACGTCACCAACGATCTGCATCAGCTCGACAAACAGTATGAGGGGGTGAGGCGTTGCGGTTGCGTCGCGGTTGGTGGAATATCGCGCTTGTTTTTCAGCTGGACATCCAGGAGACTGACACCTACTACTATACGATGAAGAAGAGTGTGGTGTGGATGCAGAATCGCGAGTTTCAGAAGTTGACGAAGCCGTTCGACAAACACGAATTCGACATCTCCCCCGCTGTCGTCAACGCCTTCTATTCGCCGGAGAAAAACGCTATAAGTGAGTAGCTCGGTGAAAATCTGAAAATCCCACTGAACGCCTTCTGTTTCAGCGTTCCCAGCCGGTATTCTGCAGCCGCCGTTCTTTTCGGGCACATTCCCGAAAGCCGTCAACTACGGAGCAATCGGAGCGGTGATCGGACACGAAATCACGCATGGATTTGATGATCAGGGATCGCAGTACGATAAGGACGGCAATTTGCACAATTGGTGGAGTGACAGCTCGCTGAATGCGTTCGACACGCGAAGAAGGTGTATTGTGGATCAGTATGGGAATTATACTGTGCCGAAGACCACTTTCAGAGTGAGTTGGGTGCTGCTGGGCTACAAACTACAAACTGTTGGGTCTGCGCGAGTGGGTGGGCTCTGCTGGGTTGGGTCTGCTAGGCTACAAACTACTCAGTTTGGGCCTGATAGGCTGTAACCTCGGGGCCACAAACTATAAAAAATGGGTCTGCAAAGTCTGCAAGGTTGGGTCTGCCAGGCTACAAACTACACCACTTCGCGCTGACGGGCCTGCGCGAGTGGGTGGGCTCTGCTGGGTTGGGTCTGCTAGGCTACAAACTACATTACTTGGGTCTGCACCACTGGGTCTGCCATACTACAAACTACAATTTTTGCGTCTGCGCTAATCGGCTCGTTTTTTCAGGTAAACGGCAAGCTCACCCAAGGCGAAAATATCGCCGACAACGGCGGAGTGAAAGAAGCGTTCCAAGCGTACCAAAAGTACATCAAAGAGAACGGCGAGGAGCCGAGACTGCCCGGATTGCAGCAGTACACCAATGAGCAGATCTTCTTTGTCAGCTACGCTCATGTGAGTCTTAATTCACAAACAAAGCCAATTAACAATATTCAGTTCTGGTGCGGCAAAAAGAAGGAAGCGGCGGCGATGCAACAAGTGCTCACCGACGAGCACTCTCCGGAGGTGTTCCGCGTCATCGGCGTCCTTTCGAACATGCAGGCGTTCGCCGACGTCTACAACTGTCCCCGCAACTCTCCCGTCAATCCGGACCATAAGTGCATCGTTTGGTAACTTGGTAGTTGGCTGAAAATCGCTGAAACCCCCCTTACTCCTTCTTCTTCTTTTCTTGAGCTTCATTACGGGTGCTTCCCGTGAAACCTGAAACAAGACACAAAAAACCGCCCCGATTTTGTACATACAAACATATTTTGTTCACACTTTTCCTGTCCTTTATCGTATCCTATCTGTCACACTTCCCAGTTTCCTTTTCTGTAATTCTGTCCATTCACCATTCGATAAGTTCATTATGATAATTAAGAAATTACAATTATAAATATGCATATTTTTTAGCTTTTATAGTCAGTTTTCTCAGAAGTTTTAATCTTCAAAAAAATATATCTGGAAGTCAAAAGAAAGAAAGCTTACTGGGCGAGTGGGTCTGCTAGACTACAAACTACATTCCGTTGGGTCCGCGGAGGGTCTGAGGACGCTGCTAGGTTGGGTCTGTTAGACTACAAACTACACCCTTTGGGTCTGCTAGACTATAAACTACACTTGTTGGGTCTGCCAAGAAGGAACAAAAATATCAACATTTTTAACCAATTTCTATATTTTATTCTGAAATTCGAGCAAAAAAATTAGAAAAATGTGCACTTCTTCTCGGGATTCATCGGCGATCCGACAGGACAATTGAACGCCTTCGCGAACGCCGCCACATTCGCAAACGCTCCATTGACCCGAAACCGGTTCGTCGGATGCGTCAGTATCTTGTCTTTCCCGTAGCTCCGGTGCTCGCGCGGAGCACAAAAGTCCTAGAATATTGTACAGCTCTTCTTGGGGCTCGGTTTTTTGATGGATTCATTGTTACCAGAGCTCCAATTCGAAAGAAGAGCTTCTGAATGCTGTAGTTTCCGAATCCAGTCAGAGTTGGCTCATTTGACATGTCGATCTTCTGAAACGCCTTCCACACCGCCTCATTTCCAAGTCCGTCGGCGACGAGCTCGCTGACCACACGTGAGCCATTGAGCTGAAAATGAGCATGAAACAGTTTCAGCTCTAGGAGCTCACTTTGTGACCGTAGTCCGAGTCGTCAAACTCGTCAAACTGTTTCACGAGGCATCGGACTCTTTTTTCGTAGGTTTTCAAATCCGATGGAGTCCACATCGACGACTCCACATATCGGCCGTTCTGATCGAAAAACACGCCGAGCGTGTCGAACGCGTGACCGATTTCGTGAGCCAGCACTTTTCCGACACCCGCCATATTCACGTATCGCGGCAGGCTCGAGTCGAAGAACGGATCGTCGAGGAACGGCGCCATAATGTCTGAAAATCGCATTCAGAAGTTTGATACTGTACATTTTGGGTAAAACCACCACCTATCGAGTTTTTCGCCGTGAAATAGAAGGCGTTCGTTTTGAAAAGGGACAACGTCGGATTGAGTGTCGAGGCGGAGAGGATGTAGTCCATTAGTTGCTCCATTCGGAAGCGGTTCACTTTGCAGAAAATCGTGTAGAAGGAGTCAGATGGCGTCAGGGAGAGCTGTTGGAAAAGAGAAGAATGCAATTGCTTCGGTGGGTAAGGTGGGTCTGCTAGACTACAAACTACAATTTGACGCTGTTTCATTTGTGGAAATGGGTCTGCTAAACTACAAACTACAAGATTTGACGCAATTTCGCCTGTGGAAATGGGTCTGCTAAACTACAAACTACAAGATTTTTCGCTGTTTCTCAGGCGGGAATGGGTCTGCTAGACTACAACCTACAAAGTTTGGCGCTGCTCGCTAGGGTTTTCTCCCCGAAATCTCACCGTCTCAAACATCCTATCCAGTGCGCCTTTCTGCTCGTAATCCTCCGAATAACCGACCATCCTCCGCAACGCCTTCACCTTTGTCACCAGGTTCGCCTTCGTCGAATCATTGAGCCACGTGGCATTGTCGATCATCTCCACATACGACGACCGCATCTCATCGATCATCTCAGACGCGATCTTCAGATTCTCCTTCTTGAAATAGTTGCGGACGAAGATGCGGAGGGTGGCTCGCGGAAGGGTGTTCGCCAGGAACTATAATTTCAGAGAGAATAAAAAAAGAAGTAAGAATCGGTTCAAACTTCAATGCACGGCTGATTCTCAGTTTCTTTCTCGTGCATAATGAAGAATTCCATGGAGTGCAAAATGAACTTGAATATCAAAAAGTTGGCCAACATTCGCGGTTCCGTCTTCCGAATGATCGCGTCGAGCTGAAATTGAGCGCAAACAGATTTTCAGCTGATTTCAGCATCTGAAACTCACACTACTCTCCGCACCGACCAAAAAATCAATATCGGCGGCGACGGCAGTCTCCCGCAATGCCGTCCAATTGCCCTTGGTCGCATGCGGCATATTCCGCAGTATGCGCTCAAAATCGATATTCGGATTAGCCGCCTGCAGTTCGGAAAACGGTCTCGTCTCGAAACTGCGTATTCGGAACGTTTGGAACTTCTCCTTGAGCACCATAAACTCCTCCAAATCGCTCAACACCGCGTTCACCGTGTAGTTTGTGTCGTTCGCGTCAAGAATCGCCTTCACTGCCGCGAGAAGCGCCGTCACATCGTTCTCGCGACTCAGGACACGGGTGCCGGGCTGAACAATCAAGTGCTTTTTGGATTCGTTGACCGGCGCCTCGAACGCATTCACTGAGAAGAGGCCAAAGTCGAGGACGTGCAATTGTGACATGTTGGAGAGCATATCTGTGGGTAAGAAGAATTTCGATATGTAGTTTGTAGCTTAGCAGACCCAACTTCTATATGTAGTTTGTAGCCTAGCAGACCCAACTTCTGTAGTTTGTAGCCTAGCAGACCCAACTTCTATAGTTTGTAGCCTAGCAGACCCAACTTTGCAGACCTAGCAGTCTCGAGTTTTATAGTTCGTAGCCTAGCAGACCCAATTTCTATAGTTTGTAGCTTAGCAGACTCAAATTCTGTAGTTTGTCGCCTAGCAGACCCAACTTCGCAGACCCAGCAGTCTCGACTTTTATAGTTTGTAGCCTAGCAGACCTAACTTCTATAGTTTGTAGCCTGGCAGACCCATTAGTACCGTTCAAATTGAAATCCTCCTCCTTCCAGCTCTTATCCGCCGTCGGCCATTTTCCGATTTTCCCCACATCCGCGATTAGACTTCGTAGAAAATCTTTTACAAAAGCTTTTCCATTCTGAATACCAACTCTCGATTTAGATTTTCAGCCAAATTTCAAGTTCGCCATACCGTGGGATCCATCAATTCGATGCACTTATTGTACATCCGCACCACCGCGTTTTCCGATCGAGACGTCGAGTTTTTGCGACTTTTCGCGAAATCTCAACATTTCAAAGGTTTTGATCTACCTCTCGTGAGGTTACTGTACCCGAGATCAGTCTCTTTATAATCAGATCCTTCTCGGCGACCCGGGTCCCCTCCGCCAGTGAGTGCTGATTGTACTTTCCGCACGAGTGCTGGTAGAAATCCACGCATGGATCGATTTCCTCGTCATGCCAAGTTTGCTGCAAAGTATGTAAAAGTAGGTCAAAACTCAATGTTTGACCTACCAGTTGATGTGCAACAGTGGCGCAAACCGGCGATTCGCAAAGATTACGGGCTTTCGGACACGGGTTCCCGGTGAGTTGGCTCGAAACATTTTCAGACCCCGACGGTTTCTGGAAGATCCACAGACCCGAGACGATCAGAAGAGCAAGCGCGAGCAGGACGGAAATCGGAATGAACGGATTGGAGCATATCGATTTTTTGGGCGGGCGCTCGTTTTCCTCGTGGTTCTCCGTGTCACTGTCGTCGACCAAAAGTTGCGAATTTTCGGAATCCCGACTACTTCAATTAATTTTTGTCAGTTTCAGCCAATTTCAGCCGCCAATTTTTGATCTACCTCATGATAACTATGACCTGTAGGTAGGGGCGGAGAGGAAAAAATGACGAGAATGACGAGAATCACAATCAGTTTATTTTAAAAAAACGAAAAAAATTTAGGCCACGAGAAAAATTTTTTTTTCCGAATTTCAAACTTTTTACGTGACGTTTTTAAGGTGATTGGAACGTGCTAGAAACCGTAATCTCGCTGGCTTTTTGTCAAAAATTGCCTTTTCCTTGAGAGATCAAAAATCGAAGAGCGATGGATTCAAGGTAGTTTCAGAGCGATTTTCAGCCCGAAAGATCGCGGAATTTCAGAGAAAACCGTCTTGATATTCCACGTCATTTGATCTCGGAAAAAGCGTCGCGCACGTCTCCAGAATTCCAGCCGAGACCCGAGAAGACGTCGTCGGCGCTGAAGACGGTTGTCTGTACCGTTCTGTTCGTCGCGATCCTCATTTGGGGTCTCAAATATTTGTCGGAACTCGAAAACGAGTTGAAAAACCCGAACGTCGTCATTTCCACGAAACCCCCTGTGGATGGGTTCCCTCCAACGCATGTCGCTGATGAGGACCGCAGGAAGACGTGCACGACGCGTGGATGTCGGTATCTTGTGGAGAATCTGAAGACGTGGATCGACTGGAAGACGTCGCCGTGTGACAACTTCTATGTGCACGCCTGTGGCGGCTACAATCCGGAGACGTACGAGGCGGAACGAGAGGCGATGGATTTCGAGGCGGAGGCGGAGAAGGCGATGAAATCGGTGGAAGGTACGGGATGCGCGCGGATTTATTACCGGCCGCCGCGCCAACGTCACTCGTCGCCTCATTGGCTCAGTGGCAGAGCGTCTGTCTAGTAAACAGAAGGTCGCTGGTTCGATTCCAGCATGAGGCACCGATCTTTTTTGCCGTTTTTCTCACCCGTTCCACTTGCAGACTGGCTTCAAAAGCCCACCTCAACACCGCTCTCGCCGTCCGAGAAGGTGTTCCGAACGATGTACGAGAAGTGCGCGGCGCGAGGCGACGCCGACTTCGAGCAACTCTACGAAGACGTCCGATACCTGTTGCGATGGCCGTTCGATCCGGAAGATCCGGACGCAAAAGAGGAGAAAGAGGGCATACTCGAGTACGATCTGTATCGTGTCAACGATATTCTGACGAAAATTCTGCGATTGCACGTCAACTCGCTGCAACTTTTTCACATCGAAGGCGAGCGCAAAGAGCTGCGAATCACGCCGACACTGTGTGGAAACGGGACGGAGCAAATCGATTTCGGGCTTGTCAAACCGTATTTGGAGCGAATTGCGGAGAAAATTCCGTCTGGAAGAGGTCAGACGCTGATGACGTCGGGCTATCAGTTGGCCAAATATATCGATGAGACGACGTGTTCCGAGGTTTCTCTGAAAAACAAAAAGGACGGACAAGTGGTAGTCGGAAGATTTTCCAGTTTCAGAACAAGAAGCATCGGAAAGAGGGCGCCGCGTACGGCGAATATCTGAAGTTTGACAACTACAAGGGCATCGATTTCGAGAAGATTCTACGCGCGATGTGGGGCTTCAACCAGAAGGGACTTCTCGCCAAAATTCTCCAGAAGACGGTGTTCGAGGACTACGAACAGTTCACCGATCCCGAGGTTTGTAGTTTGTAGTCTTAGCAGACCCACACACCCACAAGCGCGCACGAAAGCAGACCCAAATGGTGTAGTTCGTAGCCTTAGCAGACCCAAATCGTGTAGTTTGTAGTCTCGTGGTGTCTGTTTTTCAGTCGGAGCTCAACACGGTGCTCCAAGAACACGGCAACGCTGTGGCCAACTGGCTCGTCATCAAATACATCGAGTCGTTCGCGAGACGAGAGGCGACGTTGAAAGAGCTCGGATGCCCAGCGGCAGTGACACGGATGCTCCCGCGAACCGCTCTTCAGATCCACGTCAATCATATCGCTCGACCCGCCAACCATCAGATGGTCTCCAGAGTGCTGAAATCGCTGAAAGTCGAGTTTCAGCCGAACGTGGCGAAAATTGGGCCGGGAAAAGAGAAAGAGCATGCCCTTCTCGACAAAATCGCCAATTTCGAGACAGAGCTCGGTGGTCTCGGCACTGGGAAAGATGTGTTTTTGGCACAGGTGAGGCCCCACACCATTGTTTGAGGTGTAACGTAACGCGTCACGTGACCAAAACCATGACTTGTTACTTTGGCAAGATACCTCGAGTCATTGGTCACGTGACGCGTTACACAATCATACAAGGCGTGACCCATAGTTTTCTTTCCAAATTGACAGCTTCCCTTCAATGCCACCGGCGACTCGTTCTACCGATTGTCGACCCGTCTGAATCGGTTCGCCGCCAAAAACGCGATCGACTATGCGATTTGGGACGGCGAGATGTGTATGGAGGACGAGCGTACTGCGGCAAGAGCCAACTTCAATCGATGGGTTCCGTGGAAGAGTGAGTTCTCGGCCAATCCGGGGGATTGCGATCTTATCGCACTAATTGTGCAACATACGGGGCCAAATAGGATTACGAATGAACTGTAATTAGATGACCAGTTTGACGATTAGACTGTAGAAACTGTGCGTGGTCTAATAAGATGTTATCTTGATCTAATCTACAGTGCCATCTGCACTAGAGCGGCATCTTTCACTGAACGACCCCTTGTAATATAACGGAATCGTGAGGTATGAAGGGTGGAAGAATAGACCGGCATGTCGTACCAGCAAAACAATCTTTGGGTCTGCTAGACTACAAAGTACGCGTTTTTGGGTCTTCTTGCTTTGCGAAGTTGGGTCTGCTAGACTACAAACTACAATCTTTGGGTCTGCTAGACTACAAACTACGCGTTTTTGGGTCTGCTAGACTACAAACTACATATTTTGAATCTGTCAGATAGACTTTCCCATGCACTTTCAGACGGGAAAATTGACTGTTTCCGTTCATTTTCAAACGAAAACACGATCGAAATGCAAAAATTACCGGATTACCGAACCATTTGGCACTGAAAACGGCCCATTATAGTCTTCGGAACACGCGACGCGACCGCAACGCACCCATCCCAACCGCTATCTGTTTTCAGAACTGCTCGCTCCGATGCTTCTCGATCCGCTGCTCGACTCGGACTTTCCGGCGGCCGTCAATTTTGGCCGTGCGGGAAGTGTGATCGGACGTGAGATGGGCGACTTTTTGAATCCGAGAAACGCGAAAAGAGTGAAAGATCATTATTGGGATGGTCGCGCGATCGCCAAGTTCGACCGTAACGCGAAATGTTTCCTGAAGGCGTCGTTGGACGGTTCGGAAGAGGTGAACGACTTCTGAAAACCTAAAGTAACCTAACCTGGCACGCTTCTTCCAGAAGCCCGATTATCCGATTCAACGTCAAATCTACGCCGACCACTTTGGTGTGACGGCCGCGTGGCACGCCTACAAGAATTCCGACGGCGGTCTCACCGAATTCAGACTTCCCGAAGGCCAGAACAACATCAGCGACGATCAGCTCTTCTTCTACTCGATGATTCAGGTATTCTGAATGGGGCGGGGCGACGTCATCAGGTTTTATTTCTTCAGATGAGGTGCAACAAGAAACACCGCTACTTGTATCGTGATCACGCCCGCATGAACGGTATTCTGGCGCAGGCGGACGGATTCGCCGACGCCTTCCGGTGTCCCGTTGGCACAAAAATGAATCCGGAAGCAAAGTGCTCGTTCGAGCAAGACTACAATTGGAGTTGATCTGGTTTTTTCAAAAAAATAAATTTATTAAAATCAAAGTTCTAGAAAGATTTGTTGAGAATGACTGGAGAATGGAAAAGATATGACACACTTAAAAAATGACACAAAATATGGGGGAAAAATATAATTACTAACACTAAATAAATAAATAAATAATCAAGCATGAAAGGAGAAACTGTGACAAGGCTAGAAGTCCACCAACCCTACTGTTACAGTGATAGTACAAGAAAACTAAACGTAACCATTCTTAAAGTTATGTACACGAGCCAGGTGCTCGGCGATTTTGTCAAAAGACCTGTACGGCATACCGTGAATTCGTCGGAATTTGGGACTCAGAATCGGATCGAGGAATGCTTTGTAGAGATCATTGCCTTGCATCTCGAATTTGGCGAGGATGTCGGACGTCCGCTCGCAATGAAGAAAGAGTTCCGTCCATTCGAGGATCTGGTCGTGCTGAAAATATTCGGGGGTTACTGTGGATTTGATAGATACCGTACTTTCTGTACGGTTGTTGTGTGTCTTGGTCTTGGCCCTGGTCCTGGTCCTGGTCCTGGCGCCCTGGCCCTGGCCCTGGCCCTGGCCCTGGCCCTGGCCCTGGCCCTGGCCCTGGCCCTGGCCCTGGCCCTGGCCCTGGCCCTGGCCCTGGCCCTGGCCCTGGCCCTGGTCCTGGCGCCCTGGTCCTGGCGCCCTGGCCCTGGCCCTGGCCCTGGCCCTGGCCCTGGCCCTGGCCCTGGCCCTGGCCCTGGCCCTGGCCCTGGCCCTGGCCCTGGCCCTGGCCCTGGCCCTGGCCCTGGCCCTGGCCCTGGCCCTGGCCCTGGCCCTGGCCCTGGCCCTGGCCCTGGCCCTGGCCCTGGCCCTGGCCCTGGCCCTGGCCCTGGCCCTGGCCCTGGCCCTGGCCCTGGCCCTGGTCCTGGCGCCCTGGTCCTGGCGCCCTGGCCCTGGCCCTGGCCCTGGCCCTGGCCCTGGCCCTGGCCCTGGCCCTGGCCCTGGCCCTGGCCCTGGCGCCCTGGTCCTTGCGCCCTGGCCCTGGCCCTGGCCCTGGCCCTGGCCCTGGCCCTGGCCCTGGCCCTGGCCCTGGCCCTGGCCCTGGCCCTGGCCCTGGCCCTGGCCCTGGCCCTGGCCCTGGTCCTGGCGCGTTGGTCCTGGCGCCCTGGCCCTGGCCCTGGCCCTGGCCCTGGCCCTGGCCCTGGTCCTGGCGCGTTGGTCCTGGCGCCCTGGCCCTGGCCCTGGCCCTGGCCCTGGCCCTGGCCCTGGCCCTGGCCCTGGCCCTGGCCCTGGCCCTGGCCCTGGCCCTGGCCCTGGCCCTGGCCCTGGCCCTGGCCCTGGTCCTGGCCCTGGCCCTGGCCCTGGCCCTGGCCCTGGCCCTGGCCCTGGCCCTGGCCCTGGCCCTGGCCCTGGCCCTGGCCCTGGCCCTGGCCCTGGCCCTGGCCCTGGCCCTGGCCCTGGCCCTGGCCCTGGCCCTGGCCCTGGCCCTGGCCCTGGCCCTGGCCCTGGCCCTGGCCCTGGCCCTGGCCCTGGCCCTGGCCCTGGCCCTGGCCCTGGCCCTGGCCAGGGGCGCCCTGGCCCTGGCTTTCTTCCCCCGCGATGCGGTCGCGTGCGCGGTTCCAAAAATCCAACAAAGAAAACACTTGCCTTCCACGTTCGATAATCCTCCGACGCGCCGGCTGGAAGGAACAACTTCTTGCTCTGAGGCTGAAATTACACATCATCAAGTTTTTCAAAAGGTTTTTGCGTTTCGAAAAACTCACCATCATCTTGGGCTCCGTCGGGCGCGGTTTGGAGTCGTCGGACTTGACCGGCACGGGCGGTGTCGGGAAGCTCGACGTGTTCTTGGGGGCTCTTGCGAGTTGGGACCTCGTCTCTGGTTGAGCTGGAGCTTGCTCGGAGACTTGAGCTGGAACTGGCTCCAAAGCTGGAACTGGAACTGGCTCGGGAACTGGCTCCTGAGCCACGAGTCCGTTCTCAACTGGAATCGGAACGGGAAGGGGTACCGTTGCTTGCGCCGGCGTCTCCTCGCGAACCGAACCGCGCGCCGATTCTCGCGAAGTGCTCGTCTCCGTCTCGGCGGCCAGCTCATCCACATCATTATCCTCGATGTCCGGATCGTTGCCCTTGTCCTCATCCGACTCGGTCTCGCTCTCCTCCGACTCCGACTCGTCCGAGTGTCCCGACTGATCCGAGTCGGGCGGGAACCGTACACCGCCCATATCGTCGATCGGCACCTGCACCACTCGACGGACTCCGCCGAGCAGCGCGAATCGTCGGCTCGACGAGGAGGAGGAGGAGGAGGAGGATGAGGACGATCTCAACTCCCGTTCGGAGTCACTCGAGTCGTCGGCAAAGTAGAGGCGTGGTGGCGGGTCGTTTAAGATGAATCCCAACGGCTCCACCGTGTTGTTCACCATCGGTGTGTGATTAATCGTCGGCAGATTGTAAACCCGACGACGTTTCGGCACCGTCGGATCCAAGTCCCTCTTCCTGGTAAACCAGTTTTTGACCTGAAACAAGCCAGAACTGTACTCCTTGGCGCCTCTCGGTGACAAAAAAGAGCTCACCCTCGTCGGATGGACGCCAGTGTCCATGCCCAGCTCCTCGCACTCCTTCCAACTCGGGCTCTTCTTGATCTCTTGATAGTAGTGCTCCAGAACTCTCTGCTGTTCGGGCTTCAACTGCGACTTGTGCTCTCGTCGCTCGGCGCTCACCATTTGGCCGTCCTGGAAGTGAAATCGACCATATCACGCAAACTAGAAGAGCTCGGAAAAAAGTGTCAACTATCGAAATGTCCCTTGGTTTGTCGGCTACATGGCCCCGGTTGACAAATTCCCCCTACCTCCCCCAGTTTCCAAGATATAGGGGGCCAAAAGACCAGCACTCACCCTCGTCGCCTTCCGTCGCCGTCCAGGCCGTCGTCGAGCCGCTTCCATCTCCATATCCAACGAAAAAAGGGGAAATTGATTGAGAATGGGAGAATGTGATAAAAAGCGATAGAAGCGGTGTGCCCGGAGAAAAAGAGGAGAAAGAGATAGAAAGAAAGAAAGTCGAGTTGGCAGCGAGAGCGAGACGACGAGAGAGAGAGAGAAATAGAGGGCCGTTTCTCTGCGTCTCTCGCTCTCCAACACACCAACACACTGTCTCTCGCCCCTCCAAACACGCCCGTCGCTTCGCGTGCCCCCCCCCCCCCCCTTTCCTCTTCCAATCGATCGCTTCCCGCCTGCTGCCTTACCCCCCCCCCCCCTTGTTACCTACGACAGTGTCTGCGTCTCCACTGGCAATAAAATATCCATCTCTTTATTTCTTCTCTCCCCGTTTCTCTTTCCTCCGCCAGAATTGTAAAACAGATGAGGTCGGATAAGCAGAATAGAATTGCACTGTTTTGAGCCAATGGATTTGACGGTGAAAATACTATTTTTCGCGCGTTTTCCTCGTTTTTTGGGAACCGCCAATATGAAAATCCCAGGGAATGTTGCAAGCGCGCTCTACCGAAACAATTAAAGGGGGTCCTTTTCACATTTTTCGAGGTTTTCACGTCAGCGCTTTATCAAACAAGACGTAATGCCACTTCATACCACTGCAATAATATGATAACAATGCCCAAAACTGCTGAAAAACCATAAAAATAAAGTATTGAGAAAGTTTCCAAAAAAAAAAACTAATTCATGTAGAAACATGTAAATTGTCAGAACAATATAAAAAAAATAATGCAATCCTTCTGAAACTAATGCAAACCCCAAACCCAGAGACAGACAAAATGATGAAAAATACCCGTAATTCAATGTAAAATGATACAATTGAAGTTACCGAGGCAAATATCACATAAAAATGACTGTGTTGGGGGTGAGTCTCAGAATTGAAAAATACATTTTTGGAGAAAAAAAGAAAGAAGACAGCTGGGTCGGGAAAGTGGAAATTGAAAAGCATGAACTTGAGGAGGGGAGTAAGAAGATCAATAAAAACGGGACAAGAAGGGAGGAGGGAGGAAATTTGAAGACAATTGAGCATGACGATCGAAAATAAAACATGTTGCTAGATATTGAGGTTTGAAATTGAGGCTAAGACTATCGCAGAAGAAAAAGTTGCAAATGAAGAGAGAGAGGAAGTTTGGCCTCGTAACAGTCCGGAAGAGGCAGGGAGGCCAAGAAGAAGAGGAGGAAGTGGTGACGAAAATGGTGGGGAGAGAGAGAGAGAGAGGGAGGAAGAAGAGGTGGGGCGGCAAGAATTCGAATTCACTGCCCACTGCGGAGCTCTCGACTTACAATTGCAAGCGGATGTCTTGACTTGAAAAATGACTAAGACTATCGACGAAGAAAAAAGGTGCTACTGAAGAGGGGAGGAGAAGGGAAGACGGGACCTTGTTACAGTCCGCCACCGGGTGAAGCCCATCGGAATGGGTTGGAAGAGGCAGGAGAGGGCCGATAAGAAGAGGAAGAATTGGTGACGACATTGACGGGGAGAGAGAGAAGGATGAAAAAGAGGTCGGGGGCAAGAAGAGATGGTGAAGCCGGTCGGAACGGACTGGAAGAGCTGTCCTGGAGATCTTTGAGTTCCATTGCTCACTGCTCAATTCGAGTTCACTGCTCACTGCGGAACGCATCTTCTGAAACAATCAAAACATTGTTCAGTAAAGTCCGGCTGAACCAGAAAGTTAGGTTCGTGTCTCAAGCGTTTATGCTCAAATGTGTTCGAAATAAAACCTCAAGAGCCTCTTCTTTCAAAATTGCCAAAAAACCGTCAATTCTCTATTTTTACTCCAAAAATTAGAAAATTCGCTATGGACTATCAATTTCTAAACTGTTTTCTCCCATCAAAATAGCGATTTGGCAGCTCTTGGGTATTCCATTTCAAAAATTTTTTCAACAACAAAGCAAAAAAAAAAAAAAACTTTAAACTTACTTCTTGGCCGGCGGTGGCGTCGGAGTTGATCCGACAGAAGGGAGGGAGGAGTTGACTGTCGAAGTGCTGCTGAAAACACACGATTAGTATTGGGGATGGTGAAACAACAAAGGAAAGCTTACCTTCCGTCGGAGTGCTCCACCTTGACGGTCCGCTTCCCTCTCGGCTCCTCGGTTTCGATGAGCCCTTGAATTCTCATCAGATTCCTGATTTGAGCCTTAAGGCTCGGCTCGTCGACCGCCTCCTCCTGGTCCACCTTCTTCTTCATGTCGACCACCATCTTCTTCAGCGCCACCTTCATCATCGCCTTCAGTTTGCCGTCCTCCTTGACAAACGCGATAACAATCTCTTCGAAACACACCGCAAGCTCTGTGTTCTCCTTCATTGTCTCCTCCATCTTCTCCTTCATCTCCTTCGCCTCGGCCTCCATCTGCTCCACCTTCTTCTTGATCGCGTCCATTTCTTGCTTTATTTCATCCTGGTTCAGCTTCAATTCGGTCTCATTCCTCTCGGCCGCCACTTCCTTTTCCTTGTTTTTCATCGCCTCTTCCACCTTCTCCTTCATCTCCTTCCTCTCGGGCGCCATCTGCTTCTTCCGCTCTTTCGCCATGTCCTCCAGTTCGAAATAAAACCTCAAGAGCCCCTTCTTTCAAAATTGTCAAAAAGCCGTCAATTCTCTATTTTTACTCCAAAAATTAGAAAATTCGCTATGGACTATCAATTTCTAAACTGTTTTCTCCCATCAAAATAGCAATTTGGCAGCTCTTGGGTATTCCATTTCCAAAAAATTTTCAACAACAAAGCAAAAAAAAACTTCAAACTAACTTCTTGGCCGGCGGTGGCGTTGGAGTCGATCCGACAGAAGAGAGGGAGGAGTTGGCTGTCGAGGTGCTGCTGAAAACACACGATTAGTATTGGGGATGGTGAAACAACAAAGGAAAGCTTACCTTCCGTCGGAGTGCTCCACCTTGACGGTCTTCTTCCCTTTCGGCTCCTCGGTTTCGATGAGCCCTTGAATTCTCATCAGATTTCTGATTTGAGCCTGAAGGCTCGGCTCGTCGACCGCCTCCTCCTGGTCCACCTTCTTCTTCATATCGACCACCATCTTCTTCAGCGCCACCTTCATCATCGCCTTCAGTTTGCCGTCCTCCTTGACAAACGCGATGACCATCTCTTCGAAACACACCGCAAGCTCTGTGTTCTCCTTCATTGTCTCCTCCATCTTCTCCTTCATCTCCTTCGCCTCGGCCTTCATCTGCGTCAGCTTTTCCTTCATCGCTTCAATTTCTTTCTTCATTTCATCCTGGTTCAGCTTCAATTCGGTCTCATTCCTCTCGGCCGCCACTTCCTTTTCCTTGTTCTTCATCGCCTCTTCCACCTTCTCCTTCATCTCCTTCATCTCGGGCGCCATCTGCTTCTTCCACTCTTTCGCCATGTCCTCCATTTGTTCTGCGACCTTTTTTACCTTCTGATTCATCTCGTCCTCCGTTGCCTTCCACGTCTTCATTCCTTCTTCCACTGCCGCCATCATTTCCTTCATCTCGGCCTCCTGTTTCTCCGACGCCTTCTTTCCTTCTTCCACCGCCGCCATCATTTCCATCATCTTGGCCTTCCACGTCGTCACTCCTTCTTCAGCCACCGTCATAATTGCCTTCATCTCGTCCTCCTTTGCCTTGAACGTCTTCTTCGCCTCTTCTTCAACCGCTGCAATCCTTTCCTTCATCTCGGCCTCATGCTTCTTCGACTCCTTCATTCCTTCTTCCAGTGCCGCCATCCTTTCCTCCATTTCAGTCTCCTTCTTCTCCAGGGCCGCCTTCAAAGCCTTCTTCTCCTCTTTCGTTTTCTTCGCTCGCTCCTCCAGTTTCGCTGTCCTCTTCTTCACCTCCGCCTCCACCTTCTTCTCGAACATCACACAACTTGGGAATATCTTGGCTTGCTCCGACGTCAACATGATTATTGTTTTCTGAAAAAAAACGAATCAGTGAGATTTGATGAAAGGAAAAAGAGAAACGGAAAAGAGAAGAAGAACATTGAGACGGAAAGAGCAAAACGGAGAATGTTTCATGCCCATATCCACCTGCCTTTCCCATTAATCCGCTTTCTCCTGACCAGTATATGTATAATACACTCGTATTAGTGCCCGAGTGCGAGCACACGAGCGCTCCCAAGCACCCCTCCATTAGCGGAAATTCGAAAAGCCGCACGGATATACGGAAATCCTGGCCTTGGACCTGTCCCTGGCCCTGGTCCTGGCCCTGGCCCTGGCCCTGGCCCTGGCCCTGGCCTTGGCCCTGGCCTTGGCCCTGGCCCTGGCCCTGGTCCTGGCACTGGTCCTGGCCCTGGTCCTGGCCCTGGTCCTGGCACTGGCACTGGCACTGGCACTGGCACTGGCACTGGCACTGGCACTGGCCCTGGCCCTGGCCCTGGCCCTGGCCCTGGCCCTGGCCCTGGCCCTGGCCCTGGCCCTGGCCCTGGCCCTGGCCCTGGCCCTGGCCCTGGCCCTGGCCCTGGCCCTGGCCCTGGCCCTGGCCCTGGCCCTGGCCCTGGCCCTGGCCCTGGCCCTGGCCCTGGCCCTGGCCCTGGCCCTGGCCCTGGCCCTGGCCCTGGCCCTGGCCCTGGCCCTGGCCCTGGCCCTGGCCCTGGCCCTGGCCCTGGCCCTGGCCCTGGCCCTGGCCCTGGCCCTGGCCCTGGCCCTGGCCCTGGCCCTGGCCCTGGCCCTGGCCCTGGCCCTGGCCCTGGCCCTGGCCCTGGCCCTGGCCCTGGCCCTGGCCCTGGCCCTGGCCCTGGCCCTGGCCCTGGCCCTGGCCCTGGCCCTGGCCCTGGCCCTGGCCCTGGCCCTGGCCCTGGCCCTGGCCCTGGCCCTGGCCCTGGCCCTGGCCCTGGCCCTGGCCCTGGCCCTGGCCCTGGCCCTGGCCCTGGCCCTGGCCCTGGCCCTGGCCCTGGCACTGGTCCTGGCACTGGTCCTGGCACTGGTCCTGGCACTGGTCCTGGCACTGGTCCTGGCCCTGTGAAACCAAAGGGGGCGTGGCTTAATTAGATAATTGCGTGATCAAGATAGATTTCAGACAAAGGGAGGAGGTGCGAACCAAAGGGGGCGTGGCTTAATTAGATAATTGCGTGATCAAGATAGATGTCTGACAAAGGGAGGAGGTGCGAACCAAAGGGGGCGTGGCTTAATTAGATAATTGCGTGATCAAGATAGATTTCAGACAAAGGGAGGAGGTTTGAGTCAAAGGGGGCGTGGCTTAATTAGATAATTGCGTGATCAAGATAATCAAGATAATTCCTGCAAAACCGGTTTTTCTTTCGCTCAGGCCAAGAAATTCGGGAAATGTTGATTTGGTCTAAAAATATGTTTTGGTTTAAGTTATGGCGATTCAGAAAGTTTTGAAAAACGTTATTATCGGATTTTTTTGAATGCAATACGCAGACAAAATTTGTTTCCAAACAGTTTTACTTCCCGCTGTTGGTCTCGCCACGAAGGAAGCGAGAGAGTGAGAGACGACAGACGACGAGACAAAAATGTTTTTTCGCGCGTTTTTTGTTAATTTTCGAAAAAACGACCCGTTTTCAGAATAAAAATTGAAGAAATATCAATTGCAATTCACACTTTATCGAAAAAGTACTGAAACGGGTAGTTTTTTCGAAAATTTACAAAAAACGCGCGAAAAAATGTATTTGTCTTGTCGTCTGTCGTCTCTCACTCTCTCGCTTCCTTCGTGGCGAGACCAACAGCGGGAAGTAAAACTGTTTGGAAACAAAATTTGTCTGCGTATTGCATTCAAAAAAATCCGATAATATACACTCTCGAACACGCTAAGTTATATCGATTACAAAGTTGTTTTTTTTTCAATAACAATGTAAATCGCAATCCGTTTGCCTGCTAGTGAGTTGGATGCAATTTTCATTTTAAGCGATTTCAGCCAAAAAATGTAAGAGATTCTCGCTTTGGAAAGAAAATTGGTCCGCAAACACCGTCAGACAAAAAATCGATAGAAAAAAGCAAAAGCGTGGGCGGTATTTTCAGACTATTTTCTCTCTTCAAAACGAGCCATATTATACATTTTAAAGTTCGATTTTAAAATTTCAAGGGAAAATTATGGTTTTTGGGGTTTTTGGGGAAAAGGGGAGGGAAAATTATCAAAAACAGGAAAAGTTGGGAGGAAAACAGTTTTAAAAAGTACCAAATGAAAAGAAAAAATAAAAGTTTGAAAATGTAAGAATATAAATTCAAAAAGGAAGAGAGTAGAGATATGAAGAGCGTTAGAACGCAATTCAAAGGCTCGTTTTGTGAAAAACGAGAAAAAAAAGGCGGGAAATTTGAAATTCGAAAAATAATCATTTTATTCGTCGGTATGTTGATTAAAAATTAAAAACAACGAATTGAAAATAAATATTGATTGTAGTGTAATAGTTTCAAAATGAAGGTTGGTCTTGAAGAGTCGTCAAGCCTGAAAATAAAAAATTATTTAAAAAAAAACAATTTTTGAGGGGGTGCGTTTTCACAATAATTTGGGCTCAAAATAAACATCGGAACTAAAAATAGTTGAAATTTTCATTCAATTCCAATTTTCCAAAAGAAGGAGAGGTTAAAATAAAAAAAAAGATTTTCAAAAAAAAAATAATTAAAAATAAACTCGATTTTTCTTTTATTTTTTCTATCTATTTCTCAAATTGAAAATCAAATCAGTTAGTGGAAAAAAGGAGAAAATAGGATGAACGAGCCGATGGACGCCTTCTTTTCAAACGACCCCCTTTCGCGCATTGTCAATGGAGCGCGTTTGCGCGACCGGCGCGCCGCCCGTCTTTTCTCGCTTTTGAACTGATTTTCGACTAAAAAAGTGGAAAAACTAATTTTTCGCCAATTCTTTGCATATAAAAACTAAATTGTATGAAAAGTTGAAATATTTTTAAAGGAATTACTGTTTTACAAGCGGCGAATGGGATAAAAAACGCGGGAAATTTGAAAAACAAGGGATTCGGAAGAAAATCAATGGTAGAAAACGAAAAAAAAGCCTACAAGGTGGTATAGAACGGAATTTGAACATATGGATTTTAAAATACCTTAAAAATTGGCTCGCTTTGCCTAACATTTGATTCCCAGAGCTCTGTGATTCCAGACAAGCTCATTTTCCAACTCCGAACACTAACATCTGATTACAGCTTAATTACAGCTACTTAGAGATTTTTTTCGTGGAAAATGAGTCAGTTTTACCGTAAGGAGCTCCATTTCAATCTCCACCACGATTCGCATCACTTCAAGCTGAAAAATTCGAATTTCTTGAGATTTTTACGGAAATTCTCATGTTGTTAGCATGAAAATCGAGTCAAAACACTGTTTTAAACGGTATTTAGAATGAAAAACTTACAAAAATCACACTAATCTTGCGAAAGAAGGCGTCGTCGTTGTTTCCGTCGAGTTTTGGCTCCGGTGCATGGGAAACTCGATAAAATTGTCAAAATCCTGGAGTAATCGATTACTAAATGCTTTTGTATCGTCTGATAGTGGAAGAGAAGCATGGTTGTTTGAAATTCTAGGCCAAACGTTTTTTTTTCGGCGAAATGCTATTTTTATAATAAAATGAGCAGTTTTTAATGATGAAAGTCGATTGGAACTCAGTTTCTCATCGTTTTTTTTCTATTTTTAACATCCCTATCAAAAATTATTGTCAAAAGCGCTAAAAATCGGCTGAAACAGGAAATTTCAACGCTGTGGCCTAGAATCCGACAACACCAGTGTTTCTCTTCCACATTGCCACTTGGCGCTAGGCCGTGATAGCAAGCCGAAATGTGATGAAACTGAGGGGAGAATGGAAAATATAAAAACAAATGAAAATCAAAACAAAAACCTACATCATCGATAATGTTGTGCCGCTGTGTGTGTCATGTCACAGGCGGCAATCTGGAAATAAAATGTCGACTTACTGATAAACGGGCGCAATTTTTGAGAAGATAAGGATACTCTGAAAGTGGTGCGATTGATATTTCTTTCATATTCAAATTCAGAAAAAATTTGGAACGCTTCACGAATTTGCGTGTCATCCTTGCGCAGGGGCCATGCTAATCTTCTCTGTATTGTTCCAATTTTAGTATATGTTCTCGGAAGAACGAGACTGTCACCAGATGGTCTACCCTCCCCGCTGCCACGTCACCAGATGGTCTACCCTCCCCGCTGCCACGTCATCAGATGCACTGTGTTGAGGGTCACCAAGTCCCTCCCCCGCGGAACCCGTGAGATGTCGGCCGCTTGCCGAGGGGTGGGTATATAACCGGGACCCCTGTGAGTCAGTCTCGTTCTTCCGAGAACATATACTAAAATTGGAACAATACAGAGAAGATTAGCATGGCCCCTGCGCAAGGATGACACGCAAATTCGTGAAGCGTTCCAAATTTTTCGAGAGTTAAAAAAATAAAATCATGAACCCGGTGGCGGACCGTAACCCGGCTCTCTCGCCTTGATCGCTGTGTCTCTTTGGCTCCCCTTAACCCCGACCCACTAACCATACCCTTCTTTTTTGTTTGTAGTCTAGCAGACCCAAAGATTGTAGTTTGTAGTCTAGGAGAGCCAAAATGTTTTTACCTTCTCAAATGTAAATCCAACTGTAGATCAGATCAAAATATCATCTTATTCGACAGCTCACCGTGTTTTCAATCTAATCGTCAATTTGTAATAATTTTGGTCTCGTTTCTTGCGCAATTTTCAAAACTAGATTGCAATCCCTTTACCTGAAAAAAGTCAATAGATTAGTTAGAGGGTTAAAAATAAGACCGGTATGTCGTTATGATAGAGTGAATAAGGTTTAAGAAACTACTCGTCAATTTGTGATCTCATTGCAATTACCGTAAGACCTGTATTAGACCGAGACCCAAAACCCCAAAATCGTAAAGGCCCCCCCCCCTGCGCATTTTCGAAATTTTTTTCTAAAATTAGAGGGTTGAAAATAAGACCGGCATGCAGTTCTAATACAGGTGTTACGGTAATTGCAGTAAGATTACAATCAGTTTACCTTGGGCGTTCGAATCGCAAACGCTCTCCTACCTACACTTTGCGATCAGATAAGAAAGGGAGAACAGAGAGTGAAAAAAAAAGAGAGAGAGGGAGCGAAAAGACACACATTTTACATGACAAGAGAGAGGGGTGAAGAAGGAGAAGTTCATTTCTCTGCCGTCGTCCCCGTCTCCACAGGTCTCTTTGTCTCTCTCCTCTTCTCTCCCTATCTATCTTTTCGTCAGCAGAAAGAAAGGTCACAATGGCCGGCTGGTGTGACCGGTGTGACCAGGGTTGTGCGGTGTGATTGATGATGACTATTTGGGTGTTGGACAACGGACAGAAAAAGAGCTAGTGATAGAGAGAGAGAGAGAGAGAGAGAGAACGAGAGAGAAAGAAGTGCACAGAACTTGCAAAGCCTATATGTACCGTAAAACCTGTATTAGAGCGGCACCTCTAATAGAACGGAACCCAAAACCCCAAAATCGTAAGGGTCCCCCTGTGGATTTTCGAAGTTTCATTTTAAAATTAGAGGGTTGATTACAATTCGGGTTCAAACACTGGTCAGGTGTTTTTTTTTCAGTTTCGACTGTTTTCCATCTAATGTTCAGCTTAAAAGCTTCAAATAAGTGTAGGAATCTCATATGCGTGTCATTTTGATAGAGGCTATTTGCTACCTTCACATTCAGTCATCTTTCGGGTTCAAACACTGGTTAGGTGGCTACTTGCCAATACTGACTGGAACCTAAAATTGTTAATACTGACTGGAACCTAAGTTCGTCATGCCGCTCTAATACAGGTTTTTGGGTATCTTAAGATTTGCTCGAAAAAAACGCAACTGGAAGATCATTTTCAAGGCTTACACTCGGGTGTGTAAAGTATGATAAACGGTACTGCCGACCGATTTGGTACACAAAAAAAAAAAACATTTTTGTTAAAAAAAACAAATTCATTTTGACTAGAAAGAAGATTGAATAAAAAAACGAAGTGAACAACAAAAAAAGAGAATCTGGGAGGAGGTCATGGAAACGATGACACATAGGAAAATGAGGGGATAATTACTATGAAAAAATGCTAAGTCAGGGGGATTTTCAAAAAAAAAACAAGGATAAATAAGCTGGAAACACGATAAACAACGAGGTTGTCACATGAGTTAACATCAAAAATAAAATAAAATAGAAACATGTTTTTGATAATTGGAATTTTTTGGGGATGGGGTTCGGGGAGATGATGGTGGAGAAGGCGGTTAAAAACAAGGATGAAAGTAAAAAGAAGAACAGAAGACGTTGGAGGAGAAGGAAATGGAAATGGTGGAAGAAGGCATGAAGGCGTCGGAGAAGCAGGAGACCGAGGTGAAACAGAAGGTGGAGAACGTCGAAGGAGAAATGGAGAACATGGCGAAGGAGAAGAAAACGAAAGAGGAGAAGAAGGCTTTGAAGGCGGCCCTGGAGAAGAAGGAGACTGAAATGGAGGAAACGATGGCGGCACTGGAAGAAGGAATGAAGGCGTCGAAGAAGCAGGAGGCCGAGATGAAGGAAAGGATCGCAGCGGTTGAAGAAGAGGCGAAGAAGAAGTGGAAGGCAAAGGAGGACGAGATGAAGGGAATCATGACGGTGGCTGAAGAAGGCGTGAATACGTGGAAGGCCAAGATGATGGGAATGATGGCGGCAGTGGAAGAGGCAAAGAAGACGTGGAAGGCAAATGAGGACGAGATGAATCAGAAGGTGAAGAAGGTCGAAGGCGGAAGCAATGAATGAGGCAAGCAAGAGCCAGGATGAAATTAAGCAGGACGCGATGAAGAGGAAACAGGTGCAGATGGAGGCCGAGCCAAAGATGGAAATGGGAATTCACTCGATGTTGAAGTGCTTTTTGAATGTGCTGAAAATAACCTGACGACTGTAAATGCTCCTTTGCCAATCTCAGAAATCAACTTACGCCATCGCCTCGGCCTTGTCTTGTGCGAATCGTCTCTTCACCGCCACCGTCTCCGCTTCCGCCGCTCGCCTCTTCCTCGTCTCTTGGGCCAGCTGGAGCTCCACCTCCTTCTTCTCCTGCTCCAGATTTTTATCTGTCTGAAGATTCTCAAATTCTGATTGGTTCACTCGGGAGCTTCTAGTCTTACCTGCACCTGTTCGTCGTTCTTTGCGAGCGACGTCTTGAGGGTCTGCACCTCTCCTTCCAGGTTCTTCTTCTCGTCGGTCATCTTCATCAGCTCATCATCCTTCTTTTTCAACGCCTCCTCCAACTCCTGGATGCGCCTCTTCTTCTCCTCATTTCCTTCCAGCGCATTCTTCAAATCTTCATCCTTCGCTTCTAACTCCTTCTTCTGGTCCTCGATTTTCTTCTCGCTTTCTTTCAACGCATTGTTCAGCTTCAGTTCCTCCTCTTCCACAGTTTTTCTGTCCAGCCTTACTCTCTCTCTCCACTTCTGCTCTTGCCTCTCGCTTTCCTTCTTCACCTCTTCCAACATCGCCGTTTTCCTCTTCTTATTTTTCTCCTTTGCCTGTTTCTCGATTTCCACCGTCTTCTCTTCGATCTTCTTTTCCGCCTTGCTCTTCTCCTCTGCCAACGCCTCCTTCAGCTCCTCGCTGTCTTGCACCGCCGTCTCCAGCTTCACATCCATCTGCCCCAGCTCTTCGTGCATCTTGGATACCATCGCGTACATCTCCCTTTTTCCAATCACCGCCACCTCCACCTCATTCTCCGTCTTCATCAATTTCTTCTCGATCTCCTTCATCTTCTCTGCCTTCTGCGTCAACTCCTTCTTCAGCTCCTCATTTTCTTCCTTCGCCTTCTTCACCGCATCCTCCTTTCTCTCCACCGCCTTCGCCAACTCAGCCGTCTTCTTCTTCTCCGCATCCAAGAGCTCCGCCAGCGGTCTCTCCTCCATGAAGAAATGGATTCGAATTCTTCTCTCATCCAAATCCAGAACTTCAATCTTGTGAACCTGTAAACAGTGTGTGTAGACAAGATTCTCGGTTCAAAAATTCGTGGTTTCGAAATTTTTCAGTAATTCTGTTGTTTTCTGACTTTCAAACGTTTACTCCCGTTTCTTGACTTGTCAGCTACATTCTGACAGTTGATACGGAAAAAAAACGGAAGTCGGAAGTGAAATCGCCGACAGATCTTGTCCAAAAGGAGTCCGTGGCCGGGAATCTGCCATAACTAGACCGCACCTTGCCACCACTCTAATACATATTTCACGGTCACAAAAAAGACTCACCATCAAGTTCACTCTCCCGGCGAGCACATCGATGCCGGGCGCGATCTGCAAAACCAGTGTTCTTCGCGAAGATGTATTGCGCGTTCAACAGTACCTGATCGACCTGCGACACCGAATAGGTCGCCCAGATCCCGTCGAAGACGGGTTCATCATCGCTTGTCGACGAGCTTTGGAAATTATTCCAAACTCGTCGTCGGCGCTCCTCTTCCGCATCCACCTGACGACTGATCTCCGGCTCGGCGAGCAGCCTGCGGAAATCCTGAAAGTGGGAAACTTTTTCAAAAAAAAAAAAAAGCGGCTTCTCGCCAATTTTCCAGGGTTTAGGGGGTGCCCGAATTCGGTTACTGTATGTTTTAAAGGCGCATGGTTAATTTCTTCAAATGGCACCTTCTCAACCGTAAAACAATGCCATTTAAAGGATTCTCCGATAGTTTTTGAGATCCTTGATCATAGGTTTGTTGAAAACAAAAAAGAACTGACCTTCACACTGAGGACATGCTCCTGAGGCATGAAGGCGAGTTTCGTGGCGGTGGAGTTCTGGAAATCAGAAGATAATCTCATTTCGACGTTAAAATCGTTCTAAAAAAGCGAGGAAAATCAAAAACTCACCGCCTGATCCACAAGGTAGTCCTCCGGATCCCGCTGGTGCGGGATCTTTCCAACCATCATGACTTTCTGAGGGGCGGCCATTTGTTTCACTTGTTTCGAAGACGAAGTTGCTTGAAGCACTGAAAAATATTTAAAAAAATCAGTTCCGGCGGGAAAATCATGCAAAAAACACGATTTTCTCGCGATTTTCTCGATCTGAACCCGCGAAATTGGGTTAAAAACGGTCGAAAATGGTGCGGAACTAACAAAAAAGCGGAACATTTGACGAGGAGGGCCCAAAAAAAAAACGAACGATAAAACGAGTGATAGGGCGGCAGACAGCGAGAGGAAACGAGATAGTGTGCGGAAGAGAGAGACAGAAAAAAAAACATTACTCATAGTGCGGTGGGAGGGGAAGGGGCGACACTGTTGGTGTGGCATGACATGGCACTGCGGTTCACTACGCGAAATGCTTTCTCAGGTGGGACACCTGGCACGGGGTGGCGTGGCATTGTCGTTTACTACGCACCCCACTTTCTACGAACAATTGAGATATCTGGAATGGCGTGACGTGGCACTGCCGATCGATATGAAACACAATTTCTTAGGCTGAGTGGGACGTCGTGGGGTGACGTGGCATTGTCGTTTACTACGCAATCCACTTTCTACGAACAATTGAGATATCTGAGATGGCATGGCGTGGCACTGCTTTTTACTATGCAAAATGCGTTTTCGTGTTGAACCGGAAAACTGAAATGGCATGACGTGGCACTGTCGTGCACTGAGCGAAACGCTTTCTAAGCTTAAGAAGGACTCGTGGAATGGCATGACGTGGCACTTTCTACTTTCTACAAATCATGAAGACATCTGGCATGGGATGACGTGGCACTGCCATTTACTATGCGAAATGCGTTCTCAGGTTGAATAAAGAAAAAGTTGACATGGCAGGTGGCACTAACGGACTACATGCAGAAAGCTTTCTAAGGCAAGAGAATGACGTGGAATTAGATGTAAAAACATGAAAAAAGCGAAAAAAGTGATGAAAAACGAGAGAGAAATGAGAAAGCTAATATCGAAAAATGGAAAACAAGAAAATATTCGAAAAAAAAGACGAAGAAAAACCGAAAAATGACCGGAAATCGAGCAAAATCCGGCAAAAAACTCCGAAAAGTCCCAAAATCCTATTCGAATTATTCTCTCTGCAGCAACACGAAAAGTGCGCCAGCAATGCTTGCGCTTTTTTTTAAACACTGATTTGGAAATGACGAGGTTATATTACGCTTCTTCTTGACAATTGTGGCACCTGACATGGCATGAAATGGCATCACCGTTTATTATACAAATTGCAACATTTTGTGAGAACAAAACACAGAATAACACTGTCGAAAACATTCGTTACGAGACCTTTCGGAAAAAATACTAGCAATGTGCCTCTCTCCGCACAATTGGGTTGGTTTTGACACCTGATATGGCATGACATGGCATTGCCGGCCAAGTGTGACCCCATCGCAAAAGGTCAACCAGAGCAACGTAATCCGGGTGTAATCGGATACCGAGATAATATGTGTCTCTTTGTAAAAATCAAATAAACAAATACAAGAGAAATTATCCCAAAAAAAAGAGACAGAAATTTCGAAAAAATTCGAAAAAATTCCTTTTCGAAATTAAAATTATTTTTCCCGGTTAAAAGGCTGGAAAACTTCGGGAAAACCGGAAAAGAGCTATTATTCTACCTTAAAGCTCAAATATACCATAAAACAACCTTTTTATACTCAAAAACAATTTTTCGCGGCTAATTTCCGGCCTAAAACGTTAAATTCATCAAAAAACGATCAAATCCCATTGACTTTTCGATATTATTTTCAAATCACTAATCAAACTCTAAAAACTCAAAAGATTTCCGGTTTTGCAAATCATTTTTACGAGAAAAACACCAAAAAACACGAAAAACAGTTTTCGCGGCGAGACCTTTCGAAACAAATTTGGTGCTGCGCCTTTAAACATACCGGCATTTTGTCGAATTTTCCAATTTTCTCAAAACTTTTCGATTTAATTTCCCTCCAAAACAAATTTTTCCGCGCATCCTCTGTTTATCCGCAACACACTTATAATGCAAGTAGATTGTGACACCTGATATGGCATGACATGGCAGCGCAAGTGTGACCCCATCACAAGAGGTCAACCGGGGCAGCGTAATCCGAGTGTAATTGGGAACCGAGAGAAGATGTGTTCCTTTGTGAAAATCAAATAAACAAATACAAGAGAAATTATCCCAAAAAAAAGAGACAGAAATTTCGAAAAAAGTCGAAAAATCACTTTTCGAAATTAAAATTATTTTTCCCGCTAAAAAGACCGGAAATTTTCGGGAAAACTGAAAAATTAGTTTTAATGCTACCTTAAAGCTCAAATATACCATAAAACACCCTTTTTATACTAAAAAAACAATTTTTCGCGGCCAATTTCCGGCCCAAAACGCTAAATTCATCAAAAAACGATCAAATCCCATTGACTTTTCGATTTTCTTTTCAATTCCCTAACCGAAGCCTAAAAACTCAAAAGATTTCCGGTTTTGCGAACCATTTTTACGAAAAAAACACCAAAGAAGCACTGAAAAACAGTTTTCGCGGCGAGACCTTTCGAAACAAATTTGGTGCTGCGCCTTTAAACATACCGGCATTTTGTCGAATTTTCCAATTTTCTCAAAACTTTTCGATTTAATTTCCCTCCGCAACGCACTTATGATGCAAGAAGATTGTGACACCTGATATGGCATGACATGGCAGCGCAAGTGTGACCCCATCGCAAGAGGTCAACCGGGGGCAGCGTAATCCGAGTGTAATTGGAAACCGTGACAATACATGTATATATCATTTATTGTATAAAATAAACAAAAAAATAGGGAGAAAAAAATCGAATGTACCAAAACAGAAAAATAGAAACAAGAATAGGTTAGTCCGAAAAATAAAGCAAGTGGAGGTGTTTTACAATAAAAAACAAAATAGAAAATAAAATAGACGAAAAAATAAAGGAAATGGGAGACGTTGGAGATCAAATCACCACGGTTTTCAATGAGAGCAAGTGGAAATGGAAATGGGGAGATCAGATTGGTGGAGAAGAGAACAGAAAGTTGAACATAGAACATAGAACATAGAAAACAGGAAATGAAAAAGGAAAACAAAACAGAAACATGAATAAGACACAGAGAGAGAGAGAGAGAGAGGGAGGAAGGGGGGGGGGGGGGGGTCTAGAAGGGACGTCGTCTCTTCTGTCCCGATGACGACGGTCCCGGCTCTGACGAAGGTCCCGGCTCGTTTCCATTCACACTTTCACCGTGGTCGCGCTTGGTTGCTGAAAACTACTCTTTTGTCGTTTGGAATCTACCCAACTGAGACTCTTACCCACGGCATTTCTGCGGACGACCACCGGCTCTTCCTCCTTCTCGATCACGCTGTTGATGAGGCGGAGTACCTCATCTCGGTCGACGTCCATTTTGTAGAGCTTCGTGAGGAGCTGCTTGTGGACGGCCTCGTGCTTGGCGAGTGTCTTTTCTCGCTGGCGGAGCTGCTCCTTGAGCGAGGCCATGTAGTGCCTTCCGGTCGGATCGAGCTTCATTTGGCGCTCCACCTGTTCGGTGAGCTGTTCGATCTGCTCGTCCTTCTCTTGGATCTTCTTCTCCATGGCCTTTCTCTCCTTGGCCCAATTCTCCTCCTTCCTGAACGCGGTGACGTGTAGGTAGTCGTTAACCTCGTCGAGCTCTGCTGCTGCCTTCCGCTCCTTTTGGACCGCATCGACGGCCTCCTGCTTGCATTCCTTGTGGAGGTCCTGCTCTCTCTGTCGCTTCTCCTCGAGCTCCTTCAGCTGACTCTTCAGCTTCTTCTCCATGCTCTTCCATGCGTCGGATTGTTTGTCCATCATTCGCTCGTGGTAGTCCATGAGCGCCGCTTCTTGTATCTCGAGCGCCTTTTCATTTTTTTGGACATCGTCCTCCTCCTCATCGTCGTCCGGTTTTGAGTCATCGTCCGAATCTGAAGTCCATTGTTTCCTCTAGCTCTGTGTTTTGAAACTGAAAAACTTACCACTGACGGGATCTCCCGGATATCGCTGATCCTGGTTCCATGTGATCCGGACCAGCTCCAGTTTCCGGTTCAGGATCTCGATCTTCTTGATGAAGTGCTCCTCGGAGCCGATCGTCACCTTCAGATTGCTCCCTTCCATCTGAAAGAGGTTCGAGAGACTCAAAAGTTTCTCCAAAATCCAACTCACAGTCGCCCACACCGTGCCGTCTTCCTCGTTCGGATCGAACGGCTGGCGTGCTCCGCCCGTCGTCGAGGTGCGGTTCTTCTTCCGCTCGGCGATCTTCGCCTCGATTTGAGCGGCGATGTGGCTCTTCTTGACGAGCCTCTGGAACTCCTTGTGGAGCAGTGTGTGCTCGCTCGGCACGAATGCCCTCTTTCCCGGCTCATCGTTCTGAAATTGAAATCTCAAATTCATCTAGTCCGATTCGCCGCCGCTCGTAAATCTACACCGCTTCGCTGCGAGACCCACGTGGGGCTCAACTTTGTAAGGACCTGGGTCAATTCTAAGCCCAGAACAGGGGTTGCGAGGGGCCTAGTTGGCCGGCCTTTTCACTTTTCGGCCTCTAACTTTGTTGGTACTCTACAAAAATTTAAAAGCTCACCGTACACTTGTAGAGAGCGTCGAGTTCTACATTTTTCATTAATTACTTGTTCAAAAATTCAAATGAATCAAGAAGATTACCGGCGGCCCGTAAATGGGCCCGTCGCAAATCCGGTAATTGTCTTCTCATTCCTAATGGTCAATTCTATGCATCAGCGGTACATCTGTAGGAGGACCGCCGCTCGTAAATCTACACCTCTTTGCTTTCAATGCCCTTTCAAAACCCAAAATCTCACCGCGCGATCTCGCTCCCAGTGGTTGATTTGCGGGAAGGTGGCGAGGTGGACGTCGGCGGTGGAGGGGCGTCCCGGACGACGTGCCACTGACTGCTGCGACTTTCTTCTCATCGTCGTTCTGCAAGCGGATCGGGTAAAAGTTTGGAAAAAAAACGAGCGAAACGGGGAGAGTGAATGGGAAAAGAGGGGGGGGAGAAAGAGAAAACAGGCGATCGATTATCGGGCGGGAGAGTGAGAGTGAGAGTGGCGCAAACAAATTTGAAAACTGTGAGCGAGCGCGCGCGCGCGCGCGTCTTCTCACTCTCTGTGTGTGTGTACTGCATGCACTCGTGCATCGACACACCTCGCGCCGCCGTTTGGGGGTCATATGAATGTGCGAGGACTGAGCGGGGCGAGGGTGACACATTGGCAACAACCGGGAAGAGAGCACGATATCCTCCGGACGAGCAGACTGTCAGAACGATGTGTTACAATGCAAGCGCGCTCTATTGCACTCTCTCTAAACGTTTGAAAAATTATTTATTTCCCCCGTACAGATGCGCCGCTAGCGCATAGCATTGAAAATTAGAAATTAGAAGATTATGAGTCGCTTTGAAAAAAATGTGAATAAACTATACAGAAGTTGCCAAGGGCCGAGTTACGGGTTTTTACGAGCCGCCGATAATCTCCTTGGTTCCTTTGAATTTCTGAACAAGTAATCTGTGAAATATGTAGAACTCGACGCCCTCTAAAAATGTACGGTGAGCTTTTAAATTTTTTTCGAGTACCAAGAAAGTTCGCAGCCAAAAAGTGGACTCATTACAGTAACCGTGGGAATGGGAAACGTGTCTAAATAATTTCTAACTGATGATCACAATCCTAGGAATGATATTTATGAAATGCGCATTCGGACTATATCTGTATCAATTGATATGAATTTAATGAGCTTTGATTTTGCCCCTGGAATCGGTTGTGACGTCATTACAATAACCGCGAGAATGGGACACGTGTCTTAGTAATTTCTAAATGATTGTCACAATCCTAGGTATGATATTCATTAAACGCGCATTTGGACTATATCTATATCAATTGATATGAATTTAATAAGCTTTGATTTTCCTCCTGGAAACGGTTGTGACGTCATAACAGTAACCGTGGGAATAGGACACGTGTCTTAGTAATTTCTAAATGATTGTCACAATCCTAGGTATGATATTCATTAAACGCGCATTTGGACTATATCTATATCAATTGATATGAATTTAATAAGCTTTGATTTTCCTCCTGGAAACGGTTGTGACGTCATAACAGTAACCGTGGGAATAGGACACGTGTCTTAGTAATTTCTAAATGATTGTCACAATCCTAGGTATGATATTCATTAAACGCGCATTTGGACTATATCTATATCAATTGATATGAATTTGATGAGCTTTGATTTTCCTCCTGGAAACGGTTGTGACGTCATAACAGTAACCGTGGGAATAGGACACGTGTCTTAGTAATTTCTAAATGATTGTCAAAATCCTAGGTATGATATTCATTAAACGCGCATTTGGACTATATCTATATCAATTGATATGAATTTAATAAGCTTTGATTTTCCTCCTGGAAACGGTTGTGACGTCATTACAGTAACCGTGGGAATAGGACACGTGTCTCAACAATTTCTAAATGATTGTCACAATCCTAGGAATGATATTCGACGTTTTTTCCGAAAAGCATTTGTTTTTCCACATCCATCTTTTCAGGACAATATCAAGCTTGAACTTGTCCCCAGTTAAATGGAAATCGGAATTCCGATTTCCGACTTCCGTCTTTCAAATGTTTCCCACCGTACAGCTCTGGCAACAAGAAATCTAATGACAAAAACACATTGTCTATAGATTTTTGAACTTTTCAATTACCATTTCTCAATTCACCCATGTCTCTTCTTCCCCTTCCCATCCTGGCCCCCTCCTATGCATTTTACAAATGTGAACACAAAAACCGTACAAATCGAACCACAATTCGGTTGGAAAAAGACGGAGAAGAAGAAAAAATAAAAGGAAAGGACGCCTCCTGTTTGATTTTGATTGGAAAAGCGATGAATCATCGCCGGTGGCAGGCCTCCCGCTCTTTTTTTATTACACTAAATGTGTGTCCCCCCCCCATTCCCTTGTTTCCATTGACCGCTCAATTTTTGCGCAAATTCCCGGCGTCTGGTGACAAATGTCGACCTCCCGATGAACATTTTTCATTTTGAAATATGGCTGGACTGACAACGAGTGGTGAATTGAAGAGAGATTGAAAATATCTCTCTCATTCATTTTGTTCTTATCATTTGTCCTTAACATTAGATAACTTTTTCACTTACTAACTTCATTTTTAGTACTATCGCCGAAAATTTCGTCAGATGTTACCAGAATTTTGAGAAATACCGTGTATCTTGAAAACTGGGCGAGATAGAGAAAAGTTGTGAACTAACCAAATGTTCTTTGACTTATGGGCTATTTTTTGTCAGTTGACAACTTCCTCCGAACTCTTCTAGTTTTCAAGATATACGGGCTGAAAGTTGAATTTGGGGCCACTTTGACATTTTTTAAATAAAACTAAGTTTACTTCTTCTTAGCTTAGCTTTGTACATGTAAATTCCCCTGGAAAGTGAAAAAATGGCGTGTAACTTCAATTGTTCTCGATGTTTTGTTTGGTACACTTTGATTTTTGAACGGAAACATTGCAAACAGATAACGATGAATCAGGCTGTCCCTATTCTCCCTCTTTTTGTAATAACATACATACACATTCTTTTTATCATATTTCCACATCTCTCGCTGTCTTTCTCTATTCTCATATTCTATGAAGGCGTCGTCGAATTCGGCAACTTCGGCGCAAAAACGAGGAGGATAGGTTCTAGAAACGCGCGATGTTTATCACCGCCGCCGCCGCGTCTTCCCACGTGCGGGGGTATAGCTCAGTGGTAGAGCGCTCCCTTAGCATGGGAGAGGGCTGGGGTTCAATTCCCCATACCTCCAGAATCCTTTTTTCCTTTTCTCTCTCCCATCTTTTGTGGTTGAAAAATTGTTGAAAGCCAACGGGTAGTGCAAGAAGTGAGTGATTTCTCGGAAACCGACGTCATTGCCAAGATGATAACGATAACGTTACACTGTACACATTCTTCATTTCGTCGCCGTACCGCCCGGCGCCAGCCTGCTCCCTCTCTCTCTCTCTCTCTCTCTCTCTCTCTCTCTCTCTCTCTCTCTCTCACGCCATCTGTTATCAGTGTTCTTATAAAAGGGCGCCCTCTTGTTATCACTCGATGCTTTATTAGCTTTTCCACTTTTACAGAGGATGCCGAGCGTTGGATACTTTGTAAAACGTTCTGAGAAGGCTGGCACCGATTCGTGAGTTGTTTTGGGTCCAGAATAGGACTCGGAGACTGTCAAAACGTTTTCAGGACCGGCAAGAGCAAGAAGCTATCCGATGAGTTCGTGATTGTTCCCTACGAACTTCCGGAGCGTGAGTCCGACGAGGAGAAAGAAGAAGTGGAAGTGCTCGGCGAGCCCACCGCGGAGCTGGTCGGATCCGATGATCCGCAGGACGAGCCGGTCACCGATCTGGTGCCACTGAGCGTCGAGAAGCGTCAGAAGAACTTTCCGCATCGTCGCGACTACTATCGCATGATGGGACAGGAACTGAGCGACGCGCAGTTTCTCGCTGTCTTTGGTTTTGTGAAGGATATCGATGAGAAGAGGTTTCCAGAGTGTTTCAGTAACTGGTAGACTGTCCATTTTCAGACGTCCGCTTCTGAAGGTGATTGAAGACGTGATCTACACGTTCTACACCAACACGGAGATTGTCGTCGGGTTCTCTGGCTTCCTGCCGGCCGGCTATCGTATTCTCTGCCGTCGAGCGGACGACACCTTCTTCGTCGTGGCGCCCCATCGGAAGCACTTGAGAGCTCTCCGTCCCAACGAGAACAATGCGTCGACTGTGTCGGGGCTCGTGAAGGTGCCGAAAGGCAGTGAGGATCATCAAGAGATCTGCCGCGTGAACCGCTATTTGTCGTCTAAGACGTACCTATGGAATGTGGATAGAAGTATCGAGCTGCTCGTTCTTCCCAGTGCGAATTGATTTCGAGATTGCAATGAACCTGTTAGACTATGGAGTTTACTTGTGACACAAACTACACTTGGCACAATGCCAAGTGAACTGTACTTTGTACTTTGGAATTTTAAACAAAAAACCCTTATCTAAGTGTAAATCGACGGCCAATAAGATTGGAACATGTGATATTGTCAGTCATCTGTCCGTAATTATGCAGTCATTAAGGGTTACCGGGGAGGGTACAAGAGACTAAAGACTCTTCAGTTCGGAGAGCAAATCGCAATGATTTGTGGCTCGGCGAGCACTGTTTTACATGCTAAATCTATTTAACCTGAAATTAAAAAAAATGGTAATGAACAGTTTTCTTCAAAAACGATCCAACTCAAATTTTCGCGAAATTTTGATTTAGTGCTATTACCAATGTTATGCTCAAAAATTAAATCTAGAAGTTTCCGCACTCTCCCTATTTTACACCAACTTCTACGAATGTTCCTATGCACAGTGCAAACCCTATTTGAACAACCGTTCAGGTCAAATAAGTTTGCATAAGTGGTATACCTGCCACCTGCTCAAACAAACGCCAAAGTCCGTTTTGTTTGCCTACCCATTGATGTTGGCCTAGACCCCCCCCCCCTGGTATAAATACCCGCAGTCTCACGTCTTCTGACTCACTTTCTTCCCCCTAACTGTCCGCAGATGGTTTCCACTTATTTCTACTGATTTTCTACACGAACTCCTCTATTTGAAAAAAAAACGTATTCACATAATCGCAGTCAAAGCGAACCTGTGGATAGAATTGATGGTAAGTAGTTGAAGTTGAATTTATGGAAAAAATATACAAAATGTGTGGTTTTCTGCAGATTTTCATCAAAATAATAAAGAACAACACTGCACCTTGATGTCACGGACACTTTGGACCACCAGCAGTCGTCTGGCTACTGCAAACGTTCCAGTTGCCTCAAAAGCACTGTCCCATTTGCCCTAATTTGTCCCTCACTCTGCCCACGAGACCAACCCGCCTGAGTGCCTTCCCGGCACCCTCGGACTCCTTTATTCCAACTTCCACGAAACCCCATGTTTACTCCGATAACTATAATCATGCTTATCCTCAATACCCTTGGGCTTTGGCGAATAACCGGCACCGAAGGTCATCTTGTCCGTATATAAGGAGCCGATGATGCAAAGGAAGCAAGTCAGTCTGCTAGACCGCAAGCTAGTCACATAGCTTGCCCAGCACTCCCTTCCTACCAAGAGAAGAACCTAATTGGACTATTCGGATTGAGGACCATATTGTTATAATAAACCGTTAATACTGAACCACCGTGCACTGATACCAGAGATAAGACTCCTCTAACCAGGGGCCTCCAGTCTTTACACTGCTTATCCTGAATACCCTTGGGCAGGTCTCATAAACCGATAGTACCAACCGGCACTATCATATGGAGGTCCCACCACTACTCTCGACCGCGCTATTCGCTAGTATTCAACTACACCCTTGAGCAGGCATTATTAACCGATAGTTGTGTAAAAAGTCATGTGGATACGCGAACTTACAATATAATTGACAATAAAACTGTTATATACTGAACCACACCCAACTACAGGCTGCCTCTTCCTGAGATTCACAGGCCTAGACCCTTCCATGTTATATTCTGACTCATTTCCTTTCTCTTTAATCATCTTTTGTATGGTTCAACGTGAAAGGATCGCAACACAGTCTACGCAAAACATTGAACTATTAACGAGAAGTTGAAACATATCAAAATGTATTATTTGCATTTTGCATTGGTGAAAAAGTTCAACACTCCAGGCAAATAGATTGTTATCAATCTGCCGGCAAGTGGCAAATAAACGCATTAACCACCTTGTCACACTTTCCATCCCGCCCGTGCTTCTCTTTATTTTTTTTTCATTTGAGCCGCTTTTTTTCTGACTGGAATCACAGGAGCAAACACAAACTTATCATTTCAATCTTCTTTATTTTTTCTTTTCTTCCTTCTTCGCCGCCTTTTGTCGTTCCTGCTCCCGTTCCTCTCGTCGGATCTGACCGTAGAACTGCGTCGCGTCTTCGAGCCGCCGGTTGGTCATGTAGAGGACTTGCTGGAAGAAGGCGAGGTGTTCGGCGGACGGCGTCGGTTGTCCGGTTCCGAGCACGACGCCGCCGATGTTCCGGATGGCCTTTCGGCACTTTTGTTCCGTCTCCGCGTGGCTCTTCCATGTCTCCTCCACCGTTCCGGTCATGCCGCTCGGCTTCTCCGTCAGCGACCTGACCAGATCCCACGCGGCGTCGAACATTTGCGATCCGTCGATGAATCGTGCGACGGCCATGTTCCACGCTCGTTGTCGGTTTTGTTCTGAAAACTTTCAGATTAACCTCTAGCATTGGGAACCGGTTACTAACCGTCTTGGAGCAAGTTGATGGAGAGAAGCTCCTCGAAGCTTGTCCTCGATTCCGTTTCCAGGTCGATTGTGGCGAAGGAGGTGCTCGCCGGCGGGTTCGGAGTTCCAGACGAGCTCGCCGAGCCAATGACCATGATGCCGGTTCTCGGCGTTTCCACGTCGATCTGAATTTTATTTTATTTGAAAAACAATGCAAAAACAAAACAACTCACCGATCCGGACTTTCCATCGTTGCCAATTGAGCAGAGCTCGTTGAGTACCGTTTTCATCTCCATTGACATTTTCAGCACTGAATTCGGCTGAAAATTGAGAAATGTTGAAAATTGGGGGAAAAAAACGCAAACGAGCGATCGATTTTACGGGGAAGAGTTCGAGAAGCGCGTCACTCATTGCGTTTGTCGGGTTCGCCGACCAACTGCGCTTTCTTCTTTTTCATTATCAGTCACCGCACATGTGCTTGCTGCCTCCCCCGTTGCAAATGAGCCCCCGCCGCCGAGTCGCCCAGATTTTCGAGCACTCTTATGCAAAATGGTACTAAGCGAGGTTTCCTAGCGGAAAATTCCATTTTCAGCCTATTTTCATGTGCAAATCCCTTTTTCCCTCGATTTTCACATTCTGGAACATTTGCGCGTGGGCTATAATGCATTATGTCCTAGTCCGCAACCACCGCAAGCCTAAAGTGAACCTTTTTTCAGTTTTTTCCTCGCGATTCAATAAAAAACCGAAAACAAAGGGTTTAAAAGTAAAAGAAAGGCAAAAATTGATGAGAAGGTTGAATAATCAATATTTTCCGGTCCATTTACATTCACAGCAATGAATTAGGGTGAAAAGTGGTGTGAAAGTGAATAATTTCGAATAAAAAAAAACAAACAAGTGAAAAAATTGTAAAAATGATTATTGCATTGAAAATTCAGACCAATTTCAGGTGCGAAAATCGCTTTTTCAATTGATTTCTGCATTCGGGGCCCTCGCCACTTTGCGCGTGGATTATAATGCATTGCGTCCAAGTCCGCAACCACCGCAGGCGTTAAGTGCACCCTTTTCCCGTTTTTTCGACCTCGCATCGCTTTTTTTCTGTTTTTCCCTGCAATTCGTTTGCTAACTGGACGAAAAAAAAGAAAAAAAGACATGAAAAAAATTAGAGGCGAATTGGGAAAGAAAAATAAGTATGAAATATCGGAATCTTTTCATTTTCAGACAATCTGCATTTTTCTGGCGCTGCCATTGAAAATAAATAGAGTTTTTCGCACGGATTCGAAAGAATAGAGTAGATGTAATATGGTCGTGCCTGTTTCACACCAATAGCCCCTATAAAAACTTTCTGAAAAGCCAAAATTACAATGTGTTGTTCAATGACTCCACAATGCTCGACTGACATTGTCTGGGCGTGATTTTCAACGATTTTACAGTGGAAAAGCTGAAAATGCACCGTTTGGTGACTTTTGTACTTCATATCTGATTGAATTACTTGTTGCGGTATTGTGTGGAGGATACATTTTGAAGTTTATTGCGATTTTATTGAGGGAAAAATAAGTTTCTTACAGGAAAGAGAGGATTCAAAAGTTACAGATAAAAACGGGTTAAAAGATGATTATCAGTGGAACGAAATGCGTCCGGCGAGTCGTCCTTTGTACTGCTTGTCCGATCGGTCGTTGCGGCGAGATCTGGAGGTCTTCTTGACGGCGTCCTCCGCTGGAAATTCGATGCGTGGATGGCGGATGGTGCTGGAAGTCTTCGGAGCATCAGCGATCACTTCGGCTTCCTTCGGGATGGTTTCGGTGGTGGAGGCGGTCGTCTTGAAGGCGTCGATCGACTCCTTCTCCATCTCGGCGGCCCAGTCAAGGAGCTTGAACTGGGCTAGTTGCTCCTCGAGCTCTTCCAGCGAGACGAATGGTGCGGGGGAAGTTGTGTCAGTTGTGGACCATGACTTAGAAGAAGGAGACGACGTCGAAGAGGCCGGAGATGTGCCGCCAGATTGCTGCTCCTTTTGCTTGCGGAGCATCCCCGGCCTGTAGAGCACTTGATCGGGGCGGCGGTTGGGGCGGGAGCGGCGAATGGGTCCAGTTTGGGAGTTCGAAGTAGTGCTCATAGTTGCTGAAAGAAAGAAGTTCGAAGTAACATGGAAAGGAAAAGGTGAGAAAAAAAAGAAGAAGCGAGACGAGAACGAATGGTCCTCACAGAAAGTTGAGTAGTGAATAAGTGAGTGTGTTCTCTTCCGTGGACCCTCCTTTCTTTTTTCCCATGTCTTTGTTGCCCGCCCCTTTCCAGATGGTCCATGGGAATCCGGAAATGTGCGAGGTTGACCCTGAGAATGTGAAGGAGTTTTGCGAAAAAGGGGGACACGATGTGAAGGCAATCTCGAAAGGGGAGGGGCATTAGGAAAGGGGGTGGTAGGGAGGGCTCACTCATTCCACTACTCTTCACACAGATGGTCGTTCCGAGCAACACGTTTCTATTTTTGTTTTCTCTCATCCTTTACCTTCTAATGTACACCACTTCTCAACTTTTTTTCAGCAGTTATGTACGTCACTTCCTCCACCGACTCGCAGACCGGACCGATCCGTCGTTCCCGCCCTAACCGCCGCCCCGATCAAGTATTGTACAAGCCAGGGATGCTTCGCAAACAGAAGGAGCAGCAGCAGTCTGGAAGCACTTCCCCGGCATCCACGACGTCTTCTGGCTCTACGCCATCCGCCGCAACTGAGTCCACCACATCCGCCACGTCGTGCATCTCGCTGGAGGAGCTCGAGCAGCAACTAGCCCAGTTCAAGCTCCTTGACTGGGCCGCCGAGATGGAGAAGGAGTCGATCGACGCCTTCAAGACGACCTCCCCCGCTGCCGAAACCATTTCGAAGGAAGCCGAGGTGACCGCTGATGCTCCGAAGCCGTCAAGCACCGTTCGTCATGCTCGAATCCAACTTCTGGAGGAGGACGCCGTCAAGAAGCCTAGCCAATATCGCCGCAACAACCACTTCAACAAGAAGTACACAGGACGACTGGAAGGACGCGTCTCGTTTCACTGATAACACTCCTTTTGTCATTTTTTCTCTGTAATTCCCGATCTCCCACTGCTTTTCTGTTCCTCGTCTGCAACCTTTGAATCACCCATTTCTTGTGAATTGTACTTTCTTTTTTCTCCCAATAAAATGGTAATAAACTTCAAAAGTGTATCCTATACATACTACCCGGACATTCAACTATGGAGTACAACGTTTCAAGTTGATGCACTTCCAGCGTTTCTAGTGCAAAACCGCTGAATCTCTGGTGATTTCTCGGAATGGTCATCTGTGTGGAGCATGGAAAACCGGGTTCATTGATTTTTCGGTATTCTCGAACGGTTTCATAATCTGGTTCCAGTTTCTCCTCCTGATCGCAGCTGTCTATTCTCGTAACTGTCGTCCTTGATGTGCCTACATATTCTTGCACGTCCGACACTGCGGACACTTTGGATAGTTCTTGAGCTCGTCGAGCACCATCACAAGAGGATATTATCACCAATAACAAACTGATATTGGCTGTGCTCACCATCAGAAGGTTCTCGCTCATTGACAATCCACTTACTCTCACCACGAACAATCCACTTACTCCCACCTTCGATTCGGAACCAAAAATAACGCGCCGCGTTTTTTTCCTCAGCATATTGCTCAGCGTAAGATTGCTGAATGACCTTCGTCTCACTCTCCCTCTCCCATCTCATCTTCGGTTGTTTGTTGTGTGTCCCGATGAAAAAGTGACGTGGCCAGTTGTCTTCTTGTTGAAACATGAATAACAAGGACGGTGAGACGAGATCGACGGCAATTGTCACATTTACACTTCTCGCACGCACACATTCCCTCCAAACAACCACGATTCTCTTCTGGTGTCATTTAACGAAAAATGTTCTTTCTACTCTCCATTTGTTGCCCTCAATCAGAGTGTCGGAATCGAACTCCCAAATAGGAGAAAAATGAATATTTTCACTCGGTTCATTGAATACAACAAGTTCGAACGCGACAAAAATTGACGTGAAATTGAAAATATTCAAGTGAAAATTGACTGTATTGGGAAAGAATATATTTTTACACGAGTACTATTTTTCCGTGAACTTTTTATTCGGTGCTCGTACCCGAATACTCGAGTACTCGGGTACGAGTACTCTGGATTCGAACCCGAGTACTCGAGTACTCGGATACGAGTACTCTGGATTCGAACCCGAGTAAAAAGTACTCGGATACGAGTACTTTTGAAAAGTACTCGGTTCCAAACCCGACCGGGTGTACCGAGTACTCGGATTCGGTTCGTATTCACTCGGTTCGAGTACCGAGTACTTCTTATCTGAGTTGCAAGAGAGGGCCGGCCATCTTGCTTATCGGGCGTCCCGGGTCTCAGTCAGGCCCGGCCCCGGCCCCGGCCCCGGCCCCGGCCCCGGCCCCGGCCCCGGCCCCGGCCCCGGCCCCGGCCCCGGCCCCGGCCCCGGCCCCGGCCCCGGCCCCGGCCCCGGCCCCGGCCCCGGCCCCGGCCCCGGCCCCGGCCCCGGCCCTGGCCCTGGCCCTGGCCCTGGCCCTGGCCCTGGCCCCGGCCCTGGCCCCGCCTTATTTTTCCAGCCCCGGCGAGGCTGGAAAAATGATCGGGCCAGACTGAGGCCCGGGGCCGGGCCGTACCGAGTACTTCTTATCTGAGTTGCAAGAGAGGGCCCTCTAGCCCGGCGGGCGTCCCGGGCCTCAGTCCGGCCCTGGCCCGGAGTGGCCCGGCCCCATCATTTTTCCAGCCTCGCCGGGGCTTGAAAAATAGGGCCAGGGCCGGGCCTGACTGAGATAAGAAGTACTCGGTACTCGAGCCGAGTGAATACGAACCGAATCCGAGTACTCGGTACACCCGGTCGGGTATGGAACCGAGTACTTTTCAAAAGTACTCGTACCCGAGTACTTTTTACTTGGTTACGAATCCAGAGTACTCGTATCCGAGTACTCGAGTACTCGGGTTCGAATCCAGAGTACTCGTACCCGAATACTCGGGTATTCGGGTACGAGTGCCGAATAAAGAGTTCACGGAAAAATAGTACGAGTAAAAAACTATTTTTTCCCAATTCTATTAATTTTCACCCGAATGTTTCTCTATTTCTATTTATTCACGCCAGTACAGTTCCTAGTCTTCACGTATGAAGTATTCGGTAGTAGCGGGATTCGGTATCGAATCGACACTCTGCCCTCAATGTTCGAGAGTGTTCAGTAAGTTCAGCGTTAAGGCTTGCAGTGAAATAAACATGTTGATTTCCAGACGGACCCTTATCGGGGCCAAATACCGGAATATGCAAACACTCGATTTGTGGACAATGTACTGGAGGCAAGTCGTGTCCGCTTTGCAAGAGGAAAGACGCGTTTAAGAGTTGGGTTTGGAACGCCAACCCTCGTTTACTAATCACAATGGCAAGGGAGATTTGCGAGAATGGCGACGTTTCTCTATTTGAGTACGATGCTAAGGTGAGTAGTGAAATGAAGACGTCAAATTTAAAAACACACGAATTACAGTCGTATACTCAAGGATATTGCAATGAATGCGCCGGGTATTCGAGAAAACTGCGCATTTGTGTGGACTGCCATCCCGAGTGTTTCAAAAAAGATCGAATCGGCTACTGTGTGCAACGATCGGAGACATTCGGAATGTTCGTCATGGCAAAGCAAGCGTCGATCTGTGGTGGTTACGTCGCCGATTATCACGAGAATCATCGAATCGAGCTATTGAAGGTCGAGGAAGAGAAGTTCCGGCCCGTAATACGGGCGGCTTTTGGTAACTTCTTCGTCCGTCTCCTGCCGGATCCGCAAAATTCCTGGGTGCCGATCATGATGTACGTGTTCAAGCAGGAAGCATTTGACATGAAACGCCGCAAGCGAGTGCCAAACAGGGAGATTGTTTGCGAACCACCCGTGAATCACCTTGAATCGATGGAAGCTCTCCTAACAGAAGCGGTGATGAAGTTGGATAGGTTGTACGATCGGCAATTGATGTATTTGGACACCGAGATCAAATGGTTTATAGTGCATTTCCACCAACTTTTGAGAAGCGGCCGAACCGGATGTTGGGGAAGCATCAAATTGAAGAAAATGATAAGTGAGCTGGAGAACATTTTGGAGGCGATTCTCGAAAACCTGAGGACCGATATGAACGCTGAAGGAGTGATTGAATTGGATGCGGAAATCGAACAGAAAATGAACGAGTTGGAGGCGAAAGTGATTGCAGAGCACACAAAGCACCGCTACGACTACTATCAATCACGAAATACAGATGAAGTTCAAGAAGAGCGCGAAGAGCCAGAGGGCGAACATTTCATGGAAGTTTTTCGGAGAATCGACCTTAACCGGCCAACACATGTTTTTCCTATCGACCAGTACGACCTAGCATTCAAAGCGTTTTCGGAAGAGATGGGAGATGAGCGTTGGATGAACGTAGGATACGAGGCAATGGCAAAATCACCAAGATACGAAAAGTATGTGGTGATTGTCCGAGAACGCGCAATGGCAGCCAAAAGATGGACACGATGTGATGAAGACTACAAACAGCTGACCCAACAACATGAGAAGCACATGCAGAACGGCAAGACGATGTTTGAGTATGTGGGGACGACGAAGAAAAATCTGCTGGATTTGCGCGAAGCGATTGGAGAGGAGATTTACGCGGAAGAGCTGGAAAAGCTGGAAGAGGAGGAACGACAGTGGTCACAAACTCATGCCGACCTTTCGCTTGACCGTTTGAGGACGTGGCACCGAATTCTGGAGGCGGAACAAATGTATTTGATGACGGAGTTGATGAAGTACAGATGTTTTCCCAATACACCGAGGAGAAGCTTTGTAAGCGGAATGTTTTTTACCATGTTGTTTCAGAATTTTTGCAATTATACTATCATGGATCAATATGTTCGTTAACTAATTTCGAATACTGATAGGAGTAATAAATAGTTTTGCTGAATTCGTGAAAAAGAAACAAGCCCGATGAGCCGTGTTGATAGAACAAAACATGGCCTAGAGAAGTGTAGCCGAGAGAAAGAGAGTGGGCTCCGATGGAACGTCATAGTGAACATCATCTTGCAATTTGATCAGTCTCGCTAGTTTGTAAATGTAGTAATTCAAAAAAGACGTTGTTTTGGTATTTATTGAAGTTTTATTAAGTTGAAAAAAATGAGTTGACAGGAAAACGAGAGGGGTCGCGAGTTACAGACAGGAAAGGACAGAAGGATAGTCATCAGTGAAATGAAACGCGGCCAGCGAGTCGTCCTTTGTACTGTTGGTCGTTGCGGCTAGTTCGGGTGGGCTTTTTGACGGCGTCCTCTTCTGGAAACTGGATGCGTTGATGGCGGACGGTGCTGGAAGTCTTCGGAGCATCGGCGGTGGCCTCGGCATCCTTCCGAATGGTTTCGGCGGCGGGTGAGGTCGTCTTGAAGGCTTCGATAGACTCCTTCTCCATCTCGGTGGCCCAGTCAAGAAGCTTGAACTGGGCCAGCTGCTCCTCGAGCTCCTCCAGCGAGATGAATGATGTGGCAGCAGTTGTTGCAGATGTGGACGATCGTGTGAAGGCAGAAGAAGAAGTTGAAGAGGCCGGAGAGGTGCCGCCGGATTGCTGCTGCTCCTTTTGCTTGCGGAGTATCCCCGGCCTGTAGAGCACTTGATCCGGACGGCGGTTGGGGCGGGAGCGGCGGATTGGTCCAGCTTGGGAGTCTGACGGAGTGTTCATGATAGCTGGAAAAAAGAAGTTAGAAGTAACATCGGAAGAAAAAGAAAGGGTGAAAAAGAGAAGAAAAAGAAGCGAGACTAGAACGAATGGTCCGCACAGAAAGTTTGGTAGTGAATAAGTGAGTCTTCTCTTCCGTGGGCCCTCCTTTCCTTTTTCCCATGCCTCGGTGGTCCCGCCCCTTTCCAGATGGTCCATGGGAATCCGGAAATGTGCGAGGTTGACCCTGAGAATGTGAAGGAGTTTTGCGAAAAAGGGGACACGATGTGAAGGCAATCTCGAAAGGGGAGGGGCACAAAAAGAGGTGATAGGAAATGTACACTCGTTATTCAACTAACTACCCGGCACACTATGCTTCACACAGATGACCATTCCGAGAAATCACCAGAGATTCAGCAGTTTTGCACTAGAAACGCTGGAAGTGCCTTATTTTGTAACTTTGTTAACTTTGTACTCAATAGTTGCATAACTTGTTTCGGTCAGCGATTTTAGAAAAACTGAAAATGCACCGTTTCATGACACTCTACTCCATAGCTCACTGAATGTTGTGGTTGTATTTAGAGAATATATTTTTGAAGTTTATTACCATTTTATTGAGAGAAAGAAAGTATTCACAAGAAATGGGTGGTTCAAAGGTTGCAGACGAGAAACAGAAAAGCAGTGGGAGATCGGGAATTGCAGAGAAAAAATGACAAAAGGAGTGTTATCAGTGAAACGAGACGCGTCCTTCCAGTCGTCCTGTGTACTTCTTGTTGAAGTGGTTGTTGCGGCGATATTGGCTAGGCTTCTTGACGGCGTCCTCCTCCAGAAGTTGGATTCGAGCATGACGAACGGTGCTTGACGGCTTCGGAGCATCACCAGTCACTTCGGCTTCCTGCTTGACGACGAGAGCTGTGGTCTGGAAGGCTTCAATCGACTCCTTCTCCATCTCGGCGGCCCAGTCTATGAGCTTGAACTGTGACAGTTGCTTCTCGAGCTCCTCCAGCGAGATGAACGACGTGACTGATGTGGTCGACTCAGTTTTGGCGGATGGCGTAGAGCTACAAGACGTCGTGGATGCCGGGGAAGTGGTTCCAGACTGCTGCTGCTCCTTCTGTTTGCGAAGCATCCCTGGCTTGTACAATACTTGATCCGGACGGCGGTTTGGGCGGGAGCGACGGATGGGTCCGGTCTGCGAATCGGTGGAGGAAGTGGAGCTCATAACTGCTGAAAAAGTTGAGAAGTGGTGTACATTAGAAGGTAAAGGATGAGAGAAAACAAAAATAGAAACGTGTTGCTCGGAACGACCATCTGTGTGAAGAGTGGTGGAATGAGTGAGCACTCCCTACCACCCCCTTTCCTAATGCCCCTCCCCTTTCGAGATTGCCTTCACATCGTGTCCCCCCTTTCTCGCAAAGCTCCTTCACATTCTCAGGGTCAACCTCGCACATTTCCGGATTCCCATGGACCATCTGGAAAGGGGCGGGACCACCGAGGCATGGGAAAAAGGAAAGGAGGGTCCACGGAAGAGAACACACTCACTTATTCACTACCTAACTTTCTGTGCGGACTATTCGTTCTAGTCTCGCTTCTTCTTTTCTTTCTCACCTTTTCCTTTTCTTTCCATGTTACTTCGAACTTATTTCTTTCAGCAACTATGAGCACTACTTCGAACAGCCAAGCTGGACCCATTCGCCATTCCCGCCCCAACCGCCGCCCCGATCAAGTGCTCTACAGGCCGGGGATGCTCCGCAAGCAAAAGGAGCAGCAGCAATCTGGCGGCACCTCTCCGGCCTCTTCGACGTCTTCTTCTGCCTCTACACGATTGTCCACAACTGCAACAACTGCTGCCACATCCTTCATCTCGCTGGAGGAGCTCGAGGAGCAGCTGGCCCAGTTCAAGCTCCTTGACTGGGCCACCGAGATGGAGAAGGAGTCGCTTGATGCCTTCAAGAAGACATCCCCCGCCGCCGAAACCATCCCGAAGGAAGCCGAAGTGATCGTTGATGCTCCGAAGACTTCCAGCACCGTTCGTCATGCCCGTATCCAATTTCCGGAGGAGGACACTGTCAAGAAGCCTAGCCGATCTCGCCGCAACGACAGATCGGACAAGCAGTACAAAGGATGACTTGCCGGACGCGTCACATTCCACTGATAATTCTCTGCTTGACCGTTTTTTTATCTGTAACTTTTGAATCCTCTCTTTCCTGTAAGAAACTTCTTTTTTCCTCAATAAACTCGCAATAAACTTCAAAATGTATCCTCCACACACTACCGCAACAAGTAATTCAATCAGATATGAAGTACAAAAGTCACCAAACGGTGCATTTTCAGTTTTTACAGGGCAAAATCGCTGAAAAAATCAACGGATTTCATCACATTGTGTGGTATGACTAATTTCTGCGAACAATGAATCACTGTCGGCTTTCATCGTCACGAGAGAAGAATGTTCTTTGGTGCCTCGTCATAGTGAACGTTATTCAATAGCTAAGGAGCACAAATTCACCAAAAAGTGCGTTTTCAGTTTGTCCAATCAAAATCGTGTAATCTCGCATCCAGACAATGTCAGCCGAGCGCTGTGAAATCATTGAACAACGCACTGTAACCTTGACTCGTTAGACTCTTTTTCTAGTATAAAACCGCTGAAACTTCTGTAATTCATCCAGCACAAATGACGAAACATAACGGACCCGTTGTGCTTCCGTGAAACGCTCCCGTATTGCATCAGTGCCGACACTCCCATATTCCATCCGCACGGGAGCGTCCGCTAGCAGACGTATGCCATATGCGAGCATTATGGAAGCATAGTCGGGCGGAGCCGAAAACGTGTCCGTTATGCTTCCGGCGCGAGTCATCTGTGAGTGTATTAATTCACCTGTTTCCCAGGGCCCTCATTTACCCTGTTTCTTTTGTTAGCTACTTTGAGCTCTTCTAAACTAACCCAAAATTCTAGCTCCTTGGTTCACTTTGCCGACTTTAAAAGGCAAAAACCGCCGATCATAGTCCGAAAAACCGTTTCGTATTCCGATGACTCATTGATCAGCTACACTGTAGGGGAAAAGGGGGCGGGGCTTAACGGAGGACGCCCGGGGCCCCTCGAGCGGCGAGAATCAGTCATCGCTCTCATTCACGCCCGGCGGCGGCCGCTCCGGAAACCTCTCGGCTTTCTGGTGACTGGCCCCCTATTCCCAATTCCACCTGCTTTCTTCTTCCCTTTTCAATAACATTCCCTCCTTTCGAGCTCACTAGTCAGATACTGATAGTGAGCTCACTTTCCATAAGAAGAGTATAATTGGAATCACTCTCTCTGGTTTCTGCCCTTATCACAAATAGACACGAATCTAGGCACACAAACACACGCGCTGGTCGGGAGGATGGTTGCGAAACCGCGGTGTGCTCTTATCTCCCACCAGTGACTCATTTTCGGAGGCTAGGCACCGAAAACAGTCAAAATCCTCTCCAGACTCCGCCCACTTTTCCAGGGCCCCCAAAAATGAAATCTATTGCCGATGACTCATTCTCGAAGCTCCGCCCACTTCTCCCTCTCTTCCAGACGTTCCAAACATTCACTATTGACGCGTTTCCAGTGTGTTTGCGCACTTTTCGCGCCCAATGATGACTCATTTTTGTCACCGCCGCGCCGCCATTTGTTTGCTCGTAGCGCGCGCTCACCTCGTCAGTTTATGTGTGTTCTTGTGTCTTATCGCACTCGCTACAACTTTTTTCCACCTTCTTTTCCAATACTTTGTGTGTTCTCTCCCGTTTTCTCCCGATTTTTTCGCGCTATTTTTCAACTTTTTTCAAAATCACCCGGGATTTCGCAAGATTATCGATTTTTCGTCATTCCAGACTTTGATTTGCATCGCGGGTGATTCACACAATAGAGCGCCAAGATGTCTTGGACGAACCAGGGAATGCAGGCGTTGATACCGCTCATCAATCGTGTCCAGGACGCGTTCTCGCAGCTCGGCACCAGCGTCAGCTTCGATCTTCCGCAAATCGCCGTCGTCGGTGGTCAGTCGGCCGGTAAATCGTCGGTGCTCGAGAATTTCGTCGGAAAGTGAGTCGTTGAAACTCATGGTGTAACGCGTCACGTGACGCTTTCAGAGACTTTCTCCCACGCGGATCGGGCATCGTGACACGCCGCCCACTGATCCTTCAGCTCGTCCAGGATCGTGTGGAGTTTGCCGAGTTCTACCATAAGCCTGGCCAACAGTACCACGACTTTGACGCTGTCCGTCAGGAGATCGAGAACGAGACGGACCGCGGCACGGGCGGACTGAAGAAGGGCATCAGTGCGACGCCGATCAATCTGCGCGTTCACTCGCCGCACGTGCTCAACCTGACGCTCATCGATCTGCCCGGAATGACGAAGGTGCCGGTGGGGGATCAACCGATCGATATCGAGCAGCAGATTCGCGACATGATTCTCACCTTTATCACCCGTGACAACTGTCTGATTTTGGCGGTGAGTCCGGCGAACAGCGATCTGGCGACGTCGGACGCGCTGAAGATTGCGAAGGAGGTGGATCCGCAGGGATTGCGAACGATCGGCGTGCTCACGAAGCTCGACCTGATGGACGAGGCGACCGACGCTCGCGAGATTCTCGAGAATCGCCTGTTCTCACTTCGACGCGGCTACGTCGGCGTCGTGAATCGCGGTCAGAAGGACATCAACGGTCGCAAGGACATCCGCTCGGCGCTCGAATCGGAGCGCAAGTTCTTCCTCTCCCACCCGGCCTACATGCACATGGCGGACCGCCTCGGCACGGCCTATCTGCAGCAGACGCTCAATCAACAGCTCACCAATCACATTCGCGACTCGCTGCCGGCGCTTCGTGACACCCTTCAGAAAAAGGTGTTCGCGATGGAGAAGGACGTGGGCGAGTATCGCAACTGGCAACCCAACGATCCGGGCAGAAAGACCAAGGCGCTTCTTCAGTGAGTCTTGTAGACTTGTAGTTGACAGAATGAGATCAATATTTCCAGAATGGTCAACACCTTCAAAGACGACATTGATCGATCGATCGAGGGATCGTCGGCCAAGATGGTCTCCACCGACGAGCTGTCGGGCGGCGCGCGCATCAAACGTCTCTTCATCGAGCGCTTCCCGTTCGAGATTGTCAAAATGGAGTGTGACGAGGTGGCGCTTCGCAAAGAGATCAAATTCGCCATCCGCAACATTCACGGCATTCGCGTCGGCCTCTTCACACCGGACATGGCGTTTGACGCGATCGCCAAGAAGCAGATCTCGCGGCTCAAAGAGCCGTCGCTCAAGTGTGTCGATCTGGTGAACACGGAGCTGGCGACGGTGATCCGAAAGTGCGCCGAGACGATGGTACGCTATCCGCGACTGCGTGACGAGATTGAGCGTTTGGTGGTGACGCATATGCGCGAGCGTGAGCATGTGGTGAAGGAGCAGATTTCGATGCTCGTCGACTATGAGCTCTCGTATATGAACACGAATCACGAGGATTTCATCGGTTTCAGCACGTGAGTTTCACAGACTTTCAGACGTTTCCTAGTTGCTAATTGTAGAGCGGAGGCGAAGGCGTCGCAAGGGCAGACGACGAAGAAGCTGCTCGACAATCAGATCATTCGCAAGGGATGGCTGTCGGTCTACAAATCGTCGCTGGTCGCGTTGTCGTCGTCGACGACGTTCTGGTTTGTGCTCACATCGCAAACGCTCCAGTGGTACAAGGACGATGAGGAGAAGGATCGGAAGTACATGATTCCACTCGACGGCATCAAACTTCGCGACATTGAGAGCGGCGGATTCATGTTCCGACAGAACAAGTTTGGGCTCTTCTATCCGGACGGAAAGTGAGTGTTCTAAGTGCACAGTTTCAGAGGGTTCAACCTTTTTCTTTCTTCTTGTAGAAACATGTACAAGGACACGAAAGTGCTCGAGCTCGGCTCGAACAGTCTGGACGAGATGGACGCGTGGAAGGCGAGCTTCTTGCGCGCCGGAGTCTATCCGGAACGTCAACAGGCGGCTCAGGTCGACGAGAGCCCCGAGGTGGAGGAGCAACCGTCGATGGATCCGTATCTGGAGCGACAAGTCGAGCAGATCCGCCATCTCGTCGAGTCGTACATGTCGATTGTGACGAAGACGTTCAAGGATTTGGTGCCGAAGGCGATTATGCATCTCGTGGTCAATGAGACGTGCGAGTTTGTCAAGGACGAGCTGCTCGGACAACTCTATCAGATTGGCGACACGGACAGTCTGATGGAGGAGTCGCAGCAGGAGGCGCAGAAGCGCGAGGAGCTGTTGCGCGTCTACGGTGCGTGCAAAGAGGCGCTTCGAATCATCTCGGAGGTCAACATGAGCACCAACGGCGGTGACGTTCCGCCGCCGATGCCCGCGTCGGACTATCGGCCGAGCACCTCGTCGTCGTCGAACAATAAGCCACGCCCGCCGTCGGCGCCGGTTCGACAGGCCCCGGTGCCACCGCCGCCGGCGCATCGGAATGGTAATGGAGTTGTTGCTCCGCCGATTCCTTCGTGAGTTTTCATTTTCAAGATTTGGACATGGGAGAAGCTTGGGATGAAAATTCCACTGGATAGATCAATGTTCCTGAATCTTGACGGTCAGGTGTTCCCCATAGCTTGAAAGGTGTAATTTCGAACAAATGATGGGGTAGATTGAGAATGACGTGGCAAGACGAAGAAAGTCCATAGAATGAATGATTGGATAAAGCCACGTATACCCGAAACTTTCGGAGAGTTAAAGGGGTACGACAGAAGATAGGGGAACAGGTTTAACAAGGGCAATAGAACTTCCTTGTGGCTCCAGGAGCCATCGTTTACTGTACAAGTAGGTACGGGTACCCTGGGGAAGCTATCAGGACTGATGAATTCTATATTTTCTAGTTTGGCTTCTGAAACTCGAACTATTTGGCCGGAAGCTCTAGTTTAGGATCCCTGGAGCTCAAGCCGATTGGTGTAGAAGCTATACCAAAATAAATATTGAGACTCTCATTTTTAGGCTCAAATTCAACCCATTTTCTATTTCAGCAGACCGCCGACGCCATCCACGAACGGAGGAGCTCCCGAAGTGCCCGCTCGTCCTCAGATTCCCAAGAGACCGTTTTGAGCGGCCGGACCGACCCTTTGCCACTTTTCCCTTATACTTTTCTTATATATTTTCTGTAAACTCTCTTCTAAATCCAAATTCTCAGTTCTCCAAATGTGATTTCCCATCCCTCCCCTCCCCTCCTCCACCCGATACGGTTATTCTCACTGAATGCTGGTTTCCTTCTAAAATCTTTAAAAACGTATGTTTCCGATGACTTTGATCCCATTTTTTTTCTTGATTCCTATTGTATTTTGTATTGTATTGCATTTGATATGTACTCTATAAAGCACGCATTTTCATGTTTTGAATGCAAACGCGCTCCATCGCACACTTACCGTCTTGTTTTGGCGGCCGTGGCCTAGGAACCCAAAAGGGGTCGGCACCTTTTAAAAAATAAGGTCAAGTTGGGGCCTTCAAATTGGGAATTGTTTGAAGTTTAGAAAAACTAGGTTCAAACCGTCTAAAGGAGGGTCGTCACGAAAATTAGGAAGGCTGTAGGTTGCGCGCGCGCGCAGCGAAAACGGGAAAAAGGAGGGACGACGCGATTATTTGGCAGATTGCCAAGAGGTGGGGGGAGAGACAAAGAGACGCAGACACGCAGACACTCAGGCGCGCGATTTGAAAAAGAGCGAGAGGGTGGTCAACAAGACGCGCGCGGTCAATACCAGTGCGGCAACAGCGTTTTCCTTCTTTCTTTCTCTCCATCTCTCCACTTTTCATTTTATCTTTTGCCCCCTCTTTAACATTGACAACACTCCGCTGATGCACGTTTCTTAACACTAAATTTTCCAGCTAAAACCCCTTTATTTCACCTGTGTGTTTGCATGGGAAATATCGATTTTTCGTGCGGTTTACAGCCTCACGCGTTTTTCGTCAATTTTCGCCCAATTTCCTTCAGTTTTTTGGGGAAAAATTGAATGAAAATGTTGAGCAACTGCCTTAAAACCAAAATTTCAACTTTTTCCGTCGAAAAAATGAAGGAAATCGGGTGAAAATCGAGAAACCGCAGGGAAATTTGGCTTGCGTTCAACAGGGCGCGTTTGAAACATGGATCATGGCGATAGTACCAGTATGTGAGACGGGTCGGAGGTTGGCTGGCTAAGAAACCGCAAACGGTTCTATGTAGTTCTAGTTGCGAACCGGCGCCCACGGCTTTCAAAACAGCTCTCGAGAGCACTGAACCCAGTCCGTGTGCCGGCAATCCACAGAGGAGAGCCAAGGAATAGAACTATGCTCACACTGACTATTCCGGAAGTTTCTATTCCGTGGTACTCGCATCCACAGCGCCTCGGTACAGCTGCGGCGGTAGGACAATACCCACTGACCCAAAAACTCAAATCATATAAGAATACCACCATCATCCTTCTTTCCTTAGGAAGCTGTCTGGTCGCCGCACCTGGTCGCCGCTACCTGGGGAGGTGGATCGGGGGAAAGGAGTGAGGAAACGATTATTTGGCAGATTGCCAAGAGCGGTGGTAAGAGACAAGCACGCAGACAGTCAGACACTCTTTCGCCCCTCCTTAACTTTGACAACACTCCGCCTATGCACGTTTCTTAACGCAATTGTTTTTCCCTTTGAAAACCGCTCTATTTAACCTCGATTTTTGAAGAACAAAGGAAAAGAAGAAGAAGAATATGTTTGCGGACGAGCTGGACGAGGAGGAGGTGATCGATGTGATAACCGCGGCGGACGGCGCCGTCGAGTACGGTGCCGATCAGTTTCCCGACGAAGACGACGTTGACGCCTACATGATTAATCAGCCGGAAGGCGACGGCTACGACGACGAAGGTGTGCCGCAGTACGAGCGATACATGAGCGAGGTGGTCGACGATGACGGGCACAACTACAATCATGACGATGGAACGCAGCAGTACCTTCCGATGGGACAGTTCGTGGAGGATGTTGGGATTCTGGGCAATCAGGACCTCTACAACGCACATTATATCGACATTGATGACGAATTGGTGATGGCTCACAAAAATGAGATCCTCATGTGTGATGATTACGGGAATCGTGAGTTTTCTTGCTTCTTTGTGGGAGCCTGTGGCTATTTCCAGCATTCGTCGATAATCGCACGACAGAGGAACGACTGTCGGCTCTTCCCGAAATGTACCAGCTGCCTGTGTTCCGTCGCGCCAAAAAGAGCCGCCCGATGGAGGAGCATCCGGTGCTCTCGCGACCGACGCAGGTGTCGGAGAACGTCTTCGATCGTGGTGAAGAGGGCACGAAGCTGTTGAACGCCGTCAACTTTTGGCCGAAACGAGAGGCGTCGAATGAGCCGCCGCCGCAAGTGGTAAGAGTTGCTGAAAGACCCGAGAAACACACCGTTATTTCGGAGTGTCGTTGTTTTTGAGTTTGTCACACAAAAATGGGTACAGTAAGACCAAATTAGAAAAGATAGGTGAAAGTTGACACTTTTTCCCCAATCTCTTCCTGTTTTCAAGATTCAGTCAAACGAATTTCTTTTCTAGACCCCTTCGAGACGTGAGGATATGCTCGCTCGGATCGCGTCCACAATCCGCCAAGCCGAAGGCCCCGCACCCACTCGGTTCGCCGGGTCCCCGCTCAATAAGAAGCGGCAAGCGATTCCACCGCCAAACAAGCCGATGCCGAAGAGTCTCCCGCTCACACCGCTTCCCGATCGGTTCTATCAGAAGCGACTGACGTTGACCGCCGATCAAGTCGGCTTCGTGTCGGAGTGTGTGGCGTGTAACATCTGTGGGTTCATGTTCCGACACCGCCCACTGCTCGAGAATCACATCCTCAAGCACCAGCAGACGGGACTGGACAAGGTGATGAGGTTAGTTGCTACAATTTTGCAGTTCAAAAATTTTTAAATAAATGATATACTTTTAGCGACAGAGCCGGCCTCATCTGCCCAATGAAAGAATGTCAAAAGAAGAGCGACTCAATCGCCACCGTCATCGAGCATCTCAAAAAGGCCCATCCACAAGTGGGCCCGATCAATTTCGAGCAAATCCATTTCAAAGATTCGACGGAGTTTCATCACTGGAAAACAGAGCTCGAGAAGCTGACGCTGTCACGTTTCAGCCGGACATCGGGCAAACAGAATGTGTTCAGTCGGTCGACGTAAGTGTCTTGTACCGTACCTTCTAGAATTTCCTGTTCCAGATACTATCAATGCCACCACTCTGGGCTCAAGGCCAACAAAAAGGAGCACCGACAGCGGGCGCGCGAGAGCAAGAAGCTCGGCAAAACGTGCACCGCGTTTTTCCACGTCCGCGAGAACGAGAACGGCACGCTCCTTCTTCGCGGATGCACCAAACACATCGGACACGGTTGCGACGTTCGGTGTCTTCCGTTGAGCGACGAGATTCGAATGGAAATCGCGCAACTCCTCATCGCCGGTCTCGACGAAGTCGACATTGTCGAGAAGTTTCAGCAGGAGGTCGACAAAAAAGATCGCCGCTACTACCTTCAACACTACGAGATTCGAAATGTGGCGAGCAAGATTGACAAGATCAAAGAGGACTTTAAGCGAAGGGTGAGGGTTGCAGATCTTGGAAACTAGAAGGGATGGCAAAAACCTACTTCTCTGCTAGTTCCCAAGATACCAAGCTCAACCGAACCCCCTCACTTTCAGATCGCCGCCGGACATCCGTTGCCGGATTTCGCCGAAATGCTGACGTCTCCGACACACCGGACGTATCCGATTCGACGAGCCCGCCTCGGTTGTCACACGCTACCGGTTGTCGAGGAGGACGGCACTTATGTGGAAGTTATGGAACAGGTCAGCTTTTTGGTGGGATTTACTGTATCAGAGGGAAGATGACTATTCTTGTGAGACTTTCAGCACTTATATCATGAAAACTGGAAGTGGTAGAAAAAAGTTGTCAACTGAAAACTTGTAGCCAACAAAATAAGGAACATTTTGTTAGTTCAAGATATACATAGACTCCCCCAGTTTTCAGGATCCCGCCTACGAGGAGGAGTACTACGATGAGCAAGAAGAGCAAGAAGGGGAAGAGGAAGAGGAGTACGACGAAGAAGAGTACGAAGAGTACGTCGATCCACAAATGCCGTCAACGTCATCGGCGCCGCCGCCGCCACCGCCATCGACGGCGCAGAAACGTCAAGAGAGAAAACGCGCTGGATCGAAGAAGCGAACGGTGACACGTCGTCCGAAGATTGTTCCAGAAGGGCACGAGGGCCCGGAAAGCGACGCAAAGGTGGGGGATGAGCTCCGGAAAATGAGGGTTTTCGAGTTTTTTCAACAAAAAAAAAATACATTTTCAAAAATATGTCTAAGAGTCAGTTGATAACTCTAAATTTTAGTGATTTGTGTGATGTTATTTATTTTCATTTTTTGAAAAATTTGTCTATTGTTCTTCAAAATCGATTCAAATTGTAGGTAGTTGGCGGGAAAATTTTTTAAAATTAAAAAAAATTTTTTCTGAATTTTCTTTGGCTCACAATTACATATTTTTAAAAATGGTTGGCCCGAAATTTTTTTTTCTCAATTTCGAAAACTTTTTATGAAATTTTCAGTCAAAAACCTACACTTTTAAAGATCAACTGACTCTGTTTAAAATTTTTGAAAATTAGTTTTCTAAATAATTTTTTTTTTTTTGAAATTTTTAAAATTCATTTTTCCTTCAAAATCGACTGAAATTGTATGTTTCTAGACGGAAAATTTAAAAAAAAATTTCAAAATTTTTTCTCAATTTTCGTTGGCCTACAATTAATATTTTTTTTCGAAAATGATGTACCCGGAGAAAAATGTAAAAAATTTAAAAAAATTTTTTTTTGAAAATCCAATGAGCTGAAATTTTTTTCTCAGGAATCTGAGGATGAGCAGCAGCAGCAGACAGCGTCATAATACAACGGAATACCATGTCGTTGTGATTTTTATTTTTTAGTTTTCATTTTATTTTTAAAAACTCAAAAAACTAGCCACTTTTGATTTCCATTCACATATTTTTTTTTGTCCAGTTTTCTATTTTCCATCATTCTTGTTTCATACGCCAATTGCTCATTATTTTTCTCACTTTTTTCCCAATTTTTTGAAATTTATTTGAAGGCAACTTTTTTTTCGAAATTGAATCGTTTTTCCCACAACAATACTTTCAAAAAAAAAAATTTTTATTTTGAAATTTTATTTTGAATTTTTTGTTGGTTTCCTATTGGTTATGTAGTGGAATACCTGAAAATTATCTGAAATTTTTTTTTTGGATTTCAGCGAGCTGCTAAATTTTGTTTTAAAATTTTTAATTTGTGTCAATACCCAAAATGAATTTTTGAAAATTTTTTTAAAGAATCTTCCTTATTAATAAAAACCGTGATTTTTTTTTTTGGAAATTTTGAAAAAAAATTACGATTTAGTAACCCGTTAATATTAAATATTCACTTTTTAAAAATAATTAATTTGGAGATGAAGTTCCTGTTTCTTTTATTTACGAAGTTTCAAGAACTAATTTTTTTCGCCTATTTTTTGAAATTTGTTTTTTTAATATACAGTTGGAAAAACTATTTTTTCATGAAAAAAACATTGAATAATTTATAAAATCGAGTTTCAAAATTTTTTTTTAAAAAAATTTTTAATTTAAAATTTCACTTTTTCAAAACGTGTTTATTTTTTGAAATTTTTTTGTTCTGCAATCCGTTCTGAGTTTTTTAAAGTTATCTGAAAATTCTAGTAATTTTTTTCGGTTTCATGTTTTTAACAAGCTGTGGCACTAATTTTGAAGAAAGTTTGGAAAGTTTCTGAAAAAAATTCTGATTCAGTAACTCGGTAAGATTAATTGTTCACAGAAGATTGCTTATTCACAAAATTAAAAAATGCGATTAGGGGATACAGTTGCTGGTTTTTTTTTTTAATTTTCAGTACGAAAAAATGCTTCACTTTGAAGAGAAAAAATTTTTTGTTGGAAAAAAATTGAGGTAAATTCAACTGGAAGGTCACTTTTGAAATTTTTGAAATTTTTGTTGGCTTCTTATCGGTTATGTAGTTGAATTTCTGAAAATTATTTGAAAAGTTCTAACAAATGTTGTTTCCCTTTTGAAAATGTTTGGAATTTTTTTTTCTGTTTCAGCGACATGGTGAATTTTATTTCTGGAAAAATGAATAATTTGCCAATACCAAAGATGTACGGAAGTAGAATTTTGAAAGACGGAAGTCGGAAGACGGAAGTCGGAATTCCGGACATCTCTGGCTAATACCCAACCAGGCAAAAATGTAGGATTCCAAAAATTAAGTTTTTAGGTGCGGCACTAATTATTAAATTTTTTTTTGTTGGAAATTTTGAAAAAAAATTTATGTTTTAGTAACCCGGTAATAATAAATTTTTAATTAAAAAAAATAATTCATTTACACAAATTAAAAAGCTAATTTTTTTTTCTCGCCGAATTTTTGAAATTTGTTCATTCACTATCAGTTCAAAAGCTGATTGAATTTAGAAAAAAAATGAATAGAAATTAAGTTTCAAAATTTTTTTTTATTTTTTAGAAATTTAGAAAATTTTAAAGTTCACTTTTTCAAAGCGTTTTTTATTTTTTGAAATTTTTTTTGTTCTGCAATGCGTTAAAGGTTGGAAAATCTGAAAGTTATCTGTAAATTCTAGTAATTTTTTTCTGTTTTAGAGACATAATTAATGTGATTTTCTTGTGAAAGTTCCTTAATCGTAAACTTGTTTTTAAAAAAAATTGATTGAAATCAAATTTGATAAAAAACAATTTGTGGTAAATAATCCAAATATCGATTGTTTTCCATTTTCCATTTTCTATTTTCCATTTTCTATTTTCCAGAAAGGTTAGTGGTGAGCATCATGACAAGAGCACCTGTTGACAATCCGTTGCCTTGGAGACGGGCAATTGGTGAATAACAAGTGCTCGCGGAGCCCGCCACTCATTTGCTCATTCTTCCCTCATTTGGCCGTCACGGACGGCCGCTCCTATATTTTTTTATTTTTCCTCAATATTCTACTTGATTTTCTACAAATTCCCCCCTTTATTTTTATTTAACAAAAAAAAAGTGAGTCGATAAAAAAGTGAAATAATTTTTTTTGAAAATTAATTTTTATTTTCAGATTCTACATATTGGCTTCTACGAGACCCAGGAAATTCGAAAAAAAATTATTTTTCAAGAAAATGAATTTGAAAAAAAAGTGAGCTATTTATGTTGATTTTAATTTTAAAAAATTTTTTTCAGAAAAAACAAGCCGTTCCACCTTTAATTTGAAAAGGTGAGCCAAAAAAAATTATAGAATTTTTTTTTCAATTTAATTTTTTTTCAGGATCTATTGGCGACAACGAGACCCGGAAATTATTTTTAAAAAATTAAATTTCCGAAAAATAAAAAGTTTGAAAGGTGAGAATCTTAATTTTAAATTTTATGCTAAAAAATGGGCAGGCCAAAATCACAAGTTCCTCATTTTTCCTTTTTTTTTCCTTCTTCCTCTTCTTCACCATCCGATGTTTGTTTGTTTCTTTTTTGTCCCATAATTGCTCTGTAAAATCAAATCGTCGTTATTCGCATTCGGGCCACATTTCAACACGGAAACTCCCTTTTTTTAAAAACATATTTTAAATAATGTAACCCATTTGGATAGTACTTGATGAGCTGAACCGAATGACATCGAATTTGAGCCCGATCCTAGAAAATGAGTGTTCATATTGTCGTTTTTTTCGGGAGGAAACCTGCGAATCGTCGCGCGCTCCGAAATTGGGGGCGTGGCCAATGTGCAAGTGCCGCACGGTTGAAACTCCGCCCACTTTTGGATATGTCATCACGCCAATCACCGCGTTTCTGAGGCGGAGTCACGCGCGCTGATTGGCCGCGTGAAAAATCAAAAAACGCAATGGGCGCAGTTTCAACCGTGCGGCACTTGCAATAGGCCACGCCCCCAATTTTCGGAGCGCGCGAAAAATCTCAGGTTTCCTCCCGAAAAAAAACAACAATATCTTGTTTTCCGATTTTAACTCCTTTTTTTTTGGTTTCGAGCCAATTTTCATTTTTACAATCTTATATTTTTGCAGACGAGCCATCGCTCTCGACAGACTGACTCCGGAGCATCCGGAGTTTTTCCGAGAAATCTGTGAGCGATGAGAAGAGGAACGTCGCATAGCGGAAGACGAAAAAAAGGGAAATGTGAGTGGTTACAACCTTATTTATCGAACATAAAATCTAAAATAATTATTTATCGGAATAGTTTAACACATTCGAGTAGAACTCGACAAGCTGAATCGAAGACATCAAATTTGAGACCGATCCTAGAAAATGAGTGTTCATATCTTGTTTTCCGATTGGAATCCCAGAGTAGCCTATTTGGGATTAAATTAGGGACCCCATTTCACCACCGAAACCCCTCATTTTTATGTGGAACCCACCATTTTCTTCCTCGAGCACTTAAGACCTGAATGGGACCCTCTAGCCCCCAATTTTATCTCATGTTTTCCGATTGTCAACTGGAACCCTTGATTACCTTGTTTGGGCTTACATTTGGAACCCCGTTTCAACACCGAGACTCCTCATTTGACACGTGTAATTCTTGGGTCCTGTTTGGAAATGCTGGAGACCCCTCAGTTTTCGACAGGGACCCTCAAATCGGCTTTTGAGACTTAAACTTGAGCCTTGTAACATTTTTATTTGTTTTCAAACTTTTCTGGTCTTACTATTAGTCTTTGGTAAGAAAATTTTTTTCCACAATTTTTCTTTTGCAGATGAGCCCTCGCTCTAGACAGACTCACTCCGGAGCATTTGGAGCATCCGGAGTTTTTCTTCGAAATCTGGAGAAAAGAGAAGAGGCCAAAAAAAGGGAAACGTGAGTGGTTACAACCTTATTTGTCGAATATGAAATCTAAAATAATTATTTATCTGAATAGTTTAACACATTTGAGTAGAACTCGACAAGCTGAATCGAAAGACATCAAATTTGAGCCCGATCCGAGAAAATGAGTGTTCATATCTTGTTTTCCGATTGGAACACCAGAGGAGCCTATTTGGGATTAAATTAGGGACCCCATTTCACCACCGAAACCCCTCATTTTCATGTGGAACCCCCTCATTTGCCTCCTCGAACACTCAGGACCCCTAAGCCTTGAGATCCCTAGCCCTCAATTTTATCTCATGTTTTCCGATTGCTAACGGGAACCCTTGATTATCTTGTTTGGGCTTACATTTGGGACCCCATTTCAACACCGAGACCTCTCATTTGTCACGTGAGATTCTTGGGACCTACCGTAAAACCTGTGTTAGAGTGGCACCTCTAATAGACCGGCACCTCCAAAATCCCGAAATCGTAAGGGTCCCCCCTGTGGATTTTCGAAATTTCATTTTAAAGTTAGAGGGTTGAAAATTACACCGGTATGCCGTTCTAATAGAGGTTTTACGGTATTTGGAAATGCTGGAGACCCCTCAGCTTTCGACGGGGACCCTCAATTACCTATTGTGGCTGGCTTTTCAGCCTTGTAACTTTTTTATTTGTTTTCAAACTTTTTTGGTCTTACTTAGTCTTTGGTATGAAAATTTTTTTTGCAGACGAGCCCTCGCTCTCGACAGACTCACTCCGGAGCATTTGGAGCATCCGGAGTTTTTCTTCGAAATCTGGAGAAAAGAAAAGAGGCCAAAAAAATGTGAGTGGTGAACACCTTATTAATTAAACAAAAAAATCAAAAAATGTTTCAATAATTTTCAAAATAGTTCAACCCATTTGGATAGTGCTTGATTCGAGTCCGATCCGAGAAAATGAGTGTTCATATCTGGTTTTCCAACTGGAACCCCAGATTAGCCTACTTGGGATTAAATTAGGGACCCCATTTCACCACCGAAACCCCTCATTTTTAAGTGGAATCCCCTCATTTGCCCCCTCTCCTCGAACACTCAGGACCCCTAAGCCTTGAGGTCTCTGGCCCTCAATTTTATCTCATGTTTTCTGATTGCCACTTGGAACCCTTGATTATCTTGTTTGGGCTTACATTTGGGACCCTAGAACCCTCATTTGAAACGTGTAATTCTTGGGACCTGTTTGGAAATGCTGGGGACCCCTCAGCTTTCGACGGGGACTCTCAATTAGACTATTGTGGCTGGCTTTTCAGCCTTGTAACATTTTTATTTGTTTTCAAACTTTTTTGGTCTTACTATTAGTCTTTGGTATGAAACATTTTTTTTGCAGACGAGCCCTCGCTCTCGACAGACTGACTCCGGAGCATCTGGAGTTTTTTGGAAGTCTGTGAGCAATGAGAAGAGGAACGTCGTCTAGCCCAAGACGAAAAAAAAAGGAAATTTGAAAGGTAACACCCGCAAGGCGGTTCATCAACCAGTAACAAACGCTTCTCGCTGTTTTCTCTGACTGTTTCCTTCTTCATTGTTTTCCATGCGCTCTATACCCGTCCGTGACTAACTGATCACATAGCAACTCTATGCAACGATTTTTCCTCGCGCTGTTTGCCATCTCCTCATTTTCTATCTTTCAGTTCTCCGCCAATTTGATCGCTTTCTCTCAAACAAGGATGGAACGCCGTCCAGTCGAAATGAAGCCGATCCCGGACTTTCCGCGGGTCCCGATTTACGAGTTGACGCCACCAATCGCGATTCCGCCTCTTCCGCAGAAGAGAAAAAATAATTAAGATACTTCATAGTCGTTTGTCTATTTAAAACCGATAATTAAAAAACATCATATTGGATTTCCAATTTGAAACCCAAACTCTCGCCGAGAAGATGGTTGACTCAATATTAACAAAAAAAACTTCATATACTAAACCATGGAGAGAAAGAGAAAACGAGAAATGTGTGTGTTTGGGGGGGGGGGGGGAATTCAAAATCAAAAGTTACGACAAATAAGGGAGATATTTGTTTACAAAAAGGCATTGAAAAGAGATTGGGCAGAAAGTGCAGAAGACGATTACTTGGCCAAGTCTTTGAAGACGTCCTCGAGCGAGTTGCACACACGGGTTTCGATTCTCGAAATGATTTGAAGGATGGCTCCCTTCAGAAGACGTGACTTCTCCGGCTGATTACGAACAGCTTTGCGCAGATACCAGTCAATGACGTGGAAGTCCTCTTCATCGAGTGCCGGAAGCGTCGGCATCGCGGGCATTGCCTGAAAAAGGAGAGTTAACGTTGTTCTTTGTTTGTTTTTTTCTGAAATGGCATGCACGTGTGTGATGAAATCTTACCGGTTGGTTCGGGAGAATAGAGGATTCTCTCGAGGAGCTGCTGCGATTCTGCGGTGATACACTGAAAGGTGAGGGCCGGAAGAAGTTGATCGGCTCCATCGCCTGGCTGACGTTAGCTTCAGCTCTAGAAGTAAGAAAATTTGCTATAAATGCAAAATGTAGTTTCTAAACTCACAGCTGCTGAAGATAAGCCTCCTGATGCTCGATTTCGTCGTTTGCCGTTCTTCTCTGAAGAATTCAATAGATAGGGTACGCCCAATTTTTGAAGTTTGAAAGAAACTTACCGGCGGTTCACTGTTTCTGAGCGCCGTTCTTTTGGCGGCTGGGGTCTGAACGACGCTGTCGGAGACGAAGCTGCTGCCTCTTCTCTTGCGGTTTCCTTCAGTGCTTCCAGAGTCTTCAGAGTTGTTAAGAGCGCGTCTCTGGCGGCTCAGCGCTGACTGTCGCCTGGAAACAAAAAACGTTTCGGTGCTTTCGAGCCAAATAGATCTTATTCAACTCACTGAGTCGTCTTTCGAAGAGAACGAAGCCGTTCCTCTTGTGCCACCTCACGGGACTCGTGCGCCGGATGAGACTCGACTGATGGCGTTGTAGGTGCTGGTCTGATAGCACCGCGTGATGTCGCTACCTCGCGTTCATCGTCTCCAGTCTCATCGTCATCGTCTTCAAAAACTTCGTCCTCGTCGTTATCATCGTCGTTCAGAGTAATGGCGTTTCCCATCGCGCGCTCAGTCGTGTACGTGTCAAACGACGGGCGCAAGAATCGGCAGTAGCCGTACATGTCCCATTTCCAGAGTGTCTCTTCGGTCTCGAGCAACGTCTTCTTATCCTTCACCATCGCCTTGTGAAGCCGCATTCGAAGTTGGTTCTTCGTGTAGAGGAGAAATTTCCAGATTTTGCGGACTGAAAAATACGAGAGTACGTTTAGAATTGAAAAAGCTCATCACTCACTAGAAAGCAGTACTTCGGTGCGACGGTAAACTCCGGCGGCCACTTCGCAACACTCCTCTCTGACGGTTTTGAAAGGCTGGTTTCTGACTTTCCACATAACCTCGTACTTTCTAATCTCGTCCAAAATGACTGCTTTCAACTCCAAACTCGTTCCAATTTCGTCGTATTTTTTGCCACATCTTGCCGAAGCATCGAGGTAATCGTCTATATCGAAGTTGAACTTATCCTGCGGAAGAGGCGGAATCGCGATTGGGGGCGCCAACTCGTAAATCGGGACCCGCGGAAAGTCCGGGATCGGCTTCATTTCGACTGGACGGCGTTCCATCCTTTTTTGAGAGAAAGCGATCAAATTGGCGGAGAACTAAAAGATTGAAAATGAGGAGATGGCAAACAGCGCGAGGAAAAAAATCGTTACATAGAGTTGCTATGTGATCTGACTGAGGATATGGGTAACGATCGGGCCCGCGCAAGGATAGACACTCCCATAAACACAGTAAGCTCACACAGGCACACACACACACACACACACACACACACACACACACACACACTCACTAACGCGCACGGGAGGCGAGACGGCAGGCAGCGGGACATATGCAAGTGGTCCCGTCACAGGCAGTTGTACCGCTTGTGGGCATAGTCTCTTCTCACAAGGAAAGTGTCTGAATGGGTGTAGGCTTTCGATTTAGCCAGGTGGCGACGACGGAGTCTATGCCCACAAGCGGTACAACTGCCTGTGACGGGACCACTCGCATATGTCCCGCTGCCTGCCGTCTCGCCTCGCGTGCGCGTTAGTGAGTGTATCTGTGTGTTTATGTGAGTGTCTATCCTTGCGCGAGCCCGATCGTTACCCATATCCTCATTTGTCTGTCGATTTCTTCCTAGCCAGTCCGCTGCATGTGATTAATTTTCATTATTTCCTTTGTCTCCTATGCTAAAGTTGCTGGTTTCGATTGCCGGCCTAGTGATAAAAATCAATTTTTGAATCTTTGCTGCTACTGCCTATTTCGTTTTATTGTAACGTCGGGTAGCACCACTTTCTCCCTCTTTTTTGAAAATGAACCTCTTTGTGTCGTTTTTCCGCTGACCCATCTGTCACTTGTTGAAGACAGTACCTTTGTGCGCGCGCGTCTTCCAACAGATGTTGCCTCTCTCATTTGCTTCTTCTGTCTTTCGCGTTTTCTCTATCTCTCCACTTTTTGTGGTGCCAGACCAATATGATCTTTTTTCTTATCTTATCTTCATGTCATTGAGACTACGCATCAGATGCAGGTGCTCCGATTCGCGATGACGTCATTATGCGTTCGCATTGCTCGCGCGGGTTGGTGACAAAGCGAGAGTGCGAGAAAAGAATAACTGAAGGAAAAAAAAACTGTGGGATTGGGATAAAGAGATCGCTGTTGCGCTCTTATTGCTGACCTGAGTGACGAGGGGTATGCGGCCGAGCGCTTTCCAACTGCAGAAATTGTCTCGCGAGGCGGCTCATCAACCAGTAACAAACGCTTCTCACAGTTTTCTCTGACTGTTTCCTTTTTCATTGTTTTCTATGCGCTCTATACCCGTCCGTGACTAACTGATCGCATAGCAACTCTATGTAACGATTTTTCCTCGCGCTGTTTGCCATCTCCTCATTTTCAATCTTTCAGTTCTCCGCCAATTTGATCGCCTTCTCTCAAAAAAGGATGGAACGCCGTCCAGTCGAAATGAAGCCGATCCCGGACTTTCCGCGGGTCCCGATTTACGAGTTGGCGCCACCAATCGCGATTCCGCCTCTTCCGCAGGATAAGTTCGTCTTCGATATAGACGATTACCTCGATGCTTCGGCAAGATGTGGCAAAAAATACGACGAAATTGGAACGAGTTTGGAGTTGAAAGCAGTCATTTTGGACGAGATTAGAAAGTACGAGGTTATGTGGAAAGTCAGAAACCAGCCTTTCAAAACCGTCAGAGAGGAGTGTTGCGAAGTGGCCGCCGGAGTCTACCGTCGCACCGAAGTCATGCTTTCTAGTGAGTGATGAGCTTTTCCAATTCTAAACGTACTCTCGTATTTTTCAGTCCGCAAAATCTGGAAATTTCTCCTCTACACGAAGAACCAACTTCGATGCCGGCTTCACAAGGCGATGGTGAAGGATAAGAAGACGTTGCTCGAGACCGAAGAGACACTCTGGAAATGGGACATGTACGGCTACTGCCGATTCTTGCGCCCGTCGTTTGACACTTACACGACTGAGCGCGCGATGGGAAACGCCATCACTCTGAACGACGATGATAACGACGAGGACGAAGATTTTGAAGACGATGACGATGAGACTGGAGACGATGACCGCGACGAGGTAGCGACAACACGCGGTGCTATCAGACCAGCACCTACAACGCCATCAGTCGAGTCTCATCCGGCGCACGAGTCCCGTGAGGTGGCACAAGAGGAACGGCTTCGTTCTCTTCGAAAGACGACTCAGTGAGTTGAATAAGATCTATTTGGCTCGAAAGCACCGAAACGTTTTTTGTTTCCAGGCGACAGTCAGCGCTGAGCCGCCAGAGAAGCGCTCTTAACAACTCTGAAGACTCTGGAAGCACTGAAGGAAACCGCAAGAGAAGAGGCAGTAGCTTCGTCTCCGACAGCGTCGTTCAGACCCCAGCCGCCAAAAGAACGGCGCTCAGAAACAGTGAACCGCCGGTAAGTTTCTTTCAAACTTCAAAAAATTGGACGTATCCTATCTATTGAATTCTTCAGAGAAGAACGGCAAACGACGAAATCGAGCATCAGGAGGCTCATCGTCAGCAGCTGTGAGTTTAGAAACTACATTTTGCATTTATAGCAATTTTTCTTATTTCTAGAGCTGAAGCTAACGTCAGCCAGGCGATGGAGCCGATCAACTTCTTCCGGCCCTCACCTTTCAGTGTATCACCGCAGAATCGCAGCAGCTTCTCGAGAGAATCCTCTATTCTCCCAAACCAACCGGTAAGATTTCATCACACACATGCATGGCATTTCAGAAAAAAACAAACAAAGAACAACGTTAACTCTCCTTTTTCAGGCAATGCCCGCGATGCCGACGCTTCCGGCACTCGATGAAGAGGACTTCCACGCCATTGACTGGTATCTGCGCAAAGCTGTTCGTGATCAGCCGGAGAAGTCACGTCTTCTGAGGGGAGCCATCCTTCAAATCATTTCGAGAATCGAAACCCGTGTGTGCAACTCGCTCGAGGACGTCTTCAAAGACTTGGCCAAGTAATCGTCTTCTGCACTTTCTGCCCAAATTCTTTTCAATGCCTTTTTGTAAACAAATATCACCCTTATTTGTCGTAACTTTTTATTTTGAATTCCCCCGCTCCCCCCAAACACACACATTTCTCGTTTTCTCTTTCTCTCCATGATTTCGTATATGAAGTTTTTTTTTTAATATTGAGTCGACCATCTAAATCCAATATGACGTATTTTGATTATCGGTTTTAAATAGACCAACGACTATGACGTATCTTAATTATTTTTTCTACCTTTATGAGCGCTCCATCTCATTATTATCCGACTTCAAATTCAATTTTTCAGTAAAAAATCAACATTAAATAAAAATGTTGAAAATTTTCTATTTGTTGTTGGTTTTTAAATCAATTTCACGCCAAAAAAAATGCTTAATTTCAAAAAAAATTTTCAAAAAAAAATTTTTTTTTCAAGGTCACCCACGTTTTTTCCACCTCATTTACTTGAATTTTCCAACAAAATTCTATTTTTTTTTGTTGCGAAAAACAAAAACGCCAACTATGAAGTGAGTCATTTCCCGAAAATTTCTCTTCCGAAACAAGAAGAAAAAAGGTACAGTAATCCGGAGCAAATGCATTTGGTGGCGACGAGCTCGACGAGCACCGAAACGGAGGTGAGAAGTAAGGAGACGACGTCGTCGGGAAGCGAACGACGTCGTCGTCGCGAAGAAGACGTCGTGAAGGTGGAGGCGGAGACGGAGTCGGAGTACTTGCCGACGATGTCACAATTCTGGTACAACGTCATCATCGTCTGTCTGATTCTGATCATTGTCGTCCTGTTCGCGGTGATTCTGTCCGCAATGTATTCTGGAAAGGCTGGTGGAGGTGCGCTGATTTTTATTTTTTTTATTGATTTTTTAAAATTGAAGTTTTTTTCGAAATTTTTTTTTTGGAAAAATCGAAAAAAACCTTTTTTTTTCCATAATTTTGATGTTTTTTCTGATTTTCTTAAAATAAAAAAAAATCTGTTATTTGTGGAAAATAATTTTTTCAAAAAACTATTCTTTGATTGGAAACAGATTTTTTAAAAAATATTTTACAAAAAAAAATTTTTTTTTTTGGGAAAACTGAATTTGATGGTTAAAAAACACTTCTTTTTCTAATTTTGATGGTTTTTTTTTCAAAATCAATATTAAAAAAATAATAATTTTTTAAAAATTTCTAATTTTCTTAAAATTGAAAAAAAATTAATTTTCTGTTATTTGTGGAAAATAATTTTTAAAAAATACTGTTTTTTTTATTCGAAACAGATGATTTTGTTTTTTTGATGGAAAAATCACTTTTTCTTAAATTTTGATGATTTTTTTTCAAACTCAATGGAAAAAAAAACTAGTTTTGAAAAGTTTCTAATTTTCTTGAAATAAAAAAAATGTTTTTCTGTTATTTGTGGAAAATAATTTTTCACAATAATGTTTTTTATTGGAAACAGATTTTTAAAAATTATTTAAAAAAAAAAATTTTTTTTGGGAAAACTGAATTTAATGGAAAAATGTCACTTATTTCCTAATTGTGATAGTTTTTTTTAAATTTTCTTAAAATTTAAAAAAAAAAACTTTCTGTTATTTGTGGAAAATAATATTTTGAAAAAAATAATTTTTTGATTGGAAACAGATTTTTTAAAATTTTTGAAAAAACATTTTTTTTTTTGGGAAAACTCAATTTGATGGTTAAAAATACCACTGTTTCCTAGTTTTGGTGGTTTTTTCAAAATAAATGGGAAAAAAATAATTTGAAAAGTTTCTAATTTTCTTAAAATTAAATAAAAATTCTGTTATTTGAGGAAAATGAATTTTCGTTTTTTTGAAAACATACTTTGATTGGCATTTCCTGCAATATCAATTTTAAAAATTAAAAAAAAAAATGTTTTTTTAAACACTGTTTTTCTCCCGAAAAATCTTCTTTTCGTCTTCTTAATTTTATTTAATTCAAAAAAAATCAATTTTTTTTGCAGTTGGAATGGATCATGTGGACATTTGTGAAACAAGACAATGTTTGGAATTGGCGGCGAAAATTGTTAGTTTCAGAATTTTTTTGTTTTTTTTTCAGTTTCAAATATTTCATATTTTTTTTAGCTATTTTTAAAATTCGATGGTAATTTGTTTGAAACAACCATGAAATAATTGGAAACCGATTTTTTTCTAGAAAAATTATCGATTTTTTTTTCTGAATTTTATAAAATTTTTTGGCGGGACACCCAGCGTAAATCACAAATTCAAAATAAATTTTAAAAAAAAAAACATTCTTTTTCAAAAATATTCATTTGAAAATTCATAGTTTTTTTTTAGATAAAAAATATTCCCAGTTCCAAAAATGTTATTTTTTCTTGGTTATATTCATTTTGTAATTGTGATGTTATTCTTTTTATTTTTTAAAAACAAATATTTGAAAAAGGAAATATTTTAAATGCCAATCGGAATTAAAAATATTTCAAATTTTGAAATAAAAATTATTTTTCAAAAATATTCATTTAAAAATTCCTAGTTTTTTTGAATAAAAAATTCTCGGCTACAAAAATGTTTTTTTTTTTTTGGTTATATAAATTTTGTAATTGGCATAGTTGGCATAGCGGTCTTTAAATTCTAAACAAAAATATTATTTTTTACAACGAAAAAAATCGAAATTTAAAATTTTTTTGCAACGAAGTTTTTTTAAATGGACCTAAATGTTTGGTTATTTTTTTGGGTTAAAAAAATTTTTTTCTTACTTTTTTCCGCGAATTTTAATTTTTTTTTGTTAAAAAACTGCAGGAAATTAGGAAAAAAATGAATTTTTTGAAATTTTTTCTTGAAATTAAAATTTTGGTTACAAAAATACAAAGGAATTTTAATGCAAAGAAGAAATTTTTGAAATTAATTTTTTTCTGTTATAAAACAAAAACTGTTTATCAAAGTTTTTAAAAAAGTCGAAAAAAAACATTTAAAAAAAATGAAAAATTTTTTTTAAAAATTAATTTTTTCTCTAAAATTTACACTGTTTCATATTCAAAATAAATAAAAAAATAAGGAAAAAATAGAACAATATTCACCATCCTTTCGTTTTTTCTCTCAGAAAAGCTACCAAAACCAGTCAGTCGAGGCGTGCGACGATTTTTTCGAGCACGCGTGCGGTCGATACCACGAGCATCAGAGTTTCGATCAGTCCGCTTTATTGGAGCAGCAAAACGTCCTGCAGAGCCTCATCTTTGGTAATTTTTTAATTATTTTTAAATTTGAAAAAAAAATTTTTGAAAAAATTTTTTTTTTTAAATCAATTTTTTTTAAAAAATTCCAGCCACCGTTTGAAAAACGGCAATTTTTTGAAATTTTTAAAATAAAAAAAAAAAAAATTTTTTTTTGAAGTTTTTATTTTTCAAAATTCCAGCCACGGTTCGAAAAACCGCAAAATTCGCCTCAAAACCGGCTGAAAATTTGCGAATTTTCGCGAAAAAATGCATCGATGAGCGCGCAATGGACGGCGACAGTTTCGAGGAGTTGTCCCGTGACATTGAGCAACGCGGCGGGTTTCCGTTTATCGATTCCCATTGGGACGAGGCGAGCTTTAATTTGAGTGGTGAGATTTGAAATTTGAAAATTAGGAAAAAAATAAAAATAAAAATTGTGTTTCAAATGTGTGAAAATTTGAAATAAAATTTAAAATCAGTGGGCAGTCAATTACTAGAAAATAATTTATTTTTCAAATTGTATAAAAAGTGGTAAAATAATTAGAACAAATTTTTTTCTTTTTTGAAAAATTAAATTTGGCTAATAATTTCAAAAAGTTAGGAAAAATTGAAAAATTAAATAATCAATTGTGAAAAAATTTAATTTTTTTAAAATTAACATTTTTGAGAAGGAAAATAATAATTTCAGAAATTTTCAAAAAAAAAAAAATACAATTTTTTTCTCGAATATGCATGAAAATTGAAAAATTGAATTTTCAAAATTTGTATCAATTCAAACAATTAAAGAAAAAAAATTATTAATTTTTCCTTTGAAAATAAAATTTCAAAAATTCTCAAATTTCATTCAAAAAATGTGTTTCAAAATTGTGCCGAAATTTGAAATAAAATTTAAAATTTGTTATTTTTGACAACGGATGTATCCCTTTTCTAATTTTTGTACACAAAAAAATGTTTTTACGTATTTGTTAAATTTTATTTTTTAAAAATTTTAAATAAAAATTTTCGATTTTTGTCAATTCCTCAAAAAAATATTTATTGAAAAAAAAATGTTTCGAAAATCAGGTAAATATTGGAAAATTCAATTAATAATTAGTGCGTAGTCTAAAATTATGAGAAATAAAAAATATTTTAAAATCAAAAAATGTTCGAAAAAAATAAGTATTTAGAATTTTAAGAGCATTCTTCATGTGTATTTCCTGTTTTTTAAATAATTTTTCTCGTGAAAATAATTTTTTTAAAAAAATTTTGTTGAATTAACAAATTTCACTAGAATAAAATTCGAAAAAAAAAAATTTATTTTTGAAAATTTCAATGTTTTCTGGTATGTATAATTCTCAAAAAATCAAAAATTTTTCCAATTTAACATAATTATTTATTTTTTGCTCAGAAATGCTCGCCAACTATATTCAAATCAACCGTAACCGGCTCGGATTTCTGGCAGTCGAGCCGTACACGGTGCGAACCAACGGAGAGCTCCTCGAGAATCGCCTCTTCGTGTCGCCGGGACCGCATTGGAGCTGGAAGAGGGAGATGCCGATGACGTCGTTCAGAAATGGAATTGCTTTTGTAAAAAAAAAATTTTTTTTTTTTTTTGAAATTTTTTTTTTCGGAAAATTTTTTAGCGCAAATTTGAAAAAAATAACGAGAAAATTGGAAAATTGGTTTTAAAACGAAAATCTTTTAAAAAAAATTTTTTGAATTTTTTTTTCGAAAAATATTTTTCTTCGATTTTTTTTTTTGATTTTTGGGTAGTCTAATTGAAAATTTTTTTTTTTCCCCGAATTTTTTAATTTTATCGATTTTCAGATGATTCGGCGACTGCTGAAAATCCGAAACGAGACGTTGAACGACGAGAAATTCGATGTGGAATTCCAGAAAATGGTCGAATTGGAGGCCAATTTTTCGGAGGTAAAAAAATTTTTTTATTGGTTTTTTTGCGAAAAAAAGAACAGTTTCGATGGGATTATTTTGACACGAGTGTTCGTTTTTTTGTAATGCGATCATCAAGCAAAGAGCTAAAAAAAAATTTGATTTGTTTGAAAATTAAAAAAAAATTCGCAGTGGTGAAAACAAGTTTGTGTTTTTTCTCCGAGAAATTCTGAAAATTTGATTTTGCCGAAGTATTTTTAATTTTTTTTTTCAGTTTCATGAACTTTTTGAATTTTCTGAAGTATAAACAATTAATGGTATTATGCTGAAAAAAGGTATTTTTTTAATGAAAAAAAAGTTTTGAGTAATGGATTTTTTTTTGAAATTTTTCTTTATCAAAAATGACATTTTAAGTGTTTTTTTTTTTAAATTTTAATTTCACTTTTTAATTTATAAAAAAATGTCGGTCATACGGAAATCTATTTTTTTCGATTTGAATTTTGAATTTTAAAAAAATTTTTTGTCAGTTTTACGAACTTTTGAAAAATCGATATTGGTTTTTTTTTAACAGTTCGAAGACCAGGACAATTGTATAATAAAAAAAATTCGGAAATTTAAAAAAAATATTTTGGTTCGAAAAAGTGGAAAAAAAACATTTTTTTTGCTGTTTCACACACTTTTCAAACTCCTTACTAAAATATATCTTGAATATCCATATTTCATCGTTAAATTACGAATTTTATTGATTTTTCCGTTGGCAGCTCGCCAACTTCCGTTACACACCCGACGCGCGCGGCAACATTTCCAACATCCGCCCACTGTCCGATCTCGAAAAATCGATACCGGAAGTCGATTGGAAACGCATTCTCCGTGCGATTCCAGCCGCTTCAAGCAAACCGGAAGACGTGGAGGTGTTGCTCGAAAAAGTCGACGTCATGAGTGGCGACTACTTTTTTGGCGCTCAACGAAAAGTAAGGGTTTTTCCAATGTTTCGCATTTTTCACCCTATTTTTTGCAATGTTTCGCATTTCTCGCAATTTTTGAATGTTTGCCTATCTTTCACCTTTCCCAATTTTTCCTCGTTGTTTTTGCATGGTTCCCCTATTTTCGCATTTTTTCAATTTTTCGCATTGTTTGCAATGTTTCGCATTTTTTGCATTCTTTCGCAATTTTGGATTTTCTCCTTTTTTTTCACCCTTCCCCTTTTTCCTCATTTTTTAACATTTTTCCCCTACCTTTGCGTTTTTCCCCTACTTTCGCATTTGTTTTCAATTTTTCGCATTTTTTGCAATGTTTCGCATTTTTTGCAATTTTTGAATTTTTCCCTTTTTTTCACCTTTCCCAATTTTTCCTCATTTTTTAAAACATTTTTCCCTTACCTTTGCATTTTTTTCAAATTTTTGCATTTTTTGCAATGTTTCGCATTTTTTGCAATGTTTCGCATTTCTCGCAATTTTTGAATTTTTGTCTATTTTTCACCTTTCCCAATTTTTCCTCATTTTTTAAAACATTTTTCCCTTACCTTTGCATTTTTTTCAATTTTTTGCATTGTTTGCAATGTTTCGCATTTTTTTCAATTCTTCACCCTTCCCGATTTGTTCTTATTTTTTTGCATGGTTCATCTAATTTCGCATTTGTTTTCAATTTTTTTCAAATTTCTGGCTTTTTTTCAATGTTTCGCATTTTTTCCCAATTTTTCACAATTTTTGTTTGCAGCTCGCCCGGCTGGCCACCGAAACGGCGCCGCAAGCGTTGGCCAACTATTTGGTGTTTCGTCAACTCATCGACGTCTCTCTCCACTTTTACAACCAAGATCAGGCGGGAAAATCGAAATTCTGGGGTCACGCTGACCGAAAATCGTTTTGCGGTCAGCAGCTCGTCGAGTTCTTTCCGATGCCCGCGATGAATGTGCTCCGCGAGCAAACGGGCCTCAAAACCGCAAATTTGGAGGAGGCGAGGCAGATATTTGAGGAGCTGAAAACGGTGTACCGGGAGATGCTCCGAGAGTCGACGGTTCTGCCGGAAAAGGCACTCCGGGAGGCGGCAATTCGAAAACTGGACGCGATTACGGCGAATTTCGGTTTTCCGGAGTATTTTGAAGGCGAACCGTTGCTCGAGGAAATGTATCGGACGGTGAGAAAATTCGAAAAAAAAAATTTTTTGTTTTAAATATTTTTTTTTTGAAAAAAATTTGAAATATGTTTCAAAATGTGCATTTTCTTTATTTAAAAATTTGGAAGAAATTGTTTTTTTTCACAGCCCCGTTTTTCATTTTTTCAAATAATTTTTTTTTTAAATTATCATTTTTATTTTATTTTAAAATTTTATGACTCAATTCCAAACTCAATAATTTTGAGAAACAAAATTATATTTGAAGTATAGCGAAAAACTCAATTTTTATTAATTTTTTTATTTTAAAAAAATCAAAATTTTTTTCGTTTTGCACTTTTTCTTATTGAAAAAAATTAATTTCAGTATTTAAATTTTAAAAATGTTTTTAATTAAATTAAATTTAATAAATCAATTTTTAAAAAAATTCGTCAAAAAATAAATTTTTTATCTGGAAAATTTGAAAAAAAAAAAATAATTTTCAAGTTATTCAAAAATCAAATTTTGGGTTTTTTTTTCAAAAATTTCGAAAAATATTTGCAAATTGCCTCTTTCATTCGTTTTTAAATTTCAGATTTTGTTTTAATTTAAAAAAAATTCCCTTTCCAATGGAAAAAAATTAGAATAAAAAATATTTTCCAAAAATTCCTTTCCCATTGAAAAATTAATTGTTTTATTTTTTTTTTGGAATTTGAAAGTCGCAAATATTTCAGTACTTTCGGGAGCGAAATCAAAAAAAATTTAAAAAAAAAGAAATGTTTCAAAATTTCGAAATAAAAAATTGCAAAAGAAAATATTTTCGTTGTGGGAGGTTTTGGCATGAAAAAGTTAGAAAAACTGTTATTTCACTTCACTTTTTAAAAAATATATTGAAATCTCGATTTTCCAGCTCAATCTGCTCGAAACGGACACTCCGTGGCAAGTGTACATGAAGATGTGGCGCCACCGGACGGAGCAAATCGGCGAGCACATTGTGAAAAACACGCGGCTCAATCCGGTTCAGATGCGAATCGGCAGTCTCAACGCCGTCTATCGCGCCTATGAGAACCATCTGAGTACGTTTAATTGCATTTTTTTTAATTGAAAAATTTTTTTTTGTTATTTTTTTTCAATTTGATATAGTAGGTTAGACCCATTGTTGTGACTTGAATTTGAAAAAAATTAACACACCGGTGAAACTGATTTGAAAAAAAAAAAATTTTTTTTTGTTAAGTATCAGAAAACGATTGATTTTTCATTTCTTTTTCAAAAATAATTGTTTTTTTTTAAATTTTGACACTTCCACTTTTTTTGGTTGATTTTAATTTTTTTTTTAAATCGGCTAAATTTTATTTTTGTCACTGTCTGTCAAATACGGTGATTTTGTATTTGTAATCAATTTTGTAATCGTTTTTTTTTTCTATTTTTTTCACTGTCATGTTGTGTTAAAACGAAAATTTAAAAAAAAAATGAAAAAAATGTGAAAAATTGGAAACAGAAATTCGTTTCAAGTAATAGGAAATATTGAAATCAATTTGACTTTTTCATCAAAATAAAAAAATGAAAAAAATAAAAACGTATTCTAGAAATTTGGAAACTGAAATTTTTTTCAATTGAAAAAAAAGTGTAAAAATCTAAAAATTCAAAAAAAAACTCGATATTTAATTTTTTTTAATAATCAATTTTTGCGGAAAACAATTTTTTTTTAAAACAATAATTTTTATTCCAAAAAAAGGTAAATTTGTAAAAAACGAATTATTTTTTCGGAAATTTAGTGAAAAGTGAAAATATATCAAAATTTGGAAAATGAAATTTGTTTCCCATCGAAAACCGATTTTTAATTTTTTTTCCTAAATTAAGTCAAATTAGGAAAAACATTTATTTTGCCCAATTTTTAATTGTTTTTAATAATTTTTTTTTTCAAAAAGAAAGGTGTCTACAAAAATAATAGGACACTTTGAAACCAATCTTTCTTTCTACCCATTATTTTCAAAATACACTGAATAGTTTTTTAGGAAACCACCAAAGAATTATGGAAAATTTGAAACCAAAAAATAAATTTTTTTTTTCAAATTTTAAATTTCAAACTTCCCGCGCCATTTCTCCCATTTCCAGACGTGCACCTGCCACTTTTGACCTACCCGTGTATGGATCCGGACTTTCCGAAGTACGCCGTCTACGCGTGTATCGGCGTGATTTTGGGACACGAAATCGGTCACGCCTTTGACAACTTCCATCGGTTTCTGGACGAAAATGGTCGGCCCCAGAACTGGTGGGCCCGTTTTCGGGCCTCAAACTCGGCGTACGAAACGACGGAGCAATGCCTGATCGATCAATATTCGCGCTACAAAGAGCCCGGTTTTGAGCATCTTTCCGTACTGTTTCCGGTCCCTTCTCCAAATTTCCAGCCAGACCGCAGTTTTCAGATGAACGGCACACATCCACGTCTCGAACTGTTCGCCGACCATTTCGGTGTGCAGACGGCGTTTCGCGCCCTTCAGAAGGTGCACAAAACCGATGGATACATGTTGGGCGGCACGAACGGATACACGAGAGAACAGATGTTCTTCTATCGACACGCCACGGTTTGTGATCATCGTCTCTGGGTGGCCTAGAAATCCCATTTGACCTAGATTTCCAGTTTGGTGGCCTAGAAATCCCATTTGACCTAGATTTCCAGTTTGGTGGCCTAGAAATCCCATTTGACCTAGGTCTCCAGTTTGGTGGCCTAGAAATCTCATTTGACCTAGATTTCCAGTTTGGTGGCCTAGAAATCTCATTTGACCTAGATTTCCAGTTTGGTGGCCTAGAAATCCCATTTGACCTAGATTTCCAGTTTGGTGGCCTAGAAATCCCATTTGACCTAGGTTTCCAGTTTGGTGGCCTAGAAATCCCATTTGACCTAGATTTCCAGTTTGGTGGCCTAGAAATCCCATTTGACCTAGATTTCCAGTTTGGTGGCCTAGAAATCCCATTTGACCTAGGTTTCCAGTTTGGTGGCCTAGAAATCTCATTTGACCTAGATTTCCAGTTTGGTGGCCTAGAAATCTCATTTGACCTAGATTTCCAGTTTGGTGGCCTAGAAATCCCATTTGACCTAGGTTTCCAGTTTGGTGGCCTAGAAATCTCATTTGACCTAGGTTTCCAGTTTGGTGGCCTAGAAATCCCATTTGACCTAGATTTCCAGTTTGGTGGCCTAGAAATCCCATTTGACCTAGGTTTCCAGTTTGGTGGCCTAGAAATCTCATTTGACCTAGTTCTTTGAATCAGTGTCCTAAACAACCAGGATGACCTAGATTTCCAGTTTGATGGTCTAGAAATCCAACCCGTATTTCCAGCACTATTGCGACGTGCTCGATCCGAATCGCAATCCAGAGATGCTCATTCATCAGACGCACCCTGTCAGTCGATATCGTGTCAACGGAAACCTCCAGAATATGGCCGAGTTCGCCGAGGCGTTCCAGTGCCCCGAGGGCGCTCCGATGAATCCGAAGGCGAAGTGTAAAGTGTTCTGAGCAGCGATGAAAGAGGAATCTGAAATAATTTATCTGAAAATCTGAACACTTTGCAGTGGGAATTCAAAAATGCGGAAATTCGTGACCACCGGCCGGACGCCGGCGCGTTTTTATAACCGCCCGCCGCGCCCGTCATTTCTGCCGTCTCATTGGCTCAGTGGCAGAGCGTCTGTCCAGTTAACAGAAGGTCGCTGGTTCGATTCCAGCATGAGGCAGCGCTCATCTCGAAAACCGAAAGAACTATCAAAAAGTTGTCAACTAACAAAGTTGTAGAGCACGGAAAGAGCTACAAAATTTTTTTGGAGTCGCTTTGGGTTACTAGGCCGCCCTCTAGCTTATTTTGTAAATTCTACAGTCTTGTGATTGTCCGATTTGGGTTTCTTAGTTTAATCAGCGCCAAAACGCAAAGCGGCCACCCACGCCCAACACCTCGTCCTCTACCGAGACAGAGGTTGTGTCACCATGAGCACCTTGTCACAAAGGGGCTCATCAGCCTCCTCCATAAAATCCGGAAAGTATGCGCGACTCAAATGGATTGCGTTATGTGTAACGCGTCCGCGCCGGCGCGTAACGCTTTTTGCGTTTTTTGACGCCGAATAACTGGCTGATTTTTGACGGAATGTTTCTGATTCGACCGCCAAGTAGGTAAAATCGTTGCCCCATTCCGTTGGTGTCACCAGAATTTTTGTACGATCAAAATGAACCGAGTTATAGTCGATTTGTGTAATTTGGCTTGAGGCGGCGGTGTGTGCGGCCGGCCGCAAACCCGTGAGATGTCGGCCGCTTCTGCAAATCGCAACTCCATTTTTGCGCATGCGGCGGCCGCCTGTGTGTGTGCGGCCGGCCGCAGCTGTGGCGCAGCCGGTAGCGCGTTTGGCTCTCTAATCTGAACGTCGCGGGTTCGTACCCCACTGGGTGCAAAAACTTTTTTTTTTATGTTTTTGAACATTTCTCAAAGTGATGCACCCGTGGTCCGCCACAACACCTGTCTCCCCGCAGCTACTGAACTGTAACTTGGCTCAAAATGATCGTAGCGAGCTGGGGTTTTCACAGATACAACTAAAGTGGCGCACCCGTGGGTCCGCCACAACACTGGTGTCCCAGCACCTAAAATGATGTAACTTGGCTCAAAATGATCGTAGAGACACGGGGTTTTTCGCTACAGCCAAAGTGATGCACCCGGAGGGTCAGGAGCCGAGCGCAGCGAGGCTAGTCAGCCTCCTCCATAAAATCCGGAAAGTATGCGCGACTCAAATGGATTGCGTTATGTGTAACGCGTCCGCGCCGGCGCGTAACGCTTTTTGCGTTTTTTGACGCCGAATAACTGGCCGATGTTTGACGGAAAGTTTCTGATTCGATCGCCAAGTAGGTAAAATCGTTGCCCCATTCCGTTGGTGTCATCAGAATTTTTGTACGATCAAAATGAACCGAGTTATAGTCGATTTGTGTAATTTGGCTTGAGGCGGCGGTGTGTGCGGCCGGCCGCAAACCCGTGAGATGTCGGCCGCTTCTGCAAATCGCAACTCCATTTTTGCGCATGCGGCGGCCGCCTGTGTGTGCGCGGCCGGCCGCCGCTGTGGCGCAGCCGGTAGCGCGTTTGGCTCTCTAATCTGAACGTAGCGGGTTCGTACCCCACTGGGTGCAAAAACTTTTTTTTTATGTTTTTGAACGTTTCTCAAAGTGATGCACCCGTGGTCCGCCACAACACCAGTCTCCCCGCAGATACAGAACTGTAATTTGGCTCAAAATGATCGTAGCGAGCTGGGGTTTTCACAGATACAACTAAAGTGGCGCACCCGTGGGTCCGCCACAACACCGGCGTCCCAGCACCTAAAATGATGTAACTTGGCTCAAAATGATCGTAGAGACACGGGGTTTTTCGCTACAGCCAAAGTGATGCACCCGGAGGGTCAGGAGCCGAGCGAAGCGAGGCTAGTCAGCCTCCTCCATAAAATCCGGAAAGTATGCGCGACTCAAATGGATTGCGTTATGTGTAACGCGTCCGCGCCGGCGCGTAACGCTTTTTGCGTTTTTTGACGCCGAATAACTGGCCGATGTTTGACGGAAAGTTTCTGATTCGATCGCCAAGTAGGTAAAATCGTTGCCCCATTCCGTTGGTGTCATCAGAATTTTTGTACGATCAAAATGAACCGAGTTATAGTCGATTTGTGTAATTTGGCTTGAGGCGGCGGTGTGTGCGGCCGGCCGCAAACCCGTGAGATGTCGGCCGCTTCTGCAAATCGCAACTCCATTTTTGCGCATGCGGCGGCCGCCTGTGTGTGCGCGGCCGGCCGCCGCTGTGGCGCAGCCGGTAGCGCGTTTGGCTCTCTAATCTGAACGTAGCGGGTTCGTACCCCACTGGGTGCAAAAACTTTTTTTTTATGTTTTTGAACGTTTCTCAAAGTGATGCACCCGTGGTCCGCCACAACACCAGTCTCCCCGCAGATACAGAACTGTAATTTGGCTCAAAATGATCGTAGCGAGCTGGGGTTTTCACAGATACAACTAAAGTGGCGCACCCGTGGGTCCGCCACAACACCGGCGTCCCAGCACCTAAAATGATGTAACTTGGCTCAAAATGATCGTAGAGACACGGGGTTTTTCGCTACAGCCAAAGTGATGCACCCGGAGGGTCAGGAGCCGAGCGAAGCGAGGCTAGTCAGCCTCCTCCATAAAATCCGGAAAGTGCGCGCGACTCAAATGGATTGCGTTATGTGTAACGCGTACGCGCCGGCGCGTAACGCTTTTTGCGTTTTTTGACGCCGAATAACTGGCCGATGTTTGACGGAAAGTTTCTGATTCGATCGCCAAGTAGGTAAAATCGTTGCCCCATTCCGTTGGTGTCATCAGAATTTTTGTACGATTAAAATGAACCGAGTTATAGACGATTTGTGTAATTTGGCTTGAGGCGGCGGTGTGTGCGGCCGGCCGCAAACCCGTGAGATGTCGGCCGCTTCTGCAAATCGCAACTCCATTTTTGCGCATGCGGCGGCCGCCTGTGTGTGTGCGGCCGGCCGCAGCTGTGGCGCAGCCGGTAGCGCGTTTGGCTCTCTAATCTGAACGTCGCGGGTTCGTACCCCACTGGGTGCAAAAACTTTTTTTTCATGTTTTTGAACATTTCTCAAAGTGATGCACCCGTGGTCCGCCACAACACCTGTCTCCCCGCAGCTACTGAACTGTAACTTGGCTCAAAATGATCGTAGCGAGCTGGGGTTTTCACAGATACAACTAAAGTGGCGCACCCGTGGGTCCGCCACAACACTGGTGTCCCAGCACCTAAAATGATGTAACTTGGCTCAAAATGATCGTAGAGACACGGGGTTTTTCGCTACAGCCAAAGTGATGCACCCGGAGGGTCAGGAGCCGAGCGCAGCGAGGCTAGTCAGCCTCCTCCATAAAATCCGGAAAGTATGCGCGACTCAAATGGATTGCGTTATGTGTAACGCGTCCGCGCCGGCGCGTAACGCTTTTTGCGTTTTTTGACGCCGAATAACTGGCCGATGTTTGACGGAAAGTTTCTGATTCGATCGCCAAGTAGGTAAAATCGTTGCCCCATTCCGTTGGTGTCATCAGAATTTTTGTACGATCAAAATGAACCGAGTTATAGTCGATTTGTGTAATTTGGCTTGAGGCGGCGGTGTGTGCGGCCGGCCGCAAACCCGTGAGATGTCGGCCGCTTCTGCAAATCGCAACTCCATTTTTGCGCATGCGGCGGCCGCCTGTGTGTGCGCGGCCGGCCGCCGCTGTGGCGCAGCCGGTAGCGCGTTTGGCTCTCTAATCTGAACGTAGCGGGTTCGTACCCCACTGGGTGCAAAAACTTTTTTTTTATGTTTTTGAACGTTTCTCAAAGTGATGCACCCGTGGTCCGCCACAACACCAGTCTCCCCGCAGATACAGAACTGTAATTTGGCTCAAAATGATCGTAGCGAGCTGGGGTTTTCACAGATACAACTAAAGTGGCGCACCCGTGGGTCCGCCACAACACCGGCGTCCCAGCACCTAAAATGATGTAACTTGGCTCAAAATGATCGTAGAGACACGGGGTTTTTCGCTACAGCCAAAGTGATGCACCCGGAGGGTCAGGAGCCGAGCGAAGCGAGGCTAGTCAGCCTCCTCCATAAAATCCGGAAAGTATGCGCGACTCAAATGGATTGCGTTATGTGTAACGCGTCCGCGCCGGCGCGTAACGCTTTTTGCGTTTTTTGACGCCGAATAACTGGCCGATGTTTGACGGAAAGTTTCTGATTCGATCGCCAAGTAGGTAAAATCGTTGCCCCATTCCGTTGGTGTCATCAGAATTTTTGTACGATCAAAATGAACCGAGTTATAGTCGATTTGTGTAATTTGGCTTGAGGCGGCGGTGTGTGCGGCCGGCCGCAAACCCGTGAGATGTCGGCCGCTTCTGCAAATCGCAACTCCATTTTTGCGCATGCGGCGGCCGCCTGTGTGTGCGCGGCCGGCCGCCGCTGTGGCGCAGCCGGTAGCGCGTTTGGCTCTCTAATCTGAACGTAGCGGGTTCGTACCCCACTGGGTGCAAAAACTTTTTTTTTATGTTTTTGAACGTTTCTCAAAGTGATGCACCCGTGGTCCGCCACAACACCAGTCTCCCCGCAGATACAGAACTGTAATTTGGCTCAAAATGATCGTAGCGAGCTGGGGTTTTCACAGATACAACTAAAGTGGCGCACCCGTGGGTCCGCCACAACACCGGCGTCCCAGCACCTAAAATGATGTAACTTGGCTCAAAATGATCGTAGAGACACGGGGTTTTTCGCTACAGCCAAAGTGATGCACCCGGAGGGTCAGGAGCCGAGCGAAGCGAGGCTAGTCAGCCTCCTCCATAAAATCCGGAAAGTGCGCGCGACTCAAATGGATTGCGTTATGTGTAACGCGTACGCGCCGGCGCGTAACGCTTTTTGCGTTTTTTGACGCCGAATAACTGGCCGATGTTTGACGGAAAGTTTCTGATTCGATCGCCAAGTAGGTAAAATCGTTGCCCCATTCCGTTGGTGTCATCAGAATTTTTGTACGATTAAAATGAACCGAGTTATAGACGATTTGTGTAATTTGGCTTGAGGCGGCGGTGTGTGCGGCCGGCCGCAAACCCGTGAGATGTCGGCCGCTTCTGCAAATCGCAACTCCATTTTTGCGCATGCGGCGGCCGCCTGTGTGTGTGCGGCCGGCCGCAGCTGTGGCGCAGCCGGTAGCGCGTTTGGCTCTCTAATCTGAACGTAGCGGGTTCGTACCCCACTGGGTGCAAAAACTTTTTTTTCATGTTTTTGAACATTTCTCAAAGTGATGCACCCGTGGTCCGCCACAACACCTGTCTCCCCGCAGCTACTGAACTGTAACTTGGCTCAAAATGATCGTAGCGAGCTGGGGTTTTCACAGATACAACTAAAGTGGCGCACCCGTGGGTCCGCCACAACACTGGCGTCCCAGCACCTAAAATGATGTAACTTGGCTCAAAATGATCGTAGAGACACGGGGTTTTTCGCTACAGCCAAAGTGATGCACCCGGAGGGTCAGGAGCCGAGCGCAGCGAGGCTAGTCAGCCTCCTCCATAAAATCCGGAAAGTGCGCGCGACTCAAATGGATTGCGTTATGTGTAACGCGTACGCGCCGGCGCGTAACGCTTTTTGCGTTTTTTGACGCCGAATAACTGGCCGATGTTTGACGGAAAGTTTCTGATTCGATCGCCAAGTAGGTAAAATCGTTGCCCCATTCCGTTGGTGTCACCAGAATTTTTGTACGATCAAAATGAACCGAGTTATAGCCGATTTGTGTAATTTGGCTTGAGGCGGCGGTGTGTGCGGCCGGCCGCAAACCCGTGAGATGTCGGCCGCTTCTGCAAATCGCAACTCCATTTTTGCGCATGCGGCGGCCGCCTGTGTGTGCGCGGCCGGCCGCCGCTGTGGCGCAGCCGGTAGCGCGTTTGGCTTTCTAATCTGGACGTCGCGGGTTCGTGCCCCACTGGGTGCAAAAACTTTTTTTTTTGAACATTTCGCAAAGTGATGCACCCGTGGTCCGCCACAACACCAGTCTCCCCGCAGATACAGAACTGTAATTTGGCTCAAAATGATCGTAGCGAGCTGGGGTTTTCACAGATACAACTAAAGTGGCGCACCCGTGGGTCCGCCACAACACTGGCGTCCCAGCACCTAAAATGATGTAACTTGGCTCAAAATGATCGTAGAGACACGGGGTTTTTCGCTACAGCCAAAGTGATGCACCCGGAGGGTCAGGAGCCGAGCGCAGCGAGGCTAGTCAGCCTCCTCCATAAAATCCGGAAAGTATGCGCGACTCAAATGGATTGCGTTATGTGTAACGCGTCCGCGCCGGCGCGTAACGCTTTTTGCGTTTTTTGACGCCGAATAACTGGCTGATTTTTGACGGAATGTTTCTGATTCGACCGCCAAGTAGGTAAAATCGTTGCCCCATTCCGTTGGTGTCACCAGAATTTTTGTACGATCAAAATGAACCGAGTTATAGTCGATTTGTGTAATTTGGCTTGAGGCGGCGGTGTGTGCGGCCGGCCGCAAACCCGTGAGATGTCGGCCGCTTCTGCAAATCGCAACTCCATTTTTGCGCATGCGGCGGCCGCCTGTGTGTGTGCGGCCGGCCGCAGCTGTGGCGCAGCCGGTAGCGCGTTTGGCTCTCTAATCTGAACGTCGCGGGTTCGTACCCCACTGGGTGCAAAAACTTTTTTTTTTATGTTTTTGAACATTTCTCAAAGTGATGCACCCGTGGTCCGCCACAACACCTGTCTCCCCGCAGCTACTGAACTGTAACTTGGCTCAAAATGATCGTAGCGAGCTGGGGTTTTCACAGATACAACTAAAGTGGCGCACCCGTGGGTCCGCCACAACACTGGTGTCCCAGCACCTAAAATGATGTAACTTGGCTCAAAATGATCGTAGAGACACGGGGTTTTTCGCTACAGCCAAAGTGATGCACCCGGAGGGTCAGGAGCCGAGCGCAGCGAGGCTAGTCAGCCTCCTCCATAAAATCCGGAAAGTATGCGCGACTCAAATGGATTGCGTTATGTGTAACGCGTCCGCGCCGGCGCGTAACGCTTTTTGCGTTTTTTGACGCCGAATAACTGGCCGATGTTTGACGGAAAGTTTCTGATTCGATCGCCAAGTAGGTAAAATCGTTGCCCCATTCCGTTGGTGTCACCAGAATTTTTGTACGATCAAAATGAACCGAGTTATAGCCGATTTGTGTAATTTGGCTTGAGGCGGCGGTGTGTGCGGCCGGCCGCAAACCCGTGAGATGTCGGTCGCTTCCGGAGACGACATCGCGCGCCGCGCGCTCAGCCCGGTTCAATTACCCAAGTTTGAGGTAAGCGGCGCAGTGGTAGCGCGTTAGGCTCTCATCTGACCGTCGCGGGTTCGGTCCCCACTGGGTGCAAAAACTTTTTTTTACTTTTTTGAACATTTCTCAAAGTGATGCACCCGTGGTCCGCCACAACACCTGTCTCCCCGCAGCTACTGAACTGTTACTTGGCTCAAAATGATCGTAGCGAACTGGGGTTTTCACAGATACAACTAAAGTGGCGCACCCGTGGGTCCGCCACAACACCTGTCTCCGAGAAGCTAAAAAATCGTAACTTGGCTCAAAATGATCGTAGAGACACGGGTTTTTTTGTGATTTGCACCGCAGGTCAGGAGCCGAGCGCAGCGAGGCTAGTCAGCCTCCTCCATAAAATCCGGAAAGTGCGCGCGACTCAAATGGATTGCGTTATGTGTAACGCGTACGCGCCGGCGCGTAACGCTTTTTGCGTTTTTTGACGCCGAATAACTGGCCGATGTTTGACGGAAAGTTTCTGATTCGATCGCCAAGTAGGTAAAATCGTTGCCCCATTCCGTTGGTGTCACCAGAATTTTTGTACGATCAAAATGAACCGAGTTATAGCCGATTTGTGTAATTTGGCTTGAGGCGGCGGTGTGTGCGGCCGGCCGCAAACCCGTGAGATGTCGGCCGCTTCTGCAAATCGCAACTCCATTTTTGCGCATGCGGCGGCCGCCTGTGTGTGTGCGGCCGGCCGCAGCTGTGGCGCAGCCGGTAGCGCGTTTGGCTCTCTAATCTGAACGTCGCGGGTTCGTACCCCACTGGGTGCAAAAACTTTTTTTTTATGTTTTTGAACATTTCTCAAAGTGATGCACCCGTGGTCCGCCACAACACCAGTCTCCCCGCAGATACAGAACTGTAATTTGGCTCAAAATGATCGTAGCGAGCTGGGGTTTTCACAGATACAACTAAAGTGGCGCACCCGTGGGTCCGCCACAACACCGGTGTCCCAGCACCTAAAATGACGTAACTTGGCTCAAAATGATCGTAGAGACACGGGGTTTTTCGCTGCAGCCAAAGTGATGCACCCGGAGGGTCAGGAGCCGAGCGCAGCGAGGCTAGTCAGCCTCCTCCATAAAATCGGGAAAGTATGCGCGACTCAAATGGATTTGGTTTTGTGTCCCACCGTACGCGTACGCGCCGGCGCGTAACGCTTTTTGCGTTTTTTGACGCCGAATAACTGGCCGATGTTTGACGGAAAGTTTCTGATTCGATCGCCAAGTAGGTAAAATCGTTGCCCCATTCCGTTGGTGTCATCAGAATTTTTGTACGATCAAAATGAACCGAGTTATAGTCGATTTGTGTAATTTGGCTTGAAACGGCGGCCGCCTCGGTGTGTGTGTGTGGTGGGGCGGTGGCCATCGCGGGCCAGCGGAGGTGTCGGCCGCACCTTTGAACTACACCCCGCGGCGCGCCCGCCAGCCCGGTTTAATTACCCAAGTTTGAGGTACGCCGGGCGGAATCTCTGCCCGAAGTGCCCAGAATTTTGGTAATACCGAGTAAAACCGGTAATAAGATGAATGAAAGTGATAACGAACCGAATCACTGTTCGTCGCCCCCCTACCGGTCCCCCCAAGTTTCTGTAGAAAATATTGATTTCTCTGTTGAAAAATCAATAAATGTCAATGTGAATGCTAACACTGTAAATGTAACTAAAATAACACATTTTCCTGTAAAATCCGCGATTTCCGTTCTCTTGTTTACAGAAGAAAAGCAGAATACTGGTGCACACCTGCCCGCGGAGCCGAAACAGAACGGCTTCCGCTGCGGCGGCTCAGTGGTAAAGCCAAGCTGCAAAAGGGTTTCCCTGTTCCCTAAAAACACGCGTGAATGCGGTCCTTGTGACCAATTTCTAAAAGAAGACTGCTCGATCCTCGTGGAAATCATCGATTTTCGCGTGGAAAGGCAGTCAAAACGTGGTGCACTTCTGCCCGCGGAGCCGAGACAGATTGGTTCCTGCAGTGGTGGAGTGGTAAATCCACGAAGACGGGTTTCCATGTCCCCAAAATACATGCATGAAGGCGGTCCCTGCGACCAACTTCGAAAAGAAGCGGTTTCCATGTCCCCAAAATACATGCATGAATGCGGTCCCTGCGACCAATTTCTAAAAGAAGCGGTTTCCATGTCCCCAAAATACATGCTTAAGTCGATCGGCCATCCATGCCCAGACTCGCGTTTCGTCGGTTCGACCGTCGGAATTCGAATCACAGCGGCGGAGAAACCGATCGGCCAGGAGCGATTGCGCGCATGCGTGCTCTCGCCGCCTGCGTCTCTTCTCTCTCGCCGAGAGAGTCGAGTAAAAGAAAAGTGTCAGGGCACTCAAAACCCGCTGAAAAACGGCCAATTCCTGGTCGAAAGAGCAGAAAGCGGTCCTCGTGGCCAAATTCTGAAAGAAAACCGCATTTTCTTCGTGAAAATGCGGCAAGAAATCCCGGAAACGGGCAAAGAATCGAACGAAAGCGCGTGCGAATGCGCCGCCTTTCGGGAGAGAAGAGAATCGATAATCAGGCGACTGTTTGTCGGAAAAAGAGAGAATCCCAGCCCGGAAACGCTTCCGATCGTCGAAAGCGAAGAAGACTTCATGTTCCCGAAAGAAATAGAGGAGGAGCTGGACGCCGCGGTGAGCTGGGTCGATTTTGCGCGAAAGCGCGGAGTCTCCCGCTATCCGTCGGTCGAATGCGCCGAAAACCTCGTCTCTGTGACGGAATCTGTCCTTCTGCTCGACTTTTGGAATGATTCCGTGGGAGAGATGAGAAAGAATCAATTTATTACGCGATTATCGCAAAGAACCACGGGGAGAGTGGAAAAGAAGACGTGCGGCGGGTCGTGGAGTCGAGTGTCGGCGTGCTGCGCCGTCCGTCCCGTCGGCCGCGTCGGAATTGTCGAAGGGGCTGTCGAGAAGCTGCAGTTGTCGACGATCCTCCCTGAAAATAAAAAGATTGAAAAGAAAAGTGTAAGAGTTGATGAAAATCGACCGAAAACTGCCGGCTCTGGGCCAAAAGGACGGTTTTCGGGCGAAAATTTGTCAATTATAGAAGTAAAAGAGTCTTCTGAGAACGAAGAAGAAAAAAGAACACAAATCAGCCGAGAAAACGGGTTTGAAGAGGCAAAAATGACCGAAAATGACGGATTTCGGGCAAATGGCTTCGAAAAACCGCGCTTTCCAGGTGAAATGAGGGAAAGGAAGAGAATACTCACTAAAATTGGCGTTCCTGTCGAGCTCCGCGCCGAATTCACGCCAGAATCGCGACGGAATTACCTGAAAAGAGTTAAAATTGAAAGAAAAAGCAAAGAAGTGCCCGTAAATCGTGCGCGGACGAGAAAAACCCAGCTGGCGACCGCCGGCCGGCGTCTCTGCGTGTCTGCGTCTCTCAAGGCGGCAGCACTCTCTCGCCCACGCTCGCCGAGACTGCGATGCCGAAGCGAAGGAAAAAGAAGATTTCTGGCCGAAGAAAGGCTCAAATTTTCAGAATCCCAGATAAAGAAAAGAAAGCTAAAGAGAAGTAAACCGAAACTTACGAGTATCCCTCAAGGGAAAGTGAAAGAAGGCGGAAAACCGCGAAAAGGAAGGCCGAAAATGAAAATACCTGAGCAACAGCCGCTATATATCGTCGGCTGGCTCTCCCATCGTGTCGAACTAGACGAGAAGATCGTGGAGAAATCGGTGTCGACGACGGCAAGCTCTGAAATCGAAAAGAATGAAAGAGAAAGTGAAAAAGTCCATGAAAATCGGTCGAAACCCGCCGGCGTTCGGGAAATTTCAGGCACGAAAAGCGAAAGTTCAATGAAAATGATCAAACGAACGGAGCTACCGAATACTGACGGCCTCCAATCGGAATTAAAGTCTTTTTCAGGAGATTCTACCAGAGTCAAAGTGAAAAAAGTGCCCGTACAGGGGAACCCCTGCCCAAATGTTCATTTGGACCAAAGAAAAGCGAAAATACTCACTACAATCGGTGTCCTGGAAGAAGTTCTGGCGAATTCCTTGGGAAAAGTGCCCGGAAACTGTCTGAAAAAAGGAAAAATTGAAAGGAAAAATAAAGGCCTGAGCGTAAATCGTGCAGGACCGAGGAAAGCTAGGCCGGCGACCCCCGGCCGGCGGCTATGCGTGTCTGCGTCTCTCAAGGCGGCAGCACACTCTCTCGCCGCTCGTCGCTCCTCGCCGTCTAAATCTCTCAGCGAGAGAGTGCGTCGGCGGCGTCGGGAGAGGAAAAGAAAGAAGAAAAAAAGAAAGCTGAAAACAACTGAAATTTTTCAGGAAAAAGAGAAAAGAAGCGGAAAACCGCGAGGAAAAGTGCCGAAAAAGAGAGAAACTGAGATTTCTCGGGATTTTTCAGGTAGAAAAGTAGAAAGTGAAGTGAGGGAAACGGAGGAGGCGATGACGACGGAGCTGACGCAGACAGTCAGCCTCCGATCGGATTCTGAACCGACTCCAGTGAACTTGCTCAGAAAGGAATGGTCAGAGGTGCCAGTACAGGGGAACCTCTGCCCAAATTTTCATTTGAGCCGAATCCTTCGAGGAGGAGGTGAAGAAGAAGAAGAAAAGGAAGAAGAAGCAGCGAAAATCGTGAGATTGACGCATACGGTCGAAGAAGATGGCACAATTACCGTCAGATTCCCGTACCCGTCGAAGGATCGGTTCCGTTGCTCCTTCAAAGGATGCCAGAAGAGCTCCGAACTCGGGCTCGGCGCAGAAGACGTCAAGTACTTGACGAGAAGCTATGAGAAAGATCACAATGTGAAAGTGAACTGGACGTATGCCTGCAGTGTCTGCAAGGCAAATGCTCCAGGAACGTCGACGAAAGCGACACGGTGGATGAAGGCTCACATGCTGTCGGCTCACAAGCAGGCTGTGCAGACGAGAATCCGATCGTCGTACGCCAGTGCGGCGATGAAAGGGGCCGAAAAGCTGAATGCGGCGGCTCCTGGAATCGCAGCACCCAAGAGAAGACGTGAAACCTTGAATGAAGTGAAAGAGAAGAAAGAAACGGTGGCGCCCGTAGAAGGCACGCCGGAAAAGATCGCTGCGCTCGAGACGAAGCCGCAGACGAGAACTGTGACGAAACAGTTGAGTGCGCTGAAAGAGTCGGCGAAAAAGAAAGAAGCTGAAGAGTCGGAGCCGAAGAAACTGGCGTCGATCTTCAAAAAAGCGCGAAAGAGTCTTGCTCCACTGCTGGAAGCGTCGGACAGTCCGAGGACGAGCTTGCCTGCTCCAAATCAGCAGGTCACTCGTCCGCGGGAGATGTCCCAGCGCGAGAAGGCGGAGCGGATGAAGGCTACGAGAGCGGAAGCCGCCTTGAAAGCGAGGCAGGCGGTCCAGAAGAGAAGAAGCTTTGAGCTGATGAAGAAGGAGCCGCAAAGCGGTGCTCCGATGAAGAGACAGAGTCTGTTCGTGACTAAGAAGGCCACAGAAGAGCCGAGAAAAGAGAGTACACCCGAGAAACGAGGTGAGAAAGAGCCAGAAGTGCCAGAAGAGCCAGAAGAGCCAGAAGACGTCCTGAATCGGACAGTGACTCGTGAAAGCGAGGAGATGCTGCTCGTGCCGGGAAAGAGCTTCAACTCGTGGTGTCTGGACCATGAAGAAGGAAGAGAAGCGTGGCTCTGCTCGTCGCTCGTCGATCTCTACATCGAGATTCTGACGATGAGCAACCCGAGATACAGGCCGCTCAGCAGCTACATGTGGGCCATGTACGAGCTGTACGGAGCGTGCCACCTGAAGAAAGAGATGAAGGAAGACGTCACCTACCTCTTCCCCGTCTGCGAGGGGTCCCACTGGGTCCTCTTCGTGATGGACAGGCGGAGGATCTGGTACGTCGACCCGAAAGCGAAGAGCCCAGCTGGAAAGCTGGCAAAGTTCATCGAAAGGATGGAAAGAGAGCAGCAGTGGCACGAAGCCCCGCCCCCGATTCAGGGACCGGCGGACAACGTGAACTGCGGAGTCCATGTGTGCCTGGTGGCAAGGTCGCTTGTCACGGGACACCTCTGGTACTCCCACGAAGATGTACTGTCGTTCCGAAAGAATGCGAAGAAGATGCTCACTGAAAGGGGCTACCGACTCTACTCGGAGCCCTACTTCGAGTACAAAGAGAACAAGAAAGTGAAAGAATCGGAGGCTGCTCCGCAAAAAGAGCCAGTAGTGATTGACCTGGAGCCGGTGGAGGCAATGGCACCCAATGAGAGCCGACCGAGTCCTTGTAAGACTCGCAAGGTTCTAGAAGAGGTGCAGATATGTCTGAACAGGATTCAGGAGTCGCTCGCAGCGAGCTCTGACGAAGAAGACCCTCTGGAAGAGTCCCAAGATGAGACTGTGAATGAGACAGTCGAAGAGAACGAGAAAGGGCCGGAAGTCGAGTTGTGGGCTCCGGAACCCGAAGAGAAAGAGCCAACGGAGCCAAAAGAAGAGGTGCCGGAGCTGGCAGAAGTGCTCGGCGATTCAGAAGAGACGGACAGAGCTGATCTGCCGAAACTGATGGATATGCTCACGGAGCCGCCTCAATGGATCCAGGAAGGCTCGGAAACGAAAGAAAAAGAGAAGAAGAAAGCAGCCAAACAGCAGTTCGGCAGAGTACAGAAGGTGCCTTCCGGAAAGCCCGACGAGCTGATTCTGAAAGTGAGAGAGTGGTTCGACAAGCAGCTCCACTCGTACGAAGTCGAAGGCCGGAACTTTCACAGACTGGAGTGGATAGCCGACGTGCTCACCGCTTCAATCCAGAAGGCGTCCGCCGGAGACGATGAACTGATCGAGACGATCGGAAAGAGATGCCCGCCACCTGACAGGCTGCCAGGAGAGATTCCGACGCAGACGGAGGCGAAGAAGAGAAGTGCGAACGGCGCCGGAAAGGGAAAACGTCCCGAGATGACCGACGCCGAGTTGAGAATCGCATACGGAAAGAACAGATCGAGAACGTTCAATATGATCGTCGGAAAAGAGTCAAAGCAATGCGAGATCCCGATTGCGAAGCTCGAAGAGTACTTCAAAGGAACCACTTCCGAGACGAACGTCCCGAAGGAAGTGCTAGAGGAAGTTGGCTCCAGACTACCGAAAATCGACGTCGGTGACTGGATCGTCAAGGAATTCAGCACGGCAGAGATCGATGACGCGCTGAAAAAGACGAAAGACACGGCTCCTGGAGTCGATGGCCTTCGGTACTACCATCTCAGATGGTTCGATCCGAACGGAAAACGGCTAGCACGGCTGTACAACGAGTGCCGAGAGCACAGAAAGATTCCAGAGCACTGGAAAGAAGCAGAGACCGTCCTCCTGTACAAAGGCGGCGACGAGGCGCGACCGGACAACTGGAGACCGATCAGCCTGATGCCGACGATCTACAAGCTGTACTCCAGCCTGTGGAACCGGAGGATCAGGGCGGTCGACGGAGTCCTGAGCAAGTGCCAGAGAGGCTTCCAAGAAAGAGAAGGATGCAGCGAGAGCATCGCGATCCTGAGGACGGCTATTGATCTAGCCAGAGGAAGAAAGTCGGATTTATCAGTCGCTTGGCTGGATCTGACGAATGCGTTCGGGTCGGTCCCGCACGAGCTCATTGAGCACACTCTGGAGGCCTTCGGGTTCCCGGAGATGGTGAAGGAGATCGTGATGGAAATGTACCGCGGTGCGGCGATCCGAGTGAAAAATCGGTTCGAAAAGAGTGAGAAGATCCTGATCAAGTCGGGAGTGAAGCAGGGAGATCCGATCTCTCCGACGCTGTTCAACATGTGTCTGGAAGGGGTGATTCGGAAGCACCTGAAAGAAGCAAATGGCCACAAGTGTCTGAACACGAGAGTCAAGATTCTGGCTTTCGCCGACGACATGGCGATTCTGACAGAGACAAAAGGTCAGCTGCAGCACGATCTGAAGGCGATGGACGAGGATTGCACACCTCTGAGTCTGATCTTCAAGCCAGCAAAGTGCGCCAGCTTGATCATCAAGAATGGAAAAGTTCAGGAAGACGAGGAAGTATTCCTGAAAGGACAGGCGATCAGAAACCTGGAAAAGGACGGCACCTACAAGTACCTGGGAATTCAGGTCGGTCTGGAGCCAAAAGTGTCGGCAATGGAGCACATGTGCTCAGTTGCGAAAGAGATGGAGAAAGTCTACCTGAGTAGTCTTGCTCCGAATCAGAAACTGGATTGCATAAAGAGCTTCGTGCTCCCGAAGATGACGTACTTGTACGCGAACTCGACTCCCGATCTGAAGGAGTTCGACAACTTCGGGAACGTCACGATGAGAACAGTGAAGATGATTCACAAGATACCGATTATGGGATCCCCACGAGAATACATCCAGCTGCCGATCGGCAAAGGAGGACTCGGAGTGGCATGCCAGAAAGTGACAGCGTTGATCTCCTTCCTGGTGACGACGATGAAGAGATTGTGGACTGATGATCCGTACATCAGAAAGTTCTACAGAGACTACCTGGAAAAGGTGGCTGAAATCGAGTTAGGAAAGGCCGGGAACTCGATATCCGAACTGGCCGCCTATCTGAGTGAAGACGTGAAGGTGAAGAAGAAGGCGTTCGGCTTCAACACATTCACAAGAATCCGAGAAGTGTGCAGAGGACTGTCGAAGCTGAAAGACTGTCCGTTGCACGAAATGAAGATCATTGATCAGGACGGAGACTTCGCCATCCGGGTACAAGCGATTCCGGAAGGAAAAGTGAAAGTGTTCACGTCGACCCAGGTGAAGAAGCTCCAGAGGTTGCTGAGACAAGAAGTCAACGATGCTCTTCTGCATCGATTCCTGACAGTAAAGACAGTGAAAAGTCAAGTAGTGAAGGTGATACAACAGTATCCCCAATGCAATAGTTTCGTCAGATTCGACGGAAAATACAGTATCTCGGCACAGTACTTTGTGCACAAGGCGCGGCTGAATCTCCTGCCATGTCACTACAACTCGTACGCCGGATCGAGTAGCAAAGGTTGCAGAAGATGTGACTATGAAATCGAAAGCCAGACACATGTGTTGCAAAACTGCAACTACAACATGGCGAAGTTGATCACCGGAAGGCACAATGCAGTGCATCAGTGGGTGAAAGAAAGAATCGCAGAAGGAGCAAAGAAGCACTGGACGATCAAACATGACGTCGTTGTGTGCGACCAGAATCTGAAGAGGCCTGACATCTGGATGGAGAGCCCTGATGGAAGGGAAGTAATCATCGCTGACGTGAAAATCGCGTATGAGAACGGCATCGATGCGATGCAGAAAGCATGGGACGAAAAAGTCTCAAAGTACACGGAGGCGTTCGCGCATCTCCAGAAGAGGAATAAGAAAGTGACGGTGTACCCGATCGTCGTCGGATCACTAGGAACGTGGTGGAAGCCGACCACCGACAGCCTAGTGAAATTGGGACTACACCCGAGAGAAATAAGAAAAGCAATCCCATCGTTGTGCTCGATGGTGCTCGAATACAGTAAAAGCTGCTTCTGGAGCCACATCTTTGGTGACGACTACAAGAGAGCTCCGCTGCCGTATGAAGACGTGAAAGTGAAGTCGAAAGGAGAGATGAGAAAGAGAAAGGGTCCGGACAAATCCGGCTCCCTCGATCACTAATCTCCAATGGACGGAAACACGCCAAAAGAGCTGGCTCACGGAATACGGACGGACATGAACCAGGATAACGGCAACAGAATCAAATGAAAGAAAAAGAAAAAGAAAAAGAAAAGAAAAGAAAAGTCACCGAAAAGAGGTGCAGAAAAGAACGGGACCAGTTCCCGGAGAAAAGAAGTGTATGCTTCACCCCCCGGACTGTCAGTCTTCCTGAAATCTTGAAGACTGGCCCTCCTCCCCCAATACCGAGCTCCGGCAAAGTGTTGGGTCGCAAATCCCCGGGATCCTCGGATCTCGGGGTCGGCAATCTGGAACCCATTTCGGGTGATGACGGATGCCTAGGCCGCAAGGCAGGACTTCCCGTCGACTTAGTCGAGGCCTCCCCACTGTCCAGGAGAAACGAAAGTCGCTTCTAGAAGCCCAAACCAGCTTCGAAGAGTGACTGGAGACTCTTCTAGGATAGTCATTAGGTCGACGGGCCCTCCACCCCCATTCTCCCTGGAAAGATAAGAATCCCGAATTGGGAGGAGCTCCATGAAAGGGAAATGGGACTCAAATCCTCCGTTGATTTGAAAGTCTGGCTTCTGCCGCTTGACTGAACTTGCTTGATCCGATTCGTGTCCAAACCAACCGCGATGACGTGACGGCTTGCTGAGGTCCGTAGCAGACGGTAAAATCAACAGAGGTCGGTCACTCCTGAGTCTTTTCGGACGGAAAGATGATGACGGACGACTTAGGCCGTGAGGCACGGGCGGGTAACAGCGTCGTCCAGTTTATAAAGCGGGATCTCCCTTCGGGGTGCCCGTGGGACGACTGCCTTTAATGGCACGCTGGAATCCCTGGAATTCTCCTCATCAGAGAACCATAGGGCGGGTAGACGGGTAGCTTTGCTTCAGTCCACTGTCTGCGACCACTCAAATCAGTGGGTCAGCGGGTGGATCAACTGGAGTAGAGTGTTCCTGAATACCTGACTCGGAGCACTGTCGTTTTCTCGCCGCAAGGCAACACCTCAAGGCCCCTCCCTGTATTACGCCCCTAGCAGCCGGTGGCCCATTCCCGGAATGGTGTCCCACTACTGCGGTCCAGGCTCGCCCGCAGCCGGTAGCGCGTTTGGCTTTCTAATCTGGACGTCGCGGGTTCGTGCCCCACTGGGTACAAAAACTTTTTTTTTTGAACATTTCTCAAAGTGATGCACCCGTGATCCGCCACAACACCAGTCTCCCCGCAGATACAGAACTGTAATTTGGCTCAAAATGATCGTAGCGAGCTGGGGTTTTCACAGATACAACTAAAGTGGCGCACCCGTGGGTCCGCCACAACACTGGCGTCCCAGCACCTAAAATGATGTAACTTGGCTCAAAATGATCGTAGAGACACGGGGTTTTTCGCTACAGCCAAAGTGATGCACCCGGAGGGTCAGGAGCCGAGCGCAGCGAGGCTAGTCAGCCTCCTCCATAAAATCCGGAAAGTATGCGCGACTCAAATGGATTGCGTTATGTGTAACGCGTCCGCGCCGGCGCGTAACGCTTTTTGCGTTTTTTGACGCCGAATAACTGGCCGATGTTTGACGGAAAGTTTCTGATTCGATCGCCAAGTAGGTAAAATCGTTGCCCCATTCCGTTGGTGTCATCAGAATTTTTGTACGATCAAAATGAACCGAGTTATAGTCGATTTGTGTAATTTGGCTTGAGGCGGCGGTGTGTGCGGCCGGCCGCAAACCCGTGAGATGTCGGCCGCTTCTGCAAATCGCAACTCCATTTTTGCGCATGCGGCGGCCGCCTGTGTGTGCGCGGCCGGCCGCCGCTGTGGCGCAGCCGGTAGCGCGTTTGGCTCTCTAATCTGAACGTAGCGGGTTCGTACCCCACTGGGTGCAAAAACTTTTTTTTTATGTTTTTGAACGTTTCTCAAAGTGATGCACCCGTGGTCCGCCACAACACCAGTCTCCCCGCAGATACAGAACTGTAATTTGGCTCAAAATGATCGTAGCGAGCTGGGGTTTTCACAGATACAACTAAAGTGGCGCACCCGTGGGTCCGCCACAACACCGGCGTCCCAGCACCTAAAATGATGTAACTTGGCTCAAAATGATCGTAGAGACACGGGGTTTTTCGCTACAGCCAAAGTGATGCACCCGGAGGGTCAGGAGCCGAGCGAAGCGAGGCTAGTCAGCCTCCTCCCTAAAATCGAGAAAGTGCGCGGGCTTCAAATGGATTTCATTTTGTGTCACACCGTACGCGTGATTACCGGCGCGTAACGCTTTTTGCGTTTTTTGACCTTTAATAACTGGTCGATGTTTGACGGAATGTTTCTGATTTGATCGCCAAGTAGGTAAAATCGTTGCCCCATTCCGTTGGTGTCATCAGAATTTTTGTACGATTAAAATGAACCGAGTTATAGCCGATTTGTGCCATTTGGCTTGAAACGGCGGCCGCCTCGGTGTGTGTGTGTGGTGGGGCGGTGGCCATCGCGGGCCAGCGGAGGTGTCGGCCGCACCTTTGAACTACACCCCGCGGCGCGCCCGCCAGCCCGGTTCAATTACCCAAGTTTGAGGTAAGCGGCGCAGCCGGTAGCGCGTTTGGCTTTCTAATCTGGACGTCGCGGGTTCGTGCCCCACTGGGTACAAAAACTTTTTTTTTTGAACATTTCTCAAAGTGATGCACCCGTGGTCCGCCACAACACCAGTCTCCCCGCAGATACAGAACTGTAATTTGGCTCAAAATGATCGTAGCGAGCTGGGGTTTTCACAGATACAACTAAAGTGGCGCACCCGTGGGTCCGCCACAACACCGGCGTCCCAGCACCTAAAATGATGTAACTTGGCTCAAAATGATCGTAGAGACACGGGGTTTTTCGCTACAGCCAAAGTGATGCACCCGGAGGGTCAGGAGCCGAGCGCAGCGAGGCTATCAGCCTCCTCCATAAAATCGAGAAAGTGCGCGTGAAGCGACCCAAAGCCCCACTTTCACTTTTGAGCGTAACGCTTTCACGCGCTCAAAAATGTCCCCTCCGAAATGTCCCCTCCGAAACGTAACGCCGGCCGCGTAACGCCGGCCGCGTAACGCTTTTCGCGATTTTCGGCACCCGATATCTCGGCGCTCGCTGACCCGATTTGGACGAATCGTTCGCCAAGTAGGTAAAATCGTTGCCCCATTCCGATGGCGTCGTCAGAATTCGCGTACGATCAAAACGAACCGAGATACGGAGCGGAGCATTTTGGCTTGAGGAGAAGGCAGTGTGTGTGTGTGTGCGGTGGCCAAAGGAACGCGCTTTCTGACCCGATTTGGACGAATCGTTCGCCAAGTAGGTAAAATCGTTGCCCCATTCCGATGGCGTCGGCAGAATTCGCGTACGATCAAAACGAACCGAGATACCGAGCCATTTTGGCTTGAGGAGAAGGCAGTGTGTGTGTGATGGCCAAAGGAACACGGCTTCTGCCGTGGCGCAGCCTGTAGCGCAGGCCCTCTAATCTGAACAGTTGCACCCGTGGGTCCGCCACAAAACCCGCCTCCCAGCAGCTACCGAACTGTAGCTTGGCTCAATATGATCGTAGCGAGATGGGGTTTTGAGTGGAGCACCCCGTGGGTCCGCCACAACACCAGTCTCCCAATAGCTCTACAATCGTATCTTGGCTCAAAATGATCGTATCGACACGGGGTTTTTTGTGCACCCGGAGGGTCAGGAGCCGAGCGCAAGCGAGGCTAGTCAGCCTCCTCCATAAAATCGAGAAAGTGCGCGTGAAGCGACCCAGAGCCCCACTTTCACTTTTGCATCTTTTGAGCGTAACGCTTTCACGCGCTCAAAAATGTCCCCTCCGAAATGTCCCCTCCGAAATGTCCCCTCCAAAACGTAACGCCGAGAATGTCCCCTCCGAAACGTAACGCTTTTCGCGATTTTCGGCACCCGATATCTCGGCGCTCGCTGACCCGATTTGGACGAATCGTTCGCCAAGTAGGTAAAATCGTTGCCCCATTCCGATGGCGTCGTCAGAATTCGCGTACGATCAAAACGAACCGAGATACGGAGCGGAGCATTTTGGCTTGAGGGGGAGGCGGTGTGTGTGTGTGATGGGCAAAGGAACGCGCTTTCTGACCCGATTTGGACGAATCGTGCGCCAAGTAGGTAAAATCGTTGCCCCATTCCGATGGCGTCGGCAGAATTCGCGTACGATCAAAACGAACCGAGATACCGAGCCATTTTGGCTTGAGGAGGAGGCAGTGTGTGTGTGTGATGGCCAAAGGAACGGCTTCTGCCGTGGCGCAGCCTGTAGCGCAGGCCCTCTAATCTGAACAGTTGCACCCGTGGGTCCGCCACAAAACCTGCCTCCCAGCAGCTACCGAACTGTAGCTTGGCTCAATATGATCGTAGCGAGCTGGGGTTTTGAGTGGAGCACCCCGTGGGTCCGCCACAACACCAGTCTCCCAATAGCTATACAATCGTATCTTGGCTCAAAATGATCGTATCGACACGGGGTTTTTTGTGCACCCGGAGGGTCAGGAGCCGAGCGCAAGCGAGGCTAGTCTCGCTAATTGACCAATCAAGATAGACATGTGCTGGCGTATGTAGCGTATTATCTATCTCATCGATCGAGGTGCCAGGCAGATGGGCTCATTCTACAGTCAATTTGGATAATTGCAATCAAGATACATAGGTGCGACGCAAAGTGACTAGTTAATTTATTGATCAATATAGGGGTCATGCAGATGGAGAAGGTGCGATTCAAAGAGGGCGGAGTTTGTCTAGATAATTACTCGAATCTCTTATTTTTCGTTCATTTTCGATATTTTTCGATAGTTCTTTTTGGAAAACTGCCCATTTTGTGGAAATTATCGAATGGTTGCGACATGTCCGTTCTGGTTTTCAAATATATTTTCTGTAAGCTACACCTGGCATCTGAGATTCCTACCAAACACTGTTTCACTAAAACCGTTTCTTTTCGAACTTCCCATTACAATTAGTGATGTAATTGCTTCCCTATTCGCTTCCTCGACTTTTGGTTTAATCTTGGTGGCCACAAGATACATATGCACGCATGTGTACAATAACATCGAAGATGGTGAACCACGGGCGGGAGCTCAGGTAAAGGGGTAAGAAACAGTTTGGCAAACCGGGAATAGGGCCGTCAAGTTTTCTCGTCTCTCTCTCTCGTTTCTCCACACTATTTTTCTGTCCCCAATGGCTTGCATCTGCCTGATGTCCGCCCCCTTCCCCTCCTTTGAGAGACCCATCAGCAAACACTGTCCAATCGATAAGAGAGGAGGGCGCCTGTGTCGTCTTGTACCTGGCACCAGTCACCAGGCACCCGATGCTATTCACCATCCCTCCGCACTTCCCATGCTATCTCTCTCTCTCTCTCTTCCATATTGTACATGTTGACACATAGGCACAGCTGGTATACAGTTGTCCGTCGAGAGACGCAGACATGACCGCGACGCGCGACCGCCTCGCGTCCGCCCACTTGGCGCCTTTTTTCTACTTTCGAATCGCGCTACTTCGCTCTACTATTTTAACATTTTTGCGCAATGAAAATTGATTTTTTTATCTTCTCGGCTTGCTGAGATATTTCCCATCAAGCTCTAAATCGGTGGAGCAAAATTGTGCTCGGAGCTCTGCAGTAGAGGGAACCCGTATATGGAAGGCATCAAAAAAGCGATCAGTTGGCAAAAGCGTCCACTTGAAAACGGAGCCGGCATGTTATCTCAGTTGATGTGTAGTTAACACGCAGACTGCCGTTCTCAAGTGGTCACCTTTCCTTTTCTTTTTTGTTTCGTTTCGTTTCGTTGCGTGAACTCTTCCAATGGGATCCAATTGGGTCTTCCACGTGGCTCCACGAGCCCCATCCGGCTGCTCCGAGGCCTTCCAATTCTCCAGAAACATCGTGTAAAGTACTATGATCAAGTGAGTTTGCCTCTTCTCTCCCCCCACTTCTTCTAGCTGCTTCTTCCAGAAGTCAAACGTCACCATATCCATTGACACCTACCGCCGGAGGAGACAAGGAGCCGGAGAAAGAGGTGCAACGGCCGACGGCGTGCACAGTGTTTGCTCTCTGCACCGTGCTCTTTCTGCTCATCGTTCTCATCGTGGCGCTCGGCGAGTTTGGTTTTCAAGACGAGTCCGCGTTTCTGTACCATTCGCATCGGTCGAAGCCGGAGCGGAGGGAGTTGGAGCAGCCGTGCGACACCCACGAGTGCATTCATTATTCGTCCGAATTGGTTGTTACCTGGGCGCTACTGTCCTAGAGAACTTATGAGCCAAGTTACAGATCGATATCATCGACTCGAGTGTGAAGCCGTGCGACGACTTCTACTCGCACGTGTGCGCCCGATTCGATGGTGGCAAGCAGCGCTCGGAACGTCTTCAGAAACTAATCGATACGAGCACCGAGCCGGAGCATCCGAAGGCGGCGAGAGTCGTGCGGAGGATGTTGAGCGTTTGCGCTATCGAGAAGCACTCGATGATCGACGGCTGGAAGCGAATCATCGCCGACATGCCGTTCCCGCTGCTGACGCCTTCTGAAAACCGGGACCTCAACTCGTCGTCGCTTCTCACGTCGCTTCTCGTCAACCTCACCAAATACACGCCAGAAGACGTCGGCATTCTGGGCGTTCAACCGTCACAAGACTCGGAATTCTCTCTGTACATCGTCAAACCGAACGGAACACCGCCATCGGCCAACGAGATTCGTGGCATTTTCGATCTGCTGAAGGCGTCGGACGTCGTCTGGAATGCGACGAATGTTCAGGAACAGCTCGACGACGTTGTTCGATTTCAGAATGCGTTGGCAGGACTGGAATTTCAGTCGCACAAAACGCTGGTGGATTTGAGCGGGATGCAGTCGAAGATGCCGATTATCGATTGGAAATCGCTTTGCGATTCTTGGCAAGAACATGATGAAACGTGGAATTTCGCGGGAAAAGTGTTCGGATTCAACGTCTCCTACTACGAGCAGCTGACCGCATTGATCGCATCGTACCGTCGCGAGACCGTTTTCAATTTTCTGCTCATCCGCTTCTCATTTGTCTTCCTTCGTCCTGAACTGGAGCGTGACCGTCACGAATCGTGTCTTCTCCAGATTTCCACGACGATTCCCGGCCAAATAGTGATGCACGGCTCGGCGGAGCCCGAATCGGAGCAACTTCTTGTCAAGGTGCTCTCGTCGATTCAGGAGCATTTGGAGTTGTCGGTGAAGACGCTCGAGTGGATGGAGAGCCCCGATGCGATGAAGGAGGCTCAGCGCAAGTTTCAGGCCGTCAAGTTTCATGCCGGTTTTCGCGGCGAGGACGCGATTGATGAGGTTTTTTTTTAATTGCTAATTAGCCAAATTTGATCTTGATGTAGATTTACGGGAAGGAGCACTTTTTCATGCTCGAAAGCTCAAAATTTCAGCTGAAAACGATCAATCGAAACGCCGACTATCTGTCAATGTTGAGCGAAGTTGCGCGATGGCAATCGCGAAACATGTTCAAATCGATCGCTGAAAACGAGGAGACGTTGTTCCTCAACGCCGACGTCTTCTATTCGGTGGAGAACAACTCCCTAAGTGAGCACATCTAAAAGAGCCATGGAGCCCCTCGCACTTTCAGCGATCTCACGCGCCCTCCTCCACTATCCGTTCATCTCGTCGAAACTTCCGCTTTATGTCAATTTTGCCACTGTCTCGGCACTTGTCCTACCGCAAATGATACACGTATTCGATGAGCGTGGACGATTCTATGACTCATACGGACGTCATCGAGACTGGTGGATCGGTGGAAACGGGAATGGCGAGAACACGACGGCGATGCTCTTTCGACGCGTTCTCAAGTGTTTCGAGGAGAAGGATGTGGGTCTTTTTTGATCTTCTCTGCTTTAAAATTGACCCGGTAAAACATGAGGCGCTGGCTTGACGACACATTTGAAACAAGTGTTACCGTACTTTGATCGGTCGAAATATTGAATTTGCCTATACCGCGCGTCGAGACCCACGCATCGGGAAAGTCCGTGCACCTTTAAATTTTAATTTGAATCAACTGGAGTTTAAAGGCGCATAGAATTTTTCGACGAGTGGGTCTTGCCGCGCGGTACGTTTACAGTGGTAGAAAGATGCGAAAAAACTTCAGCAAAATTTCCTGGGCGTGTCCGTCACCGTCGGCCTCAACGCCTACAACTCGACCGAAGATCCGTACCAGACGTTGCCGGGACAACGCGATCGCAAAGATATCACACTGTTCTTCTACAGTTTTGCAAAGGTAATTTGAGCCTTTCAAACACGTCTTCTTGTCATCGCCCCCGAATTTAATTACATTTCAGACAATGTGCAATTGGGAGGCGGAAGAAGTGAACGAGGCGTTGAAGAATGTGCCACAGTTCAACGTGTTCTTCGGATGCGCAAAGACGTCGGGAATGTATTCGGACCGACAATGCAAACTGGCTTCTTGAATTCGGCAACAGTTGATCAGAGATCATCAATCTATCCCTTCTTTCTTTCTTCATGGGAACCTCTCATGGCAATAAAATTTGCACATATGGGAATCGCCAGAAAAAATACGGGAAATTTGTGGTATAAAACGGCGGCCCTCGCCATCCAGCGCCTTAGTTTTCCATCGAAAATGATTTTTCTTTGGAATATATTCCTGGTCGTCTTCGTGTTCTTAGCCTCCGTCCCAACGTCTTCTGGCGTCAACATCGACGACGAGGGGAAACAGTACGGATGGCCGACGGATCCGTGCACGATGCCACTTCAGAAAGATTTTATAAAGGTGGTGAAATTCGAATCGCCGTCTGGAAACGTGACGCAATACAATCTCAACGGTAGGTCGTCTGAAACTCGTCTGAAGACGTTACTCCATCTGAAACCAAAAAAGAACGCTTCAGACGTCATCGAAGTAAGGGAGAACTCGGTGGAGAAGATTCTTATCTTCACCAAAGGGGGACAACACGACCGAAAGTTGAAGCAGGCGATTGTGGAGGATCTGAGCAAGGACTGTCCGCTTCTCGACAAGGTGCTCGTGGAAGAGCCGAAGGGATCCTTTGAGTACACTACGATCATCATCAACTACATAGGTACGAAGAGCGCGTAATTCTGAAGACGTTCAAGCCAGAAATCGATTTTCAGCCCGGAAGAAGTGCGTGGATCGGACCGAGGGATTCCTGAACGTCACCATCGCACAGCGAAGCGCAATGACGATCCCGCTCTTCAACTTGGTTCTGAAACTGCGAGTGATCCCGCAGGACGGTGCCGTCTCGCAAAAAGAGCACAAGCCGACTCAGTGTTCCAGTTGGCCCGAGGACAACACAAGGCGTACGTGGAATACGGATGTGATTGTCGGGAATCACATCGACTACAGTTCATTCCAAGAGCCCATTGAGCATGACACGGATGGGACGACGAAGGGAAAAATCACGTTCACCACACGGGACTTTGGTCAATGCAACGTCACTGTGGGAGACGATCCGATTCTCAAGATCACCAACTACCCTCACACGACAGAGCTCAACCGCAGTCCGTTCTTGCTCTTCGACTTTGAAGTCGTCGGCACCGGAAACACGCGCTTCTACCTCAAATTCACGTGTGAAGGATGGGGTTGGGTGTGGGAGTTGGGTAACGCGTTCGTAGTGTTTCCCGGCGTTGCGGACTATGTGAGAACGCTGAACCTTGGCGATTTGAGTACCGGACCGACAGAGCTCATTCGAGTGATCGGGTATCAAGTGATGAAGTACGAGGGAGCACCGCCGCCGAACGTCTACACACCGAACGCCGAATCGACGACCTACGTGACCAGAACGTGCAACGATGGATTGAAGACCGACGAGCTGGTGTTTGTGCTCAAAGGATCCGGTGATCGGCTGAAGTGAGTTGAACCACTAGAAGACGTCACGACTACTTCCGATTTCAGAGTGACCGCGAAAAGTGTGCAAGCGGACGCCGTCCTCGTCGCCTACGCCAATCGCATGGGCAATCGGCTCGTCACGATTCCGTTTGAGGGCTTCCGATACGGACTGACAACGGAGGATCTGGAAGTGACTGTGGAGAACGAGACGACTTCCGAGAAGATGGTCTATTTCCTGAATGTCGGAGCATGCAATTCCACACAGCCGCGATCTCTCCTGTCCATTATCGATTAAAAAATAAATGTTTCCACATGCAAACTGTTTTTATTACCTCACAACTTTTGCACAAACTTCAAGACAGCCGGAATTGTTTGGCTCTTAATTGGTTGTGGTAAAGAACACAAGTTCAAAACCCATGTGTTCCCGCATCTTTGAAGAATGGAGGGACTGATAAGACGAGTTCTATTCACATCGTCTTCAGAATGATCAACGCCCTACCGGATACCTTCGGAGGTGGACAAGAGTTGACAAGTTACGTGACAGGCGCCGATTACTCGGAATATGCCCAGAAGAACCGCCTACTACCAAACTTCATTAGCCGAAAAAGCAACCTTCTGGCGTCAGAAAGAACGCTATGTGGCTCGCGCTAGGGATAAAGGGCTGTATTAACAAACAACGACCACTCTCCCGAATGGTGAAAAAACTGCAGTTCCACTTGATGAGAAACCTGTTGCCCACAGAAATGGACCCGGTAACCTTTTTAGCAGCCTCTCAAACATTTTACGGCCGGGCCAAGCCGACGAGGCAATTTACACAGGCCAGCTCGGCCCCGTCGGCCCAGATGTTCAATATGAGATGTTCGCTCAGCCAACTTGCTTCTTGCCTCTTGAAGTGGGAAACGGATGATCAGTACCAGTGATCTTTGATCTATCCTTTCTTTCTTTCTTCATGGGAACCTCTCATGGCAATAAAATCTGCACATATGGGAATCGCCAGAAAAAATACGGGAAATTTGTGGTATAAAACGGCGGCCCCCGCCATCCAGCGCCTCAGTTTTCCATCGAAAATGATTTTTCTTTGGAATATATTCCTGGTCGTCTTCGTCTTCTTCGCTTCCGTCCCCACGTCTTCTGGCGTCAACATCGACGACGAGGCGAAAAAGTACGGATGGCCGACGGATCAGTGCACGATGCCACTTCAGAAAGATTTTCTGAAGGTGGTGAAATTCGAATCGCCGTCTGGAAATGTGACGCAATACAATCTCAACGGTAGGTCGTCTGAAGAAGTTACTCCATCTGAAACCAAAAAAAACGCTTCAGACGTCATCGAAGTAAGGGAGAACTCGGTGGAAAAAATTCTTCTCTACATGAAAGGCGGAGAACAGGACCGACAGTTGAAGCAGGCAAAAGTTGAGGATCTGAGCAAGGACTGTCCGCTTCTCGACAAGGTGCTCGTGGAAGAGCCCAAAGGCGCCGCTGATTTCACTACGATCGTCATCAACTACATAGGTACGAAGACGGCAAAATTCTGAATGCTTCGAGATTGGGCCTTGATTTTCAGCCCGAAAGAAGTGCGCGAATCGATCCGAGGGATTCCTGAACGTCACCATCTTCCTAAGAAGCGCAATGACGACCCCACTGTACAACTTGGTTCTGAAGCTACGAGTGATCCCGCAAGATGGTGCCGTCTCGCAAAAAGAGCACACGCCGACTCAGTGTGCCAATAGGACCGGCGACGGGGCTCACCTGTGGAGTTCGGATCGGATTGTCGGGAATCACATCGACTACAATACGTTTCAACAGCCTATGGAGCACGACACGGACGGAACGACGAAAGGAACTTTCACACTCGCCACATCGGACCACAGTACATGTAACATCAGTGTGAGAAACGAACCGACCCTCAAGCTCACCAACTTCCCTCTCACGATAAGACCCAACAGCAGTCCGTTCGTCGCCTTCGAATTTGAAGTCACCGGCACCGGCAAAACAGTCTTCTATGCTATCTTCAATTGTAGCGGGAAACGGTATGACTACGGCCACAGTTTCAACGTGTTTCCCGGTGTTGCGGACTATGTGAGAACGCTGAACCTCGGCGATTTGAGCATCGGACCGATGGAGCTCGTCCGAGTTATCGGGTATCAAGTGATGAAGTACGAGGGAGCACCGCCGCCGAACGTCTACACACCGAACGCCGAATCGACGACCCACGTGACCAGAACGTGCAACGATAAATTGAAGACCGACGAGCTGGTGTTTGTGCTCAAGGGAGCCGGTGATCGGATGAAGTGAGTTGGACCACTTGAAGACGTCACGACCACTTCCGATTTCAGAGTGACTGCGAAAAGTGTGCAAGCGGACGCCGTCCTCGTCGCCTACGCAAATCGCATGGGCAATCGGCTCGTCACAATTCCGTTTGAGGGCTTCCGACACAGACTGGAAACGGAGGATCTGGAAGTGACTGTGGAGAACGAGACGACTTCCGAGAAGATGGTCTACTTCCTGAATGTCGGAGCATGCAATTCCACACAGCCGCGAACTCTCCTGTCCATTATCGATTGAATAATAAATGTTTCGAAATACAAATTGTTTGTTCCCTCACTATTTTTGCACAAACTTCCCGCTAGACGGAATCGTTTGACTCTTAATTGGTCGTGGTAAAGAACACAAGTTCAAAACCCATGTGCTCATGCATCTTTGAAGAATGGAGGGTCCGATAAAAAGGGTTCTCTTCACTTAACGGATACCTTCGGACATGGCCGAAAATTGGCAAATTATTATGGAATTTTTTTGTGTTTGGAGTTCCGCAAACACCGCGCAACGCCGTTTTCAGTGCCTTTTGACGTGAAAACTACGGTAAGCAACGTTGGCGCGGTGTTTGCGGAACTCTAAACACAAAAAATTCCTTAATACGTGACAGGAGCCGATTGGAATACGATTGGATTGGAATTGGAATACGCCAGAAGAATATCCTACTACCTAAATTCATCAGCCAAAAAGGAGCTTTCTATCGTAAGCTTTTGGGAATTTCCGCGTCCTTATTAGATTCAAGAAGCTTCTAGTAAGATTACAAAACTCTATTTTCTTCAATTAGGTTTCAATAGGACCTAGTAAGATTTCAAACGATTTACCAGAGCTGCCGAAAGGCGAAAAAGCTGCAGCTCCACTTGATGATAAACCAGTCGTCCAAGTACATGGAGACGGTAAACCTCTTCAGCAGCCTCTCATACAAGCACACCCGTGAACAGAGTGTACACTCCAGGGAGCCGATTTCACAGGCTCAGATTTTCAAAATGAGATGTTCGCTCAGCCAACTTGCTTCTTGCCTCTTGAAGTGGGAAACTGATGATCAGTACCAGTGATCTTTGATCTACCGCTCCTTCTTTCTTCATGGGAACGTCTCATGGCAATAAAATCTGCACATATGGGAATCGCCAGAAAAAGTGGGAACTGTTCGGTACAAAAGAGCGGCCCCCGCCATCCAACGCCTCAGTTTTCCATCGAAAATGATTTTTCTTTGGAATATATTCCTGGTCGTCTTCGTCTTCTTCGCCTCCGTCCCCACGTCTTCTGGCGTCAACATCGACGACGAGGCGAAAAAGTACGGATGGCCGACGGATCAGTGCACGACGACACTTCAGAAAGATTTCATAAAGGTTGTGAAATTCGAATCGCCTTCGGGAAGTTTGACGCAATACAATCTCAACGGTAGGTCGTCTGAAACTCGTCTGAAGACGTTATTCTCCATCCGAAACCAAAAAAAAAACGCTTCAGACGTCATCGAAGTCAGGGAGAACTCGGTGGAAAAGATTCTTCTCTACGTGAGAGGCGGAGAACAGAACCAACAGTTGAAGCAGGCTGTTGTGGAGGATCTGAGCAAGGACTGTCCGCTTCTCGACAAGGTGCTCGTGGAAGAGCCGAAAGGTGCCTTGGATTACACGACGATCGTCATCAACTACATAGGTACAAAGATTGCCGAATTCTGAAGGCGTTCACACCTGACACCGATTTTCAGCACGGAAGAAGTGTGTGGTTCGAGCCGAGGGATTCCTGAACGTCACCATCTTCCTAAGAAGCGCAATGACGAGCCCACTGTACAACTTGGTTCTGAAGCTACGAGTGATCCCGCAAGATGGTGCCGTCCCGCAAAAAGAGCACAAGCCGACTCAGTGTGACAATTGGATCACCGACAACGGAAATCGCATGTGGAGCGCGGATCGGATTGTCGGGAATCACATCGACTACAACACGTATCAACAGGCAATGGAGCACGACACGGACGGGACGACCAAAGGAAAACTCACACTCGCCACATGGGACATCGGTCAATGCAACGTCACTCAGGATCACTCAGGGGAACAAATAATCAAGCTCACCAACATCCCTCTCACCACCGAGCCCAAGACAAGGCCATTCATGGTCTTCGACTTTGAAGTCAACGGCACCGGCAGAAAGCGCATTTTCGCCACCTTGTCACGTAACGGAACGAAGTTTTACTACATCAACGAATTTTATGTGTTTCCCGGTGTGGCGGACTATGTGAGAACGCTGAATCTCGGCGATTTGAGTACTGGACCAATGGAGCTCATTCGAGTGATCGGGTATCAAGTGATGAAGTACGATGGAGCGCCGCCGCCGACAGTATACACACCGAATGCCGAATCGACGACCTACGTGACCAGAACGTGCAACGATGGATTGAAGACCGACGAGCTGGTGTTTGTGCTCAAAGGAGCCGGTGATCGGATGAAGTGAGTTGAACCACTAGAAGACGTCACGACCACTTCCGATTTCAGAGTGACGGCGAAAAGTGTGCAAGCGGACGCCGTCCTCGTCGCCTACGCCAATCGCATGGGAAATCGGCTCGTCACGATTCCGTTTGAGGGCTTCCGATACGGACTGAAAACGGAGGATCTGGAAGTGACTGTGGAGAACGAGACGACTTCCGAGACGAAGAACTACTTCCTCAAAGTCGGAGCATGCAATTCCACGTGGGAGCAAACCCTTCAGTCCACTTTGAATTGAACAATAAATGATTTGACATTCAAACTGTTTTGTTTCCCTCACAACTCTTAATTGGTTGCAAAAAAAAGCGAATCGGTGGTGGTAGAATTGAATCAATTCGTACTCTTAGGCGGAATTCCGTATTCCGACTTCCCACTTCCGCCTTCCAGATTCTCAAAATCCACTTCCGCCCAATTCTGACACTTATCAAGTGCCAAAAATGAAGAAACATAGGCCAATGCTGATTTTAATCCAAAAAAAAAATCGCCTCAAAAAAAAAAGAGGTTGGCCTATTTTCAGCCTGTACATTTTTAGACAACATCAATTTCTCTCCAAATGTATTTTCCCATCTGACGGTCTTAGTTCTCTTTGACTTACCGGCATTTCCAAATTTCAGCGATTTTTCTCCATTTTCAGCCGATTTTCCGCCTGGGTACTTCATCATTCCGTTGTTGCTAATAGTGGGCGGATCCGTGAAATCGTCGACGGCATCGTGTCGGGCGTCTCACGCATTCAACACTCTCTTCCTGTCTCGCCTGTCTGCGTCTCGCGTGATCCGCGCAATTAAAGGCGCACCAAATTTTGAATGCTTGATGGTCTCACCGCGCAATCCATTACCATTCCGCGAGAAGCCTGGAACATTACACAACTTTTTTTAGGATCTCTCATTTTTCACTTTTTCAAAGTTTTTTTTCTTAATTTTTTTTTGGGATTGAAATCTTAATAATGATCGGATTAAAGCGGAGAATAAGAATAATGTAAGTCTTTTATTTCAAATAATCATTTCTCATGGCCTAAAATTTTTTTTCACAAAAATCAAAACGAGTGATTTTTCATGTTGATACGAAAGTTTTTAAGGTGCAATAAGAGGTAAGATTGTTTAATGCATGGCTTTAGGGTCAACGACAAAGGAATTAGACTACTTCTTAGTGCCAGATGGGCTAATCGATGACGATGGAGACGTGATCTCAATTCAGAATCATTTCTCACTCTAGGACCAGCAAAGCGGCAAATGTTGAACTTAAAACCGTGCAAATGGTAAGGAGCTTCAATTGAAATGCACAATTGTTCGTGTCATTTCATTTGAGTTTCTTACAGAGTGCATGAGGATCGTCTATTGGATCTTTAGGACCAGCAAAACGGCAAATCGGAATCCGCATGTGAAAGGTAAGGAGCCAGTTTCGAATCGCATGACATTGGTGAATGCAATTCGGAACGCGCTCCTTCACAGGTGCCAGCTATTCTTCCAATGGGGACCAAGTCACTCATAGGTAAGAACGTGTGAAACAATCAAGAGTCTTCTCCGATTGATTGACCACATCTTCTTGCCAGGTCACGGGAGACACCGACATCATCGAGGGTGGCAGCAAGGAGGGCAGCCGGGTGACAGGAGAGGGACCGTCTGAATGGTAAGGAGCCTCGTATGAAATGCACAACTATTCGTGTCATATCATATCTTGGCTTTTTACAGAAGAGGCGAAGAGGACAAGGTGCATAGCGGCCCAATTTTCTCAAAAACAACATGAAAGGTGAGAACTTGTGACTCTATTGAGAGTTTCCTCAAACTCAATAGAATCACACCTTCTCAACAGGTGTTCGAAAGCGTCAACAACGTCACTCAGAAGCGAAAATGAGGGCAAATGAGTGGCAGGAAGCGAAATTTTGGAAGCACTTTCGCGTTTTGGATTAAGTACAAGTATCCCCTCTGCGCCGGTCTTCTGAGGTAAGAACGTGTCTAGCTCTATCAAGAAACCCCAATTGATAGCCAAAACACCTTCTTGCCAGATCCCCGAAGGCGTCGGAATTCTCTACAGTGCAGTGGCAACAAGGAGAGCAGCAGATGGGTCTATTCTAAGGTAAGAACGTTGGGCAACTATTGAGAATTATTATTCAATCAATAGTTACTAGCGTTCTTATAGGTCGAACGTCGTCTTCTCCCTGTTTTCAAAAGTCTAGTTCAATTTGGAGCCGGTCAAATGGTAAGCAGCTTAGTTCGAAATGCACAATTTCACGTGTCATATCGATCTGAGTTTCTTACAGAGAACTCAACAAAGATAAAAGTGGAGCTTGCCTTCTCATCTCCAAATACGACGTTAAAGGTAGGAACGTGTGGACTTATTGAGAGTATCCTCAAATCAATCATCCCACACCTTCTTACCAGGTCTTCGAAGGCGTCGAGTCGACATCCTCTACAGTGGCAGCAATGAGATCAGACGGGCCTATTCGAAGGTAAGAAAGTTGGTCAACTATTGAAAATTAATATTCAATCAATAGTGGTTAGCTTTCTTACAGGCCAACCGTCGTTCCCGAAGGTGTCAACAAGGAGAACAGATGGATCCTTTAAAGGTAAGAAATTGCGTTTCTATCATGAGTCCTCTCATATTGGTAGAAATCACATCTTCTTACCAGATCGCGGAAGGTGTCAACAGCGACATCTGTGGACACCAACAATAGCAGATGGCTGGCAGGACCCCTGACTCGCGCGGTCGGCTGTTTACAACCCCTTCATAAAGAGGTGAGATTGATTATTGGCCACTTGTTACCCGAATACTCGGAAGAGTTTCGAAAATAAGGCTTACTTACAGGTCGAACGGCTGAGAGTGTCATAGCTGAACTTGAAACCGTGCAAGTGGTGCGGAGCTTAACTTGAAATGCACAATTATTCGTGTCATTTCAATTTGAGTTTCTTACAGGAAAATTTCTTCCAATTCAAATGTCCTCTCACTTGGCTAAAGACTGGGCGATCTGGTTCACTTCGGAGCCGTACCAATTAGTAAGGAGCCAAATGCGAAATGCACAATTTTTCGTGTCATGTCGCACGTGAGCTTCTTACAGAAGAACGCGCGAAGGACAAAAGTGGATGGCGATCTTTGAATGTCACGTTTTGGAGCATTAAAGGTAAGAACGTGTTGAGCTCTATCAAGAAACCCTCCATTGATAGCCAAAACACCTTCTTGCCAGATCCCCGAAGGCGTCGACATTCTCTACAGTGCAGTGGTAACAAGGAGAGCATCAGATGGCTCTATTCACAGGAAAGGCGAAGAGGACAAGGTGCATAGCGGCCCAATTTTCTCAAAAACAACATGAAAGGTGAGAACTTGTGACTCTATTGAGAGTTTCCTCAAACTCAATAGAATCACACCTTCTCAACAGGTGTTCGAAAGCGTCAACAACGTCACTCAGAAGCGACAATGAGGTCGAATGGGTGGCAGGAAGCGAAATTTTGGACGCACCTTTTTCCAAGGGTAAGAACGTTGGGCAACTATTGAGAATTATTATTCAATCAATAGTTACTAGCGTTCTTATAGATCGAACGTCTTCTTTCTCCTGTTTTCAACACTCAAGTTCAACTTGGAGAAGGTCAAATGGTAAGGAGGTTTGTGCGAAATGCACAATTTCACGTGTCATTTCGTCCTGACTTTTCTTACAGGGAACTCAATAAACAGATCATGAAAGCAGCGCCCAATGAGAAGTGCGAGCTGGTTCGAAGGAGACACCTCAGCTGGCAGAAACGAGCATCGTTCTTTTTTCTCCGAGACGATTTTTTTTTCGGAAATGTCGGAAATATAACCGTTTTTGAAAGGAATCCTCATGTTACACAAAAAGATGTTCCTTCCCACCTTTCCCCCTATTCTTATCTGTTACTTAGTGGGAGTCGAGTCAAAAAACGAGGCCTGATGGTATGACGGAGGGGTGAGCGAGGGCGGAAGGGTGGCTCTCCTATCAAGAGCGGGCAGTAAGAGTAGTGGCGGGGTGGTTAGGGTGTGACAGGCAGGGGGGAGTATCGATGACACAATGATGGCGGAGTGCGAACGATTGTAATGGCGGTAAGGGGCTCGGAGCACACGGACCGTCCCTCCTCCTCGCTCTGCTAGTTGTTTTCTCTGCGTCTCTTCCTTGCCCGCTTTAAAGGCGCAGGGACTTTCCTCGCTCGATGGTCTCGTCACGCCCTACCTCTTACGTAAGTACACTTCGCTTTAGGCGTCTCTTTTCGTTTTTTTTTCACTCGTTTTCCTGCTCGTTTTTCGGACGCTTTCATGTGGTCAACTTCAACTTCAAACTTAGAAACATAGAGGATAGCATGTCAGGCGATAGGCGCGATGAATTTGAATCTCCCGTCAAGGTGTTAGAAATTTCCAGAAGGCCGTGGCCTAGAAAAAAAAACATGCACGGCCATCTCGAATAAGCCACAAAACGCAATCGGTCAGCTGTGACGGCCAAATGGTCACTTTCACTGCTGCTGTTGTTGCGAGTATCGATGACACAGTGATGGCGGTGTGCGAACGATTGTACTAGCGGGAAGAGCCTTGGAGCAGACGGACCGTCCCTCTTCCTCCCTCTGCTAGCTGTTTCGGGGGCAAGTGTAATGTAATCTAATGCGTGATACATGATCGGGAGAGACGACCGGGGTCAGGGGTCACCTATGATGATACACAATGACACAACATAAGCGAGCCCATAACATGGTTAACCCTCTTTTTTTATTGGAAGACCAGAATGGACCAAGCGGCTCCGCCGCCAACAGCGCGCACTTTACCGCCTGTAGGTGGTTGCTTTTGCATGGGTCCGGTGGCCGAGTGGCTCGTGTGTTTGTCTGTTGGGTGAGGGTCCCTGGTTCGGACTTTTGTGGTGGCATTCTTGTTTCTTCTTGCCCTCGGAATGCGGACAAATAAACAGACAGACACACAGACACACAGATGGATATACCCCGGACGGTTTTTATTAATAAGAAAGATATTATATTGTCTGTCTCAAGCGCAAATGACCCGCGGTCTAGCTGCTGCGGGGCCGAGTTTAGGCTTCTCGGCCGCGGCCCTCTCCGGAAAACGTGGATTTTCAGCGATTTCAGCGGAATTGTCGATTTTTTTGCACTCAAACGGTTAAATAACAGTTTCTAAAGCACAAGTCTTGGGGGAAAAATCGACAATTCCGCTGAAATCGCTGAAAATCCACGTTTCCGGAGAGGGCCGCGGCCGAGAAGCCTAAACTCGGCCCCGCAGCAGCTAGACCGCGGGTCATTTGCGCGTGAGACAGACAATAACAACACCTCTCGCCCAAGGGCTCACATCTCGAGAACTAGAAGAGCTAGACGAAAAGTGAAAACTGGAAAATGTTCCTGACTAACTAACCAACCAATTCTTCCAATTCAACTGTCCTGTCTTCTTCCCACGGTGCTATGGACTTTGTGCACTGACAATGTTACAGAAGTTTTCCATTTCCTGCTAACGGCTCCGGACTAAAACTGGACCGTTGCTAGAACCGTTTTTCAGTTCTCTTTTTTCCGCTTCCGACTTCCGATTACCGCCTTCCGTCTTCCGCAATTTTTTTTCTTCTTCTTCCGACTTCCGTTTTCAAAAAATCTCTTCCGACTTCCGTTTTCAAAAAATCTCCTCCGACTTCCGTCTTTCAACTATTCGCTCCCGTTCAGCTCTGCTTGAAACAATGCAATTTCAGCATTTCGGAGCACCCCCCAACTTTTTCATCAGTGTGCTTATCACACCGTTTCCTTCACATTTTCGTTCTCTTATTCATCCTTCTTTTCGATTTATACTACCTTTTGATATAACTTTCGAATCGTACTTGTTCTTCTCTCTTCCATCTTCCTTCCAACTTTCTTTATTTCCGATTGCAGATCGGAAACTCGATTGAAGCAAAAAAAGAAAGAAAAGATGATGTCAGGAGAGACGAAGATGCCGAGCGGAACCGCCACCCTCCACCCGACTGCTTCAAGCACGGAGCATCCGCCCGCCGTCTTGCTCGATCTGGAGAGCTTCAAGAAGATGGAGTCGCAACGGGGAATCTTCTTCCGCGCCATCGGGAGCGACCTCTCCCTCCAGAAGGTGATCCTTCATAAAATCCGCAAGAGCAAGGACATCTGGGAGAAGCGCTGCCATCAGCGAGGCGAGCTTCAGAAGCTCTTCAGGCAGGTGGCCATCGAAGTCTACAACGAGACATCGACGCTGCTGAGAGGTTTGTGATTTGTTTGAAGCACGTGCGTTCCATTTCTAGTGTGTCTGTGTTTTCAGTAGTCGCGCTCAGAAGCTTCTACGTCCGCGTGAAGAAGGATCTTCGCAAAAGGCTGAAGGATGCGATCGAGAAGGAGGGAAAGACGATTCTGGAGGCGGAGGACAATCTGGGCCGATGGCCTCTCTACTCGGCCGCCTACTTCCTCCACCCGAACTACGGCACGGCCGAGCTCGCCCCCGATGAGGCCAAAGTCGTTGTTCTGGGAGACAGCGACGAGGAAGAGATGAGCGAAAGCGAGGATTTCGACGGTTTCGAAGATCTTGACGAAGATCTTGGAATGGCACCCGTCGATCTGGGACCTGTCGATCAGAAGCCGTCGAGCAGGCATCTGGTCGCAGGGCCCGAAGCCGCAGGACAGGAAGGCATGGAAGTGTAAGAAGACCACTTCCTAACATTGCCTTATTGTTATTTTTTCAGCGCGGCCACACCGTACGACATGCCGGTGTTCGAACCGGCACAGTTCACCGCCTACGATCAGTACGGCGCGTTTGGCGGACAAAATTTCGGCGCCTATTATAATGGGCCATCGTCGTCGGTGAGGGTTTTTTCTTTTGAAATTGATAAACTGTCTCATCTCCGGCAGACGGTGATTTTTCCAAAAAAGGTTCCGGCTCTCTTTCAGACCCCATCGACGAGCGCCGCCGCCACCGCCGTCGCCACGATCGGGCCCGCCGAGGAGGCGGCGTTGAACAACGTCGCCTACCAGATGCGGACGATCGCGCAAAAGCAGCCGCACAAAATCGCCATCATGACCGAGGCGGTGACGCGGCTGCTGTTTCAGTGCGCAGTCGGCCAGCACGCCTCGGTTGAGGAGCTCATCAGAGATACTGAATGAGCCCAAAAGCACAGAAAATTTTTATTGATTTTTCTTCGAGTCGAAATTGCTTCCCTTCAAAAATCGCGAGTTTGTGAAAAAAAACGAACTTGATTATCGAAAATTGATTGAAATTTTTTGTGCCCAAAAAAAAATTCAAAAACCGTCAAGTCCGTGAATTCTTCTTCATTTTTTCTCGTTCCATTCCTTCCTTCACTTCTCATTGTCCGATTTTTTCTGATCTTCACTCAAAATTCTGATAGAAAACTGTTCTTTTTCTTTCTCGCTCCGCCCCCAAAACTACCACAATTCCTCATTCTGATCTAAACCCAAAAATCTCTTCCTCTTCTACTGTTCTGTTAGGATCTCGTTTACCATGTGCCTGAAGTTGGCCCTTTTTTTT